>PVJD01002726.1:0-190909 GCA_004026545.1 Mormoops blainvillei | reverse complement strand
TCAAATCTCCCAGATGACTCAGCTCCCCTACAGCCCAGATTTGGCACCCTGCAACTTCTGGCTTTTCACAAAACTAAAATCATCTTTGAAAGGGAAGAGATTTCAGACTATCAATGAGATTCAGGAAAATATCTCGGGGCAGCTGATGGCGATTGGGAGAACTGCGTGAGGTCCCAAGGTGTCTGCTTTGAAGGAGACTAAGGCGTCATTGTCCTATGTACAGTGTTTTCTGTATCTTGTATCTTCTTCAATAAATGTCTTATTTTTTATAGTACATGGCTGATACTTTCTGGACATACCTTGTATTCCTGTCCTACTCTTAGGTCATTGAAGGTAAAGGAGGTCCAAGAGTATTTGAGAGAATCATTTATACCAATTATAACTGAATTTCAAAACATACTCAATAGGCCGTGTCAGACAGTTCTTATCTTACACAGTTGTGCTTCACCAACAGGGTGACACGGGACCACAGGATGGCCACGTAGCTTTGGGGATGTTGATTTTACCGGATGTATGGTGGTTGAAGGGAAAGTGGGGAGAGGTGATTTTACTAAGTTATGGGTCATTTTATTTTTTAAATATTTAAAAAAATATGTAAACTCCACTTATAAAGTATGACTGCATGTGAATTTTTAGGCTCAACAAGCTTCCAGAAGATTTTCTCCCTTGCCTACTTTTTTTTTTTTAAGACTTTTTTAAGAGAGGGAAAGGAAAGGAGAAAGAGAGGGAGAGAAACACTGATGTGTGAGAGACACATGGATAGATCGGTTGCCTTTCCAGTTGGGGACCTGGCCTGCAACCCAGGCAAGTGCCCTGGCTGGGAATTGAACCTGCGACCTTTGGATTCGCAGGTCAGCACTCAGTCCACTGAACCACACCAGCCGGGCTCCCTTGCCTACTTTAGGGACATCACCACAGCTTTGTTGCTGTTAAAGGCTTCTCCCGTAGGAAATTTAGAAAAGTGTATTTAGACTAAAGGTTTCATCCTATAATACCCTGTGATCCCTTGTGTGACACTCTGGACATGGGAGCTGTTTTTCTCATAGATATGGCTAGTCACATGATCCGTTTGGGCAGATAAGCGTATAGCACGGAGGTTAAGGGTGCAGATTTCGGTGCCGAACTGTACCTTTTACCTGGACTACCGCTCGCTTTTTAGATCGGTTAATCGTTCTGTTTCCTCCTGTATTAGATGGGGATCGTGAAAGCATATAAATCATGCAGTCGTTATGAGCCTTAACTGAATTAATTTCTGATGTAAGTCCGTGCTTGGCACCAAGTAAGCGCGCAGTAGACGTCAGCTCCTTGAACGCTCCGTCCGTGTGACTCCTGCCCTTCCTCTCGCCTCTGCCCACCGTCCTCGCAGTTACGACGAGTCACTGGCATTCACGGTGCCACTTCTGGAACAAACCAGAAGGCCAACGAGGCAGGGTGGGACTTGCCACCAGGCCTCACGAGAGCCATGGCCTAGTCTTGTCATATTTTTCAAGTGTCTTAATAGCAGAAACTTTTCTCTCCAAATAAAATCATATAAAGTATGGCTGCTCATGTTGAACCAGAGCGGGGGCCCAGAAGCCCCGATATTTGCCCCCTTCTATATTATTATCCCTCTTTTCCAGGGTTCTGGGAGCCCTTCAAAATTGTACTGTTTCCTAGAACACAGCCTGAAAATTCAGTAAGTTCTTTCTCTTAAATTTCAAAAGGCAAGGCAGTTTTTTCTAAAAAGAGCCATGCCACCCTGTGATGTTAATGGAGCCAGGTTTACTGCAGGCAGTTTATCCACCTGTAAATTCACAGAATCGTAATCCTGTTGCTCATCAAACTTGTAACCAAATTGTCAAATGCACCCATCTGAGTTTCTTCTCTGTTTTCAGCCTCTTATATTTTATGGTTTTAGGGTGAACAACGACAGGGAAAAAAAAATGAGGGCTGGCTGTTTTTATTTTAGATTCAACTAATATTTATCAAACATGTAGACGTTATGCCACTGTTAAAAAAAAAAACCCAACAAAATTCAACCCAGTGAATTCGAAGATCAAACTGGCTTTATTAAGGGGCTTAGGAATTGGCCAGAATCCTGTCTAGCAACTACAATAGAAAGGTGCTGTGTGGCGTTGCACAAGATGGAAGGTTTTTACAGGAAAATGTTGGGAGGCATTAACAAAAGAAAAGAAAGGATTACATTTTGACCAAGATGGCCTCTTTTGTGGGGAAGGGAACAGCAAGGGCTTTGTCATGCAGATTGTCTCTTCTTCCTGTGGGGGATTGGGCAGAGCCCAAGTGACAGATTACCTCATTGGTATTGACTGGAAAATTCCGGTCTGGATTACATTTCTGGGAAAGGTCAAAATGGCAATTAGGTCAAGTATTAAGCCACGGTTTGGTAGCATGGGTTTTAGCGCAGGTGCTGCCATTTGGGGCTAATAATTAGGTAAAAATGATACAGATTAAGAAGAAAAAATAAATAACCAAATTTAATTGCATGTGTACGGTTGGGAACCCCACCTATGGAGAGGTTCAGAGACAGGAAGTGAAAACAAGGTAGGTATGGCATGCAGAGCTAAGGACAGGCCGGGTGCCTTGGGGCTTTGCAGGGAGGAAGGTCACTGCAGCCGGAGAAGAGCAGATGTTCACTAATCAGATGTTTGCCCTGCCCTATAGATAGGTCATAAAAAACATTGTCTCTGGTAATAGCTCTTATTATGGGCGAGGTCCCCGCTATAAATTCTTTAAGGCTGAGGTGTTAAGGTGGTCAATGACGTGGGCTGTGAAAGAATTCACAAAGGGAAGAAAGTGTAGAGAATAAAGTTTTTATTCACTCTCCAAGAAAGGAGAGGGGCATGGTGTGGAGAGGGACACTAGCCTTGTGGGGTGGGGGCCTTGAACTCTTATTGGATTGTAATTGGATTTAAAAAGGGTGGTGGTGTGGGGGTTGCTGTTGCGTGGCCCCTGGGCAGTTAGGGCGTTGTCACACTGGGCTGCAGTGTGTTCCAATGTTACCTTCTGCCTGTGGCTGTGGGGAGAGGTTACTTCTGTTCCTGCTCCCAGCAATTTCCAGTCCTGAGGACAAGTTCAAAAGAGTACAATGGCAGTCATGTTTAACAAAGGTCATAGGCCTGCTAGGTAAATGGTGCCACAATAGCAAATGGGGCTGGGCTTTGTCCTTTCAGAGGTCAAAGTTCCTTAAGAGTCTGCAGGGTCTCAACTGCTTTTAAACTCAAAAAATTTCACATGCCAAAATGGCATATCTTGGGGAGACCTGTTCTGAACCCCTTCGGTAATCAAAAATATTTCTTTAAAAAACATTTCCCAGTGATCAGTTCTCAGACTAGGCTTTTACAGATGACAAACTCTATTCTCCGAAGATTCGTTTAAGAGCAAAGATCAAATAAAAGATACAGGCAGGATTTGGTGGACAAAAGGGGCCCCATGCTAACCCTGACAAGCCCAGGGGAGGCCTGAATGGCGGCCTTACAAACCCAGAGACCTAAAGTAACCACACAGGATGGCGTGACATCAAAACTTCCTAACTGAAGCAGCTCATGGTGAGTAGTCATACCCTAGACCAGTTTCTCCCTTGACAAAGGTCAGTCTTTACCTTAACTGAGCCCGTCCTTTGTCTTTTTGCATCTAAGGTTAGATACCATTGGAATATCGGGGTAATTCCTTTTTTCCAGACCCCTCAGGGCAAAATCTCCCACGAGAGCCTAAGACCATGGAACCCCTCACTGTTCTGTTGTTCCCCCACCTACCTCCTCTGTGTGCTGGAAGTGTTCATTGCTAACTTTCTTGTACCCACCTATGTACAAGAAGTATTTGTCTCTTCACTTTAACTCTTTATCTAGCCCCCGAGATTTCCCAGCTTCGCTTTCTCCCTTCTCCCTAATATCACCAGTGAATTTCACGGAACCCTCCTATGCCTCCTCCTTTGAGTCTAATGTATAAAATTAAGTGCAAAACTGCCATTCTCTGGAGCATTTACTCAATCTGTTGAGATTTTACTTTCCAGCAATTGTCATCAGTTTGGCTCAGATAAACTCATAAAAATTCTTACAGGGTGTTTCTTAAGTTGACAATTCCAGTCTGTTTTTTAAAACATTGTGACCTTGGGGAGGTCACGTTACCTCTCCAGGTTCCAGTTTCTCATCAATAAAATTGAAGGCATTTGCCTCATGCCTGAAGTGGGCTTGTGTTACCACTAGGGGGCAGGCAAATACAACCCCTAAGGTACTTACATATTTGTCACACAGGAGTAAAACAAGATGTTTTAATACAAATACATTGAAAAAATTTAAATAAAATAAAATACAGTGTTTCTGACAGGGTCTTTGAGGACTTTCAACTCTGGGTTACACCCTTCATGTTATTTCAGTTCAGCTGCCTGTATTTTGTCTTGCAATAAGTTCTAGCATTTACCGAGCGTTTACTATGTGCAAGACACTGTGATGAACATGTTACCTTTAACCTGCACAATAGACTTTTTAAGGTGGGCATTATACACGATTTCCCCTGAAGGACCCTCAAACGCAGAGAGGTTAGGTCATGTGCCCAAGGTCACCCAGCTGGCACCGGGCAAAGCCAAGGTTCAATACAGGTCTGATCGCCAGACGCTGCTTTTGTTTCCTGCGGGTTCCCGTAGCTCCCCCCCACCCCCGTCGCCCCCTCTGAGTGTGCGCACAGGGCCCACTCCATCACGGCGCTCACCCAGAGGCATCGTGTCCTGCGAACACTTTTCTCTTTGAGTGAGTGATTCTGAGATCATAAAACCATAGAAATTGCTAGTATACAAGAGATTAAGCCACGGCAGTATTTCTGGAGCATTACTGGATTCACCTGTTCTGTCTCCATTCATCCTGCGCAGCTCTGAGGCCCACACCACGCTCCCACCCAGGCTGCCGCTTCTCCAGCTCCTGTCCTATTCTCTCTCCATGTGGTGCCCAAGGGACCGGTGAGTCTCGCTGCAAATGCCCATAGGATTCATCACAAAGTCTCCCGTCCAGCCTTCAGTGTTCTACATCCACCCACCCGCACCCCTCGCCCCATATCATCTTGGCGAGGGTTTTGCATGGATTTGCTATTTCCAACCGTGAAAATCAATATGTTCCCTTCCGCTATCCAGCATTTGAAATACCCTTCTCTCTTAACTCACCGCGTATAGGTTACTTCTCATTTTTAATGTCAAGTTCAAAATACCTCCTCCAAAATGCTTTCCTCAAATATCACTACTGAACTCTGAACATGCCTTTGCTTAGCTTTTATTTTCTATTTTACGAACAAGCCTCCAACCCAAAATGGCTGCAAGCCCCTTCCTTGGTTAGTGCTGGTGTCAATATTGAAAATATTGAACAGCTGGACTGGCCCACATAGTGACTATCAGAACAGATGAAAATTATAAACAACTCATGTGGAGGGTATCAATTAAATATTGCATATAGTTAGTCCAAGCACGTTCTTTCCTGTTTCTCTGCCAGCAGACAAGGAGGATGTGGTCAAGTAGCTTGTGGCTGGGCTTCAGGTGGCAGAAAAGATGGGTACTGACTGCCACATGGGCAATCGATGTGTGTTCAGGAGAATCCTAGGGGGCGGTGAAACTAGATGTGGCATTCCAAGAACATGAGGTCGGGTAAGTGGTACCCAGACCTGGATGATTATTGGAGTTACCTCGTGGGTTAGAGAGATACAGATGCTGAACTCTGCCTAAGGCCTATTGAACTTTTAACCATAGGGGATGAGAACCTGCATTCCAAAAAAAAAAATTCCCCAGGTGATTTTGATAATCAGTTTGAGAAATTACTTATTCAAGGGAACATTGCATTATTGTTCATTACTCTTTATTATTTTGTTAAATCTGCACTTGAAGACATATTCACTGAGAGAGAGAGAGAGAGAGAGAGAGAGAGAGAGGCAGGCTTCAGTGTGAGAGACAGACATTGATCAGTTACCTCTTGTACTGGGGACCTAACCAGCAACCTAGGTATGTGCCCTGACTGGGAATCGAACCTGTGACCTTTCCGTGTTGGTTGATACTCCAACCAACTGAGCTATACAGGCCAGGGCATGTTCTTTACTTTTCCTTGAGACTTCTTCCTTATTATCTGATTGAGATCCAGGTCTATTTCCCTGGTTACAAAGGTTAGTTAATTAAGCAAAGGGACAAGTGGATAGGGAATTCAGTAGGATTTATAGTGTGTATGTGTATGTGTGTGTGGTGCATTTGAAATATGACTTCAAAAAGGTGATAATTTAAGCCTTGGTTGCATTATGTGTACATTGGTAACAATTATAATAAAAATGGTGATACATGTAAACCACCCAGAATATGTCAGTTGTGCATCACTGCCAAGTCCACGGCTGTTGTGGGTGGACATTTATTTACCTAATCCCACAGTCAGCCTCAGATTTATTTTTCTTCTGGTTTAAGAGAGTTACGATGTTTTCTTTTCTAAACTTTTAGTCTCTCAGAGACTTTCCAATAAGAGAAAAAGACCATACAGTTCCTTTAATGACAATTCTCCTTTTTCCAGGTTTTCTGTGGTAAGGCGGGAGTTTTTTAGTCAATAGATGGGCAAGTCTACACTGAATCGGCATTGCCTGTAAGTTTGCTGGGACATCACCTCAATAACTTTGGGAAATAAAACTCTTTCTGCAGAAGAATCAATCATACTTACCTGGCTTGGGACCCGTTCTGAAACAAAGGACCATGTCAATGGTTATAGTACTGTTACTAAACTAAGTGATATAGAATGTTCTTAGTTGTCGGAAAGTGATAAAAATAAATATGGTGAGCATGAACTAAGGAGGTGTGGGGATGATGGGATGGGGTGCAGGGTGGCGAGGATAAAGGGGGG
This sequence comes from Mormoops blainvillei, assembly GCA_004026545.1. Lineage (NCBI taxonomy): Eukaryota > Metazoa > Chordata > Mammalia > Chiroptera > Mormoopidae > Mormoops > Mormoops blainvillei. The sequence goes on along the minus strand of PVJD01002726.1, from coordinate 184,061 downwards.
GAAAATGGGACAACAGTAATAGCATACTCAATAAAATATACACAAAAAAATAGATACCCATTGTGTTTACCAAGACTAGAGAAATCACCGTTGGCATTCTGTGATCACTATAAAAATAAACTCAAAATAAAGCAAAATTCCAAAGCTATAATTCTCAATCAGGAGTCTCTAAACTGAGTAATGAATGGGAAAAAGAGACTCAACTTAAAAAGTTAAGAATCCTAATGTAAAAAATATATGTCTGCTATGAAAGCATCAAATAAGATATTATTCAATAGATGTTTCCTGGGAAACAAAACTTTCCAAGAACGATCCATGAAGGTATGAATGGAAATAATAAAACCAAAAAGAATAAAAGGGGTGAAAATATTACTTCAAGGTATTAATTACACAAAAAGTAGCTAGGTTCCTTGTATTGAATTGTTTTGTAACATAGACTTGAGCGTGTCCTTTAGGTAGTGGATCCCAACACTGTAGATGCACCAAACTTCCTTTTTTTTCCCTAATATGCTCCACATAATAGTATTTGTACATTTATCATATAATAATTGTAGTGATGCGTAATTATACAAGACCACAATAAACTTAATAGCATTTCAAATAATTGGTGTTTCATAAATCAGAACACCACTTATTAACTACGTAAGATTAAACATAGTAGAGACAATATATACAAAGTATTTATGCCATCTGCAGACAATGTGTGAAGATATATGCTTTGAAAATATAGATTCTTCCACTGCTCTTTCTATTAGCTCTTTAAATCTCCAGGTGACCCATGTCCCACATATTTAGGGTTACTACTTTATGTAGTAAAAACAAAAATAACCAATGATTTATTAACCTTTCCGTGAAATGTGCTGTCAGAAGTCTCCTGGCTGAAATGTATTCTCTCCTACTTATGTCCGTGTTGACCGCTATTTACATCTGATAGAGCCGAACTTGCCTCCTGAGGTCCTTGGCAATTCTAGCCTGTGTCCTAATAATATAATGTGAGACTTAAAAAAAAAAGGACCAGGGGACAGAGTCCAGTTTCTAGCGGTGGATTGGGGCCTGGGGTTAATCATTTTATCTCCCTTTTTATGTGCATCATAAAGACTTCAGTGTTCCTATTATTAACCCAGCTCATAGGGGACTGAGAGGAATAAAGTTAATAAGAAGGAACAACCTGAAAGCTTTGGTGGAAAGGTATTATTTAAGCCACTAGGGAAAACTGTTCAATTATGGATAGGAAGTAGAACTGATGTAAACTTGTGGGGTTTTTCCACTCACGTAAATTAATCATAACAGGCTAGTACATACAATTTTCTCATATGTATTTCATTCTTTTGTTAGTAGACAGAAATAAAGACACCCAGTCTGCAAGAGAAAGTTGGGAATAGTGGGACTGAAATAGCTATTCTTTTTGCTTTTTCATTCCTGTAGTTCTCCTGACCTTAATTCATGCTTCAGGCTTTGGCTGAGCCCCCACGCCCACCCCCTAAGCGCCGTGCGATACCCAAGACACAGCGGAATGTAAAGAGTCTTTGGAAGTTGTTTAGATGAATACATAATAACTTTCATACATTCAAAATACTGTTTATTCCTTGAACTCACAAGGGAGAAACTCTAATCATAGCAATATTAAGCACTGTAATGAACCACAGGGTAGCAGATGGTCCCGGGGGTAAACAATTTCTGTGCTATTGATTTACTTATTTGATTTCCTTGTAAAGTGCCCATGACCTGAACCATTGTAGCAGAATACAAATACAAATTTCAATCCAAACCAAACATTAAGATTCTTTCTTTAAAAGAATGTGAGTGTTCTCCGGAAAGCAAAAAGAAGGCTGCTTAGTGTCTTGGGCCTTTGAAATCTGTGTTTGTAGTTTGATCAGGCTTGTGAGGACAAATCCTCTGCAGAGAGTGCCACAGCTTCTATCAGGACACCTCCAGTATGATTTCATTTCCAGAAACTTCTGTGTAGAGTTCAGTATCTGCCTGGTATTCCATTGTGTATTATCATGACATGAGGGTATTGAGATATGATTTTTTTTTCCTCTGAGAAATACATAATATTTACAATATTTACATAATTCTTTGCAGTTATATCTGATGGGTATAAACCTATCAGACACAAACTTAAATATCTCATGGGTCAGACAGAAGTGTCAGTGGGTAGTGCTGCCTGGTATAAGACAGTAGGGACTGTGGCAAACTAGGACATGCATTACTTTCTAAAGTCCAAATTCACATTAAAAAAACCCGACTGCTCTTCTGTTCAAATGAAATACATATGTAGGCTGCATTTACCCTATTGACCTCTTTTCAGACATACACAGTCTCATTTGAGCTTCTAGCAACTATTTAACTATTTGAAGTTGACTTTACTGACACCATTTTGAAAATGAGAAGACAGAGGTTCTGTGAGCTAAAAATTTTGGGCAAGGTAACTTAGCTAGCAGTTGGGAGGGCAAGGATGAAAAATTGAAGTTCTATGGACCCATGCCCAGTTATTTTTCTTAAAAAACTAGTGAAATAGGAAGACACAGGAAATTGTTCATTATCTTGGTTTTCATTCACGCGTCTCCTGTCTCATCATCCAAGAGCTCTTCCATTGATTTGTTGCTGCTTTCTCCATATTTCAATATACCATTAAGGAACACAGTATGTATGTGTATGTGCCCAGTAGTCAAAATGCTTTTAATATGTCAGAGGTCTCTGGGTTGTTATCGATACATTGATTTGCTCTCCAAAGCAAAGACGTTGCTGAGGAAAGTAACTTGATGCAAAAGGGAGCTGCAGCCTTCCTAGCTGGCCGGTCTGTCCAGAGTGAATCACGCAGAGCTGCAGACTGTACCAGGGCTGTCTGTGTAGGATGCATCAGAGCACGGGTACAAGTCAGAGACGTGTTAGTTTTAGACATTTAAGTGGCAAAATATGGCCTTCGGAGTAAGAAAGAGTTGAATGTAAAACCCCTTGTCCTGAGTGGCCTTGAGAAATCTAATTAAACCATCCGTATCAATATCGTTGTTTGAAAATGGAGAAAAAATTAGCATGGGGGCCAAAATCAATAAATGTATTTGAACCAAGTGGTGAAGGCAGCCGTTAGTGAACAGTAGGTGCTCAATAAATGCTGGTTCTCCTCTCTCCCTCTCTCTGTCCCCTGTTCGTGCCCAGCGGAGGAGGCTTGTGGCCTTGCCGGTCAAATAAGAAGTTGGGAGAGGATGTCTTTTAAGAGCTGAAAGACCACAGTCCTCATTGTCAGAACCTATACAGTGTTGACAGGGACAATTTCTGCCATGGGATGTGCCAAATACCCTGTCACTCTTAAGTGAGAGTGAACAGAAAATAAGTTGTGAAAAACAAAGTGAAATTTCTGGAAACTGCTATCATAAAAGCTCTGAGGGGGTCACGTGTAGATTAGCATAATTTTTATTACATATTCTATTTTTGTCCTGTGAGATACTTGTTTGGAGTTCATTGTCCCCATCATGCGGCTTTGTTCTGAGGCTGTGCGTTTGATGATTTAGTTGTTTATGAGTGCATCTGGGCGTAAGTGCCACAGTTTTACTTTGGTGAGAAATTTATGGTCATTGAATTTTAGTAATTAATGATTAAATTATTTTTCCTCCATAAATGCCTCTGCAATTTGTGATTTCCATAACAATTTACAATACTTAAGAAAGGTTCTTTATTAGTTGAAAAAGCCAGTGCTAATGGAATCATAAAAGAGAGATTTTAAATTGCTTTAATTAACTTTGTTAATTAATACCCTGCATGTCTAAGATACTGAATTGGCCTTGGTTGGCTCAATGAGAATTTAGTTGCCTAAAATCTGTCCAATATATGAATGTACTTTGTAAAGCAAATGCTAATTCTTTTGTCAAGTAAATGGAAGGAATAAAAGGATTTCCTCCTTTGTAATCTTTGATTCTTGGTATATCCTTGAATCCCTGAAATTTGCCAAAAAAAAAAAATTAGCACATGCAAATAAATGCACATGTTGGTTTTTCAAAAAAAACCTTAAAGCCACTTTGTGATGTGATTTCAAGGAATTAGGGCAGCTTATGACAGTTTATGTGTTTCAAATATTTTTCAAACAAAATCAACACAGGCAAAGAATTTTCAATAAGCTCTATTCTCCACAAATCGCTGCACTGGGGCAAAGAAGGTTGAATAAGAATAATCTAATAATAATACTCGCTTCTGTGGAGCTCACGGTTGAGTGAAGATGGAAGACACGATTATTCAAATGAGTTGGGAAGAGTTTGGCGAGGGAAGAATGCTGAATGTGAACTGTGTGCATACTGTTTCCTTGGGGATAATGAATATTTTATTTTTGGATTCTCCAAGGCTTAGCATATGGTTTCTTAATGGGAAACACAGCGAATCATTTTTAATTTCCCTTTTTTCTCATACCCACACTCATTTCATCTACCATTCCCACAGTGCTAATTGCAAAATATGTATTGACTTTGGACTCTTAGCACTTTTAGCCATACCACATAGTCCGAGCCCCAGCCCAGACTTCCTGTTTCTAGCCCACTCTCTCCAGTTTCCACCCAGTAGCCAGAATGTTTCTGTTAGCAGCAGTGTTAGATCTCACTTCTTGAGTTCAGCTAAGAAAGAATTCAGAGCAAAGAACTCTAATGCAACACGTTTATGTAGAAAGTCACAGAGATAGTAGAAGTGAGCCAGCTGGGCTGCATGGACTCAGAAAACAAATTACAGAGGCAAAATAAGGGCCTTTGGAGCTTAGAAGAAGGAAAGCAAAGGCACTGTGCTGGAGGGAAGAAGTGGGGGGTACAAGTGTCCTAGAGAGAGGGATGGGGAGGGAAGGAGGGAGGAAGAGACAGAGAGCGAGCAAGCACACACACGAGTGCACTGGGTCCCTTGCCTTAAGGGTTTTTATCTGCTTTCTAAAGGTGGGAGTTTTAGGGAAGGACTTCAGCAGAATATTCATCAGCTTCCCAAGTGTATCCCTTCAGGGTCATGGCCTCTACGGATTGGTCAGTGCTAGGGTAGGGGGTCATTAGTAAATGCAGCTGGTCCTGATGTCAGCCATGGCATGACTGTCCGGTTTACTGCTTCTCTGGCCTGGAGCTGAAACACAACGGAGGCTCAGATGTCATCTCTAATTTGACCAAAACTCTGTCTCTGTGGTCAGCAGGCCTGAGGCTTTGTTCCTAAGATTATTCGATGCTAATCAGAACCTCATTGTCCTGAGGGGTTTAATGCTTAAGAAAGTGGTCTTGCAAAAGCTTGTATGGGAGTTATATAAGGCTCTTTCCAGCCCCTTTGTTCCTCCTCTAAGGGAGTTTTAACTGCGTGACTAACAACATGCTAGGGGTGGAATGGTCACCCTGGGATTGAGGTCATAGCTTATAATAGTTGTTTTTTTCAGTTTTCCTGTTGCTAGGCACCCAGGACTTTCCGCCCCGGTGACATTCCGTACCTACCCTATTGTTCCGGATCTGCTCCTGCCTGTCGAGCTGCCCAGTCTGCCATCTCCTCCTCTGATCCAGCCACGTGGCCTTCCCGTTTCTCCAACACGTTGACTGTTACTACCGATGCGGGGCCTTTGTACTTGCTGTTCCTTCTGCTGGAATAATTTCCCCCCAGATGTTCTCAGGCCTCGCTCACCAGGTCTCTGCTCAGATGTTACCTCTCTGGAGAGACTTACCTGACTATCCTATCAAAAACAACATGCTCCTGTGTTCCACTGACCTGACTTTCTAAAAATCACAGTACCTGTATCAGTCAGGGCTCAAACAGAGAAACTATGTATTTACCTATATATGTATAAAATTTAGAAAGTAGATATTAATATCTCCATTTTACAGATAAGGAAACTGCAACTTAGGGAGGTCAGCACCCACTGAGGTCACATAGTAGCAGAGCCCTGCAGAATTTGAGCCCAGTTCCCCCGGAGGGCAAAGCCTGTTCTGTTAACTTTCCAGGTGGATAATTGTGGCATCGATGGTGTACTAATTGCAATCTTCGTTATTTTTTTCAGAAGCAGGAGTCAGCCGCCGGTGCCAGGTCTGCTCTTCTGCAGGGTGAGGGAGGGCGGGAACACAGTGGAACATGCTAGTCTCAGTGCTCAGCTAAAGCCGAAGTAATTGAAACCAGACAAAGGGGGTAAAATCCAGAAGATGCAATAATGTAACACATGTGATCAAATAAAATGAATAAAAATGGTTCGATTGATCAGTTCCTTTGCAGGAATAAGCAATTTCAGGTGGGAAAGAGTGAATATGGATTCAAGGGCAAATGTAAGACTAGGTTCCAGGCTGTCAGAAAAGAGGGGAAAACCAGAAGTGTGTAGAAAGTGCTTCATCTTCACTAATATCGATGCTTTTCTTCTTCTCCTGGGTATATAACTGAAGTACATCTCCCAGATCCTTTGTAGTTAATTTGGGCCATTTGACCAAGGCCTAGTAGAATAGGTATGGAAATGATGTTTGCCACTTCTAGGCCTGACCCATGAAAAGCTCTTCTGCGTGCCTCTCTTTCTGTATTGCAGCCCAGGAAGTGTGTGGCGCTTTGAGACTAAAGGAACCTGGGTGTCTGGGCCCCTCTAGTATCCACCATTCCTTGCTCCCCACTCCTCACCCCGCCCTATGATTCATGTTGGACTGTAGCACAAGAGAGAGAGAAACCCTTGTGTTAAGTCACGGAGAATGCAGGCTTTTGGATACATAAGCCAGGGTTACTGATCCTCTGAGAAGAGCATGCACGACAGCTCAAGTTAAATTCTGCTCAAAGAGTCAGTACTGCTGCTGGCGCTTTCCTGCTTCTTTCCTACTTTATTTGCAACACCAGATCTCAGCGGTGTTGGGGTGGTTCATGGTAATTAACACTTGGACACCAGAACCAAGAGCCGAAGCACAAGCTCCGTGAGTGGAGGTCAAAGCACAGCTCACATACAGTGTTCGAGTCTGGATCCTTGAAAAAAATAGCACACCTTTGATGGGGAGAGAGAATGAGAAGTTCCGAGAGGCTTGGTATCGACTAGAGAAGAGACGAAAGAACTGAGGTGGGAAGTCACATGACATAAGATGTCATATCTTGTGTAAACTATTCTGGTGGGTGAAGAGTCGATGAGACAGAAAACAGGGAAATTTGTGGTTTTGGAAAAGAACTGCCATACTAAGTGTGGTGTATCAGATGAGTGGGTCCTGAGGGGCACACGCAGACGGTGGAAGAGTTAAATTGTGAGATGAAAATTGAAAGGAAGCAGTGGACATAGAGAAAGGAATAGATCAAGAGACGCTTTGAGGGAAATGAAACAACTCAAGTTGGTGACAATAAACACTAAGGATGGGATGATGATGACTCAAAGATAAAAGTTTCAAGGCTTGACGATCTGAGAAAATGAATGGCAGTGCTATTGGCTGTGGCAGCAAGTAGTTTGGGAACGGGATGCTCTTTGATGGAAATGTGATGAATTCTGTTTTGGTTGAGTTGCAGTGACTTGCGACATCCAGAAAGGTCCAATGAGCAGTTGATAAAATACTTCCTAATCAAGCTGACTTTCCTCTCCCATTCAAGTACAGTAAAAATTAGGCTTTTGATTATTGGAGTTTTTTTTGGTTTGTTTTTTGTTTTACTTCAAAACTGAAATCAAACTAATAATTTCCAAGTACTTGATAGATACCCTGTGATGGTGGAGATACTTAATACCACCACCATTTTGCTGTTATCTCTTGTTCTGTTTCCCTTCCCACCACAATAATTAAGGAGACTACCCTTTGTTCACACTGCTAATGTATTTATAAAGCATGGCCCTGCTGCTCTTCCAATTTATTTATTTTCTCACTAGTTGCAATTTATTTTATGACTTGGCCTTTCTGACTTGGCCTCTGCATGAGTCAACTTGTCTTATACACGTCCTTGATCTTTTGCCCTGCTAACATTTTGCATATGATTACATTTCAGAGTTTGGAATTTTCAATCATACGATAAACAATGATGCTGCATTAATTTTAAATTCAAGAGATTGAAAGGGAAGCCAGCGGGGAGCTGGCGACTGACTGGGTTTCTGTAGGAGGCAGAGCACCTTGAAAGCCTGCATTTTAGCCAGATGATTCGTCAGAGACCCTAGGAGCTGATATTGGGGGAAAGAAATGACTACTTTGGAGGTGACAGCTAAGTCAGTGCATCACTACTGGTCAGTTTCCCATCCCCTTTTGAGACTTAAAGCTAGAGAATGTCAGTGACTGTCTGGACAAGAAAACCCTGGAGGTTTAGGTCCCCGTTGGATCCACAGGCTGTGCCAGGAGAACATGTGCCCTGAGGAGCCAGTTAGTACTATTTCATTTCTCTATGCAGAGTGGAAACATTTGGAAGCACCTTCTCCTCTCTCTGAACCCATCATACAACCAGCCTCCCTGGCCTTCGTGTCCAATGTTTACTTTTCTTCAGTGCAAACCCATCTGTAACATCTGTCCCTGAGTGTGGTGATTGTGAGGGAGGTGGGGGATATGTCTCTTTGATGTGTCCATTTGATGTGCTCATTCGAATTCGCCCTCAGTCCACTGGTGCCTGTACAATGACCTCTCCCTGCCTCCAAGCCCAGCCCTCAGTTTCTGTGTGGGAGGCAGAATTGTATTCTTCCTTCCTCCATGTCCCCATTTCAAATCTTGTCAAAACATAGAGATGGTTTTCTCTTTTCTCACTTCTCAGGTCAACTCTGCAACTCTGCAAAGTGGTGATATTATCGTCCTGGATTGCATCCATTAAAAATAAAGAGATAAAATGATGATTAGTGCTAAAGAGCGCAGGGTGAAATAGTACATGCCTGCAGTGTGAGCTGAGCTGTGCTCAAACAGTGCACACCAAGGCTTTCCCGTCATCTCAGTGGACAGAGGGCGTATCAGAATAAGTGGGGGGACTCTTCTTCAAATATACGCACTGAGGGTGTGTTTCTTCCACCTCCAGGACAAGCAGTGACAGTGATACAGCTAGAAATGCACTGTGCAGAAGACCAGCGTAGAGGAGAAAAAAGTTGACAGCCAAATCCTGTGTGATTGATTAAAGTAAGATAAGAGCATCATTGTTCGGTTTGAAGTTTTCATATTCAGATCAGAAGCCGAATATGAAAACCAGGCCAAATATACTCCTCGAATTCAGCATTTCCAAGTTATATGGACTCAGAATTAGATTAGGCTCTTTTATGCCTGAGGTTTAATAAAATTAGAAAATCATGTTGCGATTGTGCATGTTTAGATGAGAAGAGGTTGTAATACTTACCGATTCGCTCCAGATCCTCATTTCACAGAGGAGAGCCCAGAGGCCCAGAGAAACGAGGCTTGCCCACGGGCAGGGCGGAATAAGAACAAAAACCTCGGCTTTGCAGCACAGGAGGTGAAGTTCGAGTTCTTGGTTTGACATTTGACCTTCAGCAAGTTTCTTAACTTTGCTTTGCCTTGGTTCCCTGATTTACAAAATCACAATGTTAATACCTGCCATTCAAGTTGACTGTAGAACGTAAATAAGCAAAAATGTCCAAAACAGTGTCAGGCGTACAGTAGGCACCGGAGCAGTGGGGCTGCGAGTGTTACACACGCTTGGAGCAGACTGTTGAAATCGTGTCTGGATCCACATTCCAGGATGCAGGCTTTGTTTTTCTACCTCTTAGAGCTCCTAAATCAAATCGACATCAGGAAAAATGAGCGCTTTTAGAGAGTTTGCCTGCCCTTTCACATCTGCTACTCATGACAAAAAGGAAGGGCCAGTATTATAATCCAGCGGTAACGGTAGGGGCCATTGATTTGAGAGAAGAAATGACCTGCTCAGTGATGTTAATGAGAAGCAGAGCTGGGGCCGAATCCGAATTCAGGGCTCGTCCTGTCCCAGACCACCCCAGCTTTATTCCTTTTAGTCAGTGTTTTATGTATCACCATTTCCTCCGTTACCTAATTAAAGGGCAGTATTTATGCTCTCTAAACATATTCTTTTTTTTATTCCATATATAGAAAGACACATATATATTTATATAATTGTGTATATGTGTGCATGTGTGTATATATTTCTCGAATGGTAATGTAACTATTATGTTGAATTAGTTGAACTCTAGAGGGTGCAGGTATTTAGGAAACCAATTTATTATTGTCCTTTCAAACACTGTAGACATTTTATTCCTGTAACTAGGATGAAATCTTAGTCAGCTTCTGGTGTCTCCAGGAAATCTTAGCTAATTAAATGTCAACAGACCTTTCAGCCACGATGGTAACTGGTACTTGACTAGCTCTTCCAACATAAATATCCGTAAAGCGAGACAAATATATACGAAGCAACTGTTTTCAGATGATGGGCAAGAGGCAGCAATGGACAGTAATTCCTGAGAGAAGGAAAACACTCGAGCCCCACGGTTAGCCCAGATTTCTCACTGAAGGCCTGTCTAGACCATGGCCCAGGAGCTCAAAACCCAAGCAAAGCACAACAGTTTCACCGAGCTGACGAGGCGGAGTTTGGGGCTGCTGAGGCTGGAACCTGCAGAGACAGACACCTGAAAGGAGACAGCTGGACAGAAAAGGAGTCTCAGAAATCGACATAGGACCCCCTCGAACCTTTGGCCAAAAACTAAGAAGCTACGTGTATAGTGAGAGACTTTGTAAGGCTGGATAGAAGAAAGGTACTTAGGGAAGTGTGAGCTGCCTGAGAATTTGGAGATCTCATCGTTTAGGGTGGCAGTGGATTTCTGACCAACAGGAGTAAGAGAGACCTTGCTGGAATGGAAGGCATTCAATGAAAGCCTTAGAGAGGCCACACTCAGACTAAGGCTGTTCTGGCCTTAGAGAAAGAAGTAGGAAATTGCTCCCTATAATCAGTAGAAAAAAACGACCACCGGAAACAGACCCAGAGATGACAGAGATTTTAGAATTAGCAGGAAAGAACTTAAACAGCTATTAGAAATATATTCAATCATTTAAAGAAAAAGATTGTCCTGCTTAGTAAACAGGTAACCTCAGTAGAGAAATTGTGATTATAAAACAAGGACTAAATGAAAACATTAGAACATACATATAGGAAATTATCTGGGTGAGTTTAACAGAAGATGGAACACTATAAAGGCAAAAAAAGATCGTGGAACTACCCAAACTGAATTAGATAAAAAGAGCCTGAGGAAAGGCCTAGCCTTGGAGAGCTGTGGGGCGACATCACTCAGCCTAACGTGAGTAATTGGAGCGCCCAAAGAAGGGAGAAGGGGGCAGAAGCAGAAAAATAGGAAACACGTATTTGCCAAAAACTCAAATTTGATATTTAAATTTTTGAACAAGACAAGGCTGTTTACTCTTAAGATTTCAGCATCGTACTGGAGGTATACAGAATAATAAGATATAGTAAATGAATTTAGCAAGGTCGCCAGATTCAAGGTCAATACACTAAAACAATTGCATGTCTATATATGTGGAACAGACAATGGGAAAATGAAATTAAAAGTCAGTTTCATTGCCAATAGCATAAAAAAATATAAAACACATAGGAATACGTTTAATGAAAGATATGTAGGATCTCTACATGAAACAAGATATTGCTGAAAAGAATAAAAGAAGACCTAAGAACATGACAAAATATGCCATTTTATGGATTGGTATTTTAATATCATTAAGAAAAATCAACTTTTCCAAAATTGTTCTGTAGATTCAATACAATGGCAATTGAAATTCAAACAGGCTTTTTTTCTTTTTTCTTTTGGTAAAAACTGACAAGCTGATTTATATGAAAATGTGAAGGACTTAGAATAGACAAATCAATTTTAAAAAGAAGTATAAAGAACTTATACTACTTGATTTCAAGACTTACTTTATTTTAACCTTGAGAGCATTGCTTTATTTTAGTATTAAAGAAATAAGCTAATCACAGAAGACTACATATTGTGTAATTCCATTTATCTGAAATGTCTAGAATAGGCAAATCCATAGAGAAAGTAGACTAGTAGCCAGGAACTGGGGAAGGGGAATGGGGAGTCTGTTTACTGGGTGTGGAGTTTCTTTTGGGGGTGATAAAAATGTTCTAAAATTAAGTAGTAGTGATGGCTGCACGGCTCTGCCAATATACTAAAACCATTGAACTATATGTGGTGTGTGAGTTATATCTCAATAAAGCTTTCAAAAAAATGAGACAAAACAAAACAAAACAAAAACGGGCAGAGACGGAAAGGAGTTAGAAGGAAAAAGCCAGAAGCCTGAGGCATAGGAGCTTTAGTCACTAAAAGAAGTGACTGAACCTCCTTTTAGTGACTTTATGTTATTATAGTCAAGATATTAGTACTGATGTGAGGTCAAACAAGCAGATCAACAACAGAAAAAAGAGCCGATAAATAGACCTGCACTTATATGGTGTTTGGTTTAAAGATGACTGCCAATTCTTAGCTACCTCTGCCACCTGAATGTGGGGTTCTCTTGAATCTGGATGGGACTGTGATGGCTGTGACAAAAATGCTATAATGGAAGTGACCCTATAATTTCTGAAAGTAGGCCATAAAAGGCTATGCACCTCCTGTCAGGTTCTCTAGGGACATTCCTTTTGAGAGAAGCCACTATGTAAGACTACCCTGTGATTGCCATACTGGAAAGGTCATGCGTAGATACTTTGGTTGATAATCTCAGTTGAGCTTGCAGCAGCTGATGGCCAGTGTGCTGGTCACATGGATGAGTCATAGTTGACATGGAGCCTAATTGAGCCTTCAGATTACAGCAATCCCATGCAATGTCTGAGTGTATCCACATGAGAAATTCCAAGTTTCAAACTGCCCAGTGGAGCCTTTCCCAAATTCTTGACCTGCAAAATAGTGAGTGAAATAAAAGACTGGTTCTAAGCCACTAATTTCTGCGGTAGTTTGTTATGCAGCAAAAGTAATTCAATAATTTAATGGGAAAAACTAGTCATCCTAAAAAATGGTGCAGGAACAACTGGGTAGCTGTATAAAAAAAACAAAAACTTCGTATTTTCCACCATTATAAAACATTAGTTCAAAATGGGCGATAGACTTAAATGTAAAAACAAACTATACAGAGCTTCTAGATAAACACCTTGAAAATTTATATTTATGCAATGGCATATGCTCATAATGAAGAAGAAAAAATAACATACTGATACATGCAACATCATGGATGTATCGCAGAAACATTATTCTGAGTGAAATAAGCCGGAAACAAAAGAGTACATATTGTATGAATTTATTTATATAAATGCCTAGAACAGGTAAATGTCATCTATGGTGATACCCTGCTCAGGGGCTGGAATTCTGGCGCTGATGCCCCCTGTCCATGGCAGGTTCCCAGAGCTGGTTAATCTTCTTTCTGGTGCTATTATAGCTTCCACAGAGTTATTGGGTTGGCCAAAATTTTGTATTTTTTTTTACCGTAAAATAAAAGACACATTTTTCATTTTCACCAATAACTTTATTGATTTGGATATTTTGAGTAGATTGGCTATCTCCTGCATGATATAACATTGGTTGTTCTCAATTAATGTCTCAATTTGATTGCTATCAACTTCAACTGGTCTACCCGACCGTAGAGCATCGCCTGGTGAGAAATCTCCAGCACGAAACCTCACTGACCAATTCTGACACATGCCATCAGTCACAGCACCTTCTCCATACATTGCACAAATCTTTGTGTTTCAGCTGTGTTTTAACCTTCCTTGAAATAATAAAGCATAATATGCTGAAAGTGTTACACATTTTCTTTCGTCTTCAATACTAAAATGGCTACACAAAAATTCACCAATTTTTGTTAAAAATGCATGCTGATATGACAGCTGTCACAATACAATCTAACAAAACTGTTTTGAACGAAGTTAAAGACAAGTACATGCTACCTGAGCCATCTTATGGAAAAAAACTTACGCAGTTTTTTTTTTACCAACCCAGCATTCCCACTGGAGCTCACTGATTGTAATTCTCATGATTTGAGTCTCAGCTTTTGCGTATCTAGCGGCTTACCACATACTAATTCACACTTTTGAGGTTCCATCACACAGACAGGAGGATCACCTGAGCGAAGTCCACCTTAAGGCAGCAAGAGGTGACCTCTCTTCTCCAGGTGGCACACATGTCATCACAAAAAGACACAAATTGTTGTCTCATGAAGATTTGCAGATTGTTCCCAGTGTAGGTTTCACTCTGTAGCCATGGGCTTTAGCATGTTGCTTCAGGCTTTTTTCAGGCATGATTCTGACATCAGTCTTGGACCCCACATGTGCCAGGCTATCATGGTCAAACTCTCTTAGTCATTCACTGGAAACTTCTTTTAGAGGAGAGGAAGCGAAAATCAAGCCCTCCAGAGCTTGCTGCAGAAATTTTTCTCTTGAATCCCTTTAACTTTAATCCTTTTTGGTTGATGAGCGAATTGTGGCAAAACTGACTTCTTACCGTTTCCTTTGCAAATTCTGCAGAGGCGGTCTTGCCCTGTGCTTCGTAATGTAGGGGTATTTAGTACCTCTTGTTGACCTTCTCCAGTGTTCAGCTGAGGCAGGAATAGTCCAATTTTAACGTCTTGTTACAGAAAGGGGACATTTCAGTGCCCCGGGAGCTGATCTTTAGCTGACATTCTTGACTTCCCAAAGCAGAGTGCTTTTACTAAATTATTGGCTGCAGAAAAATCTGTCAGAAGATTCAGTTTGTCCACAATTAACATGTCAAGTGTGACAGCTAATTTTGTGATGCTTTTGGCAGTGAAAATTCTCATCCCACCAGACTTTCTGCCACCTACAAACTGCCCCTCCCAGAACTGTCGATGAGCATAAGCTAGGTCCCCCTGCCCTGTTAAATAATTCTGTTCTCACTTTATAATTTAATTTTTAAATAAATCAATATGTTTAATAGTATGATGGGAAAAGCCATAGTCTCATTGCTGTTTTTTAAAAAGTTTTTTTTTTTTTCTTAGCTGTATTGAGGTATAATTGAAATAACTAAAAATCCACTTATCTAACCTCTCCATCTTGATGAATTTGGACATATGCATATACCTTTGATACTATAACCACAACCAAGGTATTAAACATATCCTCCAAAAATGTCCTCATCTGAGTGTATTTGGTAGTAAGAACACTTAACATGCAATCTGTCCTAATACGTTACAGTGCACAATGCTGTATTGACTATAGGCACTATATTTTACTGCGTATCTCTGGAAATTATTCATTTTGCATAAATGAAACTTTGTACCCATTAATCAATAATTGTTCATTTCCCCTACCAGGAGCCCCTGGCCACCACCATTCTATTCTCTGCTTCTATGAGCTAAAACCTACGACAATGGCTATTGGATCTGTAGCATCTGTTGCAATGACAAGTGTCTGGGGCTGAGGTAAAATGGCCCCTTTGTTGACAAGCTGTGGCAAACAAGATGGTTTAGTCATGAATTTCTGATAGAAATAATACTTAGTGTGAAAAGCAAACGAGAACCTGAGAGTGTAGAGTGACTAATGTGGCTTTCTTTATGAAAAATAGATTTTCTACTGGGAAGTGGAATATTCTTCTTCTTTCTTTTTAATGTTCTCTAAGAACCATTTTTAGTTGCAAACTTGGTTGTCTCATGAGGAGATCCTGTGATTCCCATGTTGCAGGTAATTGTATGAGGTTGGCATTTCCTTCTTCTCTTTTTGGCTTATAGAAAATCAACAACAACAACAACAAAATAATAAATGGAAACATAAAATTTGTCTTCAGTAAACAGGGGCGGTAGCATACATTTTGAACAACAAAGTAGGTAAATCAGTGTTAATAACGGTGGTGATCAAACAGAGGGATGGGAGGAGTTAGAAAGATGTCTATGTAGGTAGGTCCCAGAAATCAGTGAGCTTCTCTAAGGCAGGGCCTCACCTGGAGGTGTAAGACCAAAGTCCTTGTTAGAAAACTGGGAACAGGGCTCCCTGACTGGCATGGGAGGTTTCCCACTGCTTGGTTTTGTCCTGAGAACAAAACCAATAGCTGACCAACTGACGAACACTCCATAACTGGGGAGAAGTGAACCCTCAAAGGAGCTCACGGACACTACTCTGGGGACACGAGGAATCCCGCCCAGCACCGACCCTAAACGAATTATGTATAACCTGCGACAATTCTGAAAAACTTATTTCTTCAAAGAAACAGGGGATTAAATAGAATATGTAAAGTCACAGATATGTATGTAACTAGGAAAAATTCTTCCAAATTTTCTGGAAAAAAAAAATCAGATACAAAATTAAATGGGAAAAGAAAGACCTGAAAGAAAAAGATTTTTTAAAAAATATAAGACTTCTCCTCTGAAGAAAATGAGAGGTGTTCTTCTCTACAAGCTGTCTTTTTACTTCCCAACTCACTTTTATTACTTTTTCCTTTTTTCCCTCCATGTTTTGTATACAGAAGCCATGGAAAACGACACCTTTCTCTTTCGGAAAGGCCTGTGGTAGAGAGGTGTGCGGTCATTAGAGGAGAGAAACACAGGCTTTTATAACCGTAATTATTATCTTCAACTGTCACTATTACTCTGTCTACCTTTAATTATGCCCAAGAGTCGATCAAGGCTTAGAACAAATGCTTGACTGGAAGTGTCACTGAACGGAGAGTGGTGTGGCAGGAGCAAAGCCCAGGAGGATATTTCTGCATTTAAAAGGCAGCTTTAGCATTTACTCTGTGTGCGGCCTCATCACTTCTTCAGTGTTTTTGGAACACTGAATAACACCACTTGCAAAGTTGCCACGTGGGTCACAGAGGCAATATTTAGTGAACACTTACTATGTGCCTGCCCCTTTCTAAGCATTTTATGTTGTGTTAACTCATCGAATTTCCACAAAATTTGATGACATAGGTACTGCTATTATACTCATTCTACAGGTAAACTGAGGCACAGATACCTGAAGTTACTAATTGAAATCCACACAACTAGCTAGTGGAGAAACTGGGATTCTGAATACAGGCAAAGAGATGCTAAGGTGTGTGTTCTTAACGTCTTTGCTCTGTTGTCTGTTTAATTCAGAGGATTAGAGATAAATATGTCATCAGTCTCACAGTAACTAGCATGTGTCAAAGAATCATGCCATTCTGGAGAAGAACCAGCCTCATCGGTGTTTTCAAGGCAAGCCGTGGGGAGGTCAGGTAAACTGTTGATTTTCAAACCACCATGAGAGGAAGGTGAAATTGCAGGAAGAATGAAGAGACAGGAAGATAATGGACATTCCAGATAATTAATAGCTCCCTTTTGCAAACTGGAGCATTGAGCAGAAGGTGTGGAGCAGAGACCCTGGCCACAGCGGTGTTATTTCCAAGGGAGAGAAGTGGTCAGTCTCGAAAAAGAGACTTCCAGGGTCGGGGTCCAGGAATATCCCAGAGAACGGCTTTGAAGTCGTTTTGTAGGGCGCTGAGCTGATTGAAGAGCTTCTGTAGCTTTCCATTCTAAAACTCAAAAGATGTGCAGTTAGCTTCATCTATGATATAAGGAGGAAACGGTCAATGCTGTTAGCAAGAAGGTTTCGATACTTCATCAGCGATCCAAACATATGTGTCTCTTTTGCTTTAATAAGAAGAGTGGGGTTATACACACAAACTCACAGGTGTTCACATATACACACATGCACATAAACATTCACATATCTAGGCACATGCTCACATGCCTTCACACACACACGTGCGCGCACACACACCCACATCCCGTGATCTTTTCAGGTTGTGGGTCCCAAACTCCACCGATCTATTAAATTGGCTTCTGCCTGAGATGAAAACTCTCTAGCTCTGCTGGCTTGAGTTCTGCCCTTCAAGGAGAGAGTGTAAAGTTCTGCAGGGGTCATGGGAGCTGACTTGAAACGAAAAACAAATGTTCAGAAGAAACAAAGCTGCTAAATGCAAAGGCTGATTTTGGGGTTTGTAGCGAGGGGGCCCCACCCTCTGTCTCACCCTGGAGCCCAGGCACCTGAGGGGAGCTTGTCCCCTCTGGCTATGGGCCAAGAGCAAAAGACCTTGACTTTCCTGTGGCTCAGAGTCTTCAAAGCCTCCCAGGAGGAAAAGAACCCACCCTGTCCTGCAGAAGATAAGCTACGCTGCTCACCTCACACACTGCTGCCATCCATCATCACAGGACCAGCCACGTTGCAGTTACAAATCTTCACTTTCAAAGTCCATGTAATTTATCTGTGTCACTCAAACACCACACTAGTCCCCCCTTACCATTGGTCTCGCTCTCTAAGGTGTGTTACCTGCAGGCAACTGCAGTCAAAGATATTAAATGGAAAATTCAAGATAAACAACTTAAAAGTTTTACGTTGTGCACCATTCTGAGCACCGTGACACCATCTTGAGACATTCAGCTCCAGCAGCTGGGGGCACATGACTCATCTCTTTGTCAGGTGTCTTCTTGTCCCACCCATTAACCGTTCAGTGGCCACCTGGATTTCAGATCGTTGTGGTATCACGGGGCTTGAGTTCAAGTGCCCTTAACCTCCTCACTAATGATCCCGGAGAGCAAGAGTGGCGATGCGACAATTCAGACTCACCACAGAGCGGGCAGGAAGTGCCTTCTGCAGGTGAAAAGGTAAACGTTTTCGACTTAATTAGGAAAGAAAAATATCATATGCCAAGGTTGCTAAGATCTACAGTAAGAAAACTGTAAAATTATGAAACCGTGAAGAAGAAAAAAAATTTCTTCTAGTTTTGCTGTCACACCTCAACCTACAAAACTATGGCCACAGGGTGTGAGAAGTGCTTAGCTAAGATGGAAAAGGTGTTAAACTGCACCCCAGGTATGTGTAGGAAAAATGCATAGTATACGAGCATATTGGATTTTGTACTATCTGTGGCTTCAGACATCCATTGGGGACGTTGCAACATATCCCCCGTGGATAAGGGGGAACCACTGTACTGTGTCCATATGTGGTGGCAGCAATTTTCACACGGCTTGCCAGGTATATTTCTCTCCAGTCATGCTGCCGCGCTGAGCTGGTGAAACAGATGCATGTGCAGTGCCTGCTCGGTGCCAGGGGCTCTCTGTGTTCCGCGGCTCCCGCAGACATAGCCCAGCAGGGGTGCAAGGCCAGAGCGGCGCACGGAAAACCCTCAGGCCCCTTTCCCCAGCTGGCCTCCCAAATGGTGCAGGCAGCAGCTGTGCAGAGGAAAGGGCGGGTTCAGGACCACCCTCACTGGTGTCTGTCCCTCTGTTCTTCCCAGGACAATGGGTGTGAGATGAGTTGTTAAAAATTGTCCTGGCTTCCGGGGCCCAAGGAGAGCTGCTGCCTTTCACCTTAATTACCCTTCACACCTTTGCACTGGCTAGCAGGGCAGACTGACTCTGGATAAAATTAGATTCTGAATTTAAACCCACATGGGCATGAAATTATGGTCTAACTGGGCCATGAGATTGCAGATAACCTTGCCATTTGTACCTAACGCCCCCCAGGAAGACGCTGTCAATTTCCCTGCATTCCTTCTGGAGCCTGAGTTAGAACATGCTCTGAGGCATAATGCCACTTCAGTGAAACCGAGCGCCGTGCTAAGATGGGGCCAGCGGAGGCCTGCAGGGCCCTCATGCCTCCTAATGATCCTCTGAAGTTGGCAATATTTCTTTTTGAAATGACACTGGATGCATTGTAAGCTTGGGTGAGGCAGATGTGTCCTGTTTTATAATAGTTACTTTTTTAAAACTGGAAATAAAAGCAGAAATGAATTAAATTAAGCAAATAAAAGAAAAACAGTAAGATGAGATTGGCCATGTTCAGAATGGTAGATACTGCATGAGTCCACTTACATGAGGCACCCGAAAGAATCAACTTCATGGAATCAAGGAGCGGAATGATGGCTGCCAGAGGGTGGAGGAAGGAGAAACGGGGCATTGCCAGTCAAAGGGCATAAAGTTTCAAGTCAGGCCAGATGAATAAGCCCTGGAGACCTGGATAACATTGTGCTTACAGTCAGCAGTACTGTGTTGTCCCCGTAATGTGTTAGGAGGGCACATCAAATGTGTCTTTACCACAATAAAATAAAAAAAAAATAAAATCTAGGAAAAGTGTCAGAGGAGCATTAGGAGAGAGGACATGAGATCAAAGACTTTTTCCTAGAAGTGTTGGCCCCGCTGCGGTGACTGAGGCCCAGAGTTCAGTGCTGCCTGAGGATACTCTGTCAGGAAGGTGGGGACGGTGCTGTCCTTTTCACTGTTGTATCTCCTTTCCCTAGAGGTACTCAATGAATATTTGCTGAAAGAATGTGCCAGTGGAATTGCCTTCTACTGAAGGTACATAGCAGCGGATTATTTGCCCTCAAAGATACACATGACCCTCAGGGACACCCGAGGCAGCAGGGGGCCAGAGCCCCCTTTGTGTCAGGGAGAGGCAATGACAGTAGCCCATTGGTTTTCTTGCTCTCCACATTAGAGTGCAGAAGTTGGGATGGCCCCTCACCCCTAGACTGCCCAGAGTTCCTAGTCTACTCGAGAGGAGGGGAGAACCCCAAGAAAATACCACACCCCTGGTAAGAAGAGGCTTGAGCCAGCTTTTGTATGAGCTAGTCAGAGATGCCCTCGAATTTATAACCAAGCCTCAGCAGCAGGTCACGCTATTCACATGTAGAAATTGATTCAGTACTCTGAGTCAAGGCTGATACGAAGATGCTGACTTAGTAATAAGGGTGTGGGATTAAGAAACGGAGTTTCTCACATGGATCGCACGGGGCAAGAGCCATACGAGACATGGATTAGAATTCTGACTGAGGCAGATTAAAAATGGTATTTTGAAAATTATCTTTAATTTCATAGTAAAGCGAAAAGAACGAATATCAAAATCTACTCCATGCCTCGTGAAATTCATACACACAGCAAAGATGCGGACTCAGCTATTCTCAAGCCAACTTTAGAACACCTGAGCTAACGAAACCCCTCTAGGTTTAGTTATAAATGAAGACACCTGGGTCTCATGGGCACCCACACGATCAAGTGGGCCACACTAGGTAAGCCGGTTTCCTTCCAGAATTCTGTCTTTAGACAGCTTTTTGTGGGGTTGGCATAGCACTCATTATTTTAAAATTGGGCCAGGGAAGCAGAGTAAAAAGTTCACATGTTATTTACCTGCAATTCTTTAAGACCGATCAGAAGGGCAGCAATTCTTCAGGGTGTTCGGTTAAGGTCTGACTGTCATTTCTGGGAGGCGGCGGAAGGCATTAAGCTGGGGCGGGTATCCATTGCTGTCTCTCGAGGGATATGGTTTTGCAGAAGAGCTGGTGGAACTCTTCTCCCAGCGACTGTTTTACTCTGTAATTTGGTCCGGGAGGAGTCGATGCAGACCAACGCCACCCCCGCTCGGTGTTTATTGAGTATCCATTGTTTCTGAGGGTCTGTGTTAAGTATTTATTTTACATATATTTTCACATTTTAAATCTCTAGTACAATGAATAGCAGTCTGCCTGTTAGGCAGGTGGGTGGGGAAATTGAGAAATAGGGAGATTAAGAGACTTGCCCATTAGCCTGTCAGAGAGAGGCTCTGCTGTGGAGGTGTGGTTGGGGGCGGGGCGCTGCCGGGGCCCCAGCTGAGGACGTAGAGAACAGCAGAGACGCTCTGTAGAGCTCATCGGCCCTGAGCCCGCGGTGACTGTGTACCATGGGCTGGTTTCCCCAGGTACTCTGTGTGTGTGTGTGTGTAAGTAAGTGTGTGTAATACCTGCTTGTAGTTTTCAGCACATTTGAGGGGGCCGAGGATTCATTATGAAGGCTCAGTGGAGTAAGGCACAAGTGGAAATAAAGGGCTTGTGGGTAATTTCCCATCTAGTTTGATCATCAAACAAAAGTGATTTGGGCTGCTTGCTGGAATGCTAGAATCACAGTTTGATAATATCCAGCACTTGCTTCACCAAGTAGCGCTCTTCCAAAATGTTCTCCTGAAACCCACCATTAGAACCATTTCCCTTGAAGTCCACACGTGGGGAAAGCATGTCTTTAAGATTCTTTTGAAATCAAGGACTACGGGTGGGAGTGGCTTCTAGCTTCACTCGCTCTTTAGCCATATTGCCTGGTTTTATTCCACAGTGGTTCTTTTTACACGTTCTCCAAAGTTTCACTGGTTGGGAATAGAAAAAGGGAGAATAGTGAGGGATGTGTAAAGCAGAAATAAGCCCTATTTAGAAATATTAATACTATAGTGGTTCAGCTTATTTCCAACCTTACTAAAACAGATCAACATGTACCCAAGATGGCCTAGGTTAAAAAAAAAAAGTGTGACAAGATGAAGAAAAGTTTATTTGCAAGAACTTCTCTTGGGATGAGCACATTGTTGTAGCAGGCATGGTGAAACTTCAGTAAACTGTTGGGATCAAACGTGAGACCCAAAAGGCATGCCCAGGAGGGAAAATATAGTCCGTTAACCACAAAATATAAGGTGAGAAAGGAAATTTGTGCTCAAAATCGGTGTGGGGAGGGGAAGATGTAGGGCCAAAAGCGCCAGTGGCAGCCCAGTTGTAGGAGTTTTGGGTCGGGGTGGAGAGTGGCAGAAAAATGTGCTCCATGAATTTTTAACCTAATTTTCATCAGTGCTGTCAACTCCCTCTTCTCAGTTCTGCCCTTCCACTCCCAGCAATAGTCTTCAGTGAAATGGACATTTCTTTTTTTCTTTTTCTTTACATACATTTATTGGTTTTAGAGAGGGAGAAGGTCGGGGAGAGAAATATCGATTGGTTCTCTCCCATATGTGCCCCAACCGGGGATCAAACCCACAGCTGAGGTATATACTCTGACCGGGAACGACATCCACCATATTTGGGAGTATGGACGCCACTCCAGCCAACTAGACCACATCAGCCAGGGCAAAACAGGCATTTCTCACTCTTTTTAAAAGGGGTATGAATGCATTATTTTGGGATAATTAAAAGAGATGCCTTTCTGTGTTTGAGTCAAGGGTGTGCAAACCAGCAATAACAAGTGAAGATACATGAGGGGCGGCTAACATCTGTGTTATACAGTGACAGGAGCGACGACCACTTACATTGAATAGTAACCTTCATTGTTCTTGCAATTTAGAATACTGCATTTTATAATCAGAGTATTTACTTTTGCCTTGCTTATGATTCTATCTTTTCCTTTCTGTGAGGCATCTCACATAGCTCCCTGCAGGAAAGCTAAGGTGGCCGATTACCTGCTGGTGGATAATGCCAGTGGAGGGTAGTCTCTTGCTTTCTCTAATGAATTACATGTTTTATGAATTTTTCAAAGCACAATCCATGGCTTGGCAAATGGTCAAAACCATCCCCCATTGTGTGAAGTTACCGCCATACACTCTCCTGGGGAATTAGTTCTGGATGGAATTGGTTCTGAGTTGCAAAAATGAGAACATAAAATTATAAGGGAGAATAAATTATTCATGGTGACAAAAATAAACACAAGGCAGGTGAGGATGAAGAGCTGTTTGCCCTGCTTGTAAGAAAGCAGTGGAGAGACTTTTGAAGATAATATCCTTAATATTTACATAGCTCTTCACATTTCAAAAGTGCTTCCTGGTAATTAAGAGTCATTAATCAGATATTAGCTGCAGGTCATTCAGTGAATGAGCTGTTGATTTAGACTGAGAGCTGTGCATAATTCTAGAGACTATGAGCAAATATGACTCATTTTATAGCTCTTAACAATTTTGACTTTCTCGTGCTCATTGTGAATTACCGTGTGTGTGAGTTCTCATTGTAGATACTAATATGCACTTATGATTGTATGAATTCCTATTTATAAAAAATACTAAATTATAATTTATTAGGTTGATATTTATGCATATAACACTTATGGAGACAAAGACTATGTAGGGAAACTCCAAGCTTTTAGAACTGTCACAGTGAAAGTCATCGCCGAATGCCCTCCTCCAACACAGGGGTACCTGCTGGCACTGAGCATTCGATAAAAACATACAAAGAGGCTCCTCCCTCCTCCAGACGGAGCATTACCACCTTGAACACACCAAACAAATCGTTAGGGAATCTGGCATCAATAACATTTTTACTGCAAGTGGACGGCTTATCTCTTTGGCAATGCCTATGATTCATAACTCAGTTTATCTGCAGTCTAACCTGAAAAGATATCATACCTATAAGACTGCAGTTTATTTGACACATTCATGTCTAACTATCAAGACATGCTTATTTCCCATTGATATTTCTGCATACCTGCTCTTCAACCAATAATCACAAGTGATTAAGGTCTGAGGGAAGACATAGCTCTTGAAAGTTGAGTTTTTCAGAAGCGAATGGGGCTCCTTTGGCTTTAATACTTGCATATATCAATATCGCTATGATTCTCATTGGTTTTCCTACGAAGGCTTTGAAATTGGCTATTTTTCCCAGCAGTGCCTCCCTGTTTTCCTCCTTCGCGTGACCATGCAGTCACTGCAGCCAGGTGGCCTGCGTTTGGACCCTGATTTTCCGACTCACCAGCTGTGTGACCGTGGGTCAGCTGATTTACCTCTCTGACGCTCGGCGTGCTCATCTGTAAAACAGAGAATAATTTATCTCCTGCCTTCAGTTGTTAAGAGGATTAATGAGTAAATGTTTGTAAAGTGCTTAGAATAGTTGTGGGCACATTTGTGATACACATAAATCTCTGTTAAACCTTTTAAAAGTTTCACTTTTAAAAATACTTCGCTGAGTTGAGTATAGAACTCTAAATATTTTTGTCTTTTTAAAATTCACACAGTATAAGATGATGTATTAGAAAATTGTACACTTGAAACCTATATATTTTTATAAACCAATGTCATTCCAAAAAATTAAATAAATAAAAAATTAAAAAAAATTAACTTCAGAAAAGTTCATATTTTAAAATACTTTGCAAAAAATGACTTCAGATTTCCTCACTTAGCAAAACAATATATACAGGGCCCAGCAGAAGTGAGGCCTGCTTGAGTGTGGTTGGTAGGGTAATAATCTGGGGGTAATAATTCATAGTTTTAATTTGAACATTTCACCTAAAATGTCATGTGGTGTGCTTGAGTGAGATATTGTTGTGTTACAGAATTCCATGCTTACGATTTCGTAATAAAAGATTTTGTAATGAAAAAGGGGCGTTATTTGTGCCGGACCCTGTGTATACTGTTACCAATAAACTTCAAGAAACAGGAACCAGCTAAGGTAACGCTGCAAAACGGCTGCTTTCTTTGGAGACGGTGGGGGCGTGAGGATTGGGCGAAGGAAGTTTGGTGATGGCTATGAACTTCATGAATAAGAGGGCAAGAAACCGAGGGCCTGGAACAGCTTTGGCTTCTCATGAGCCACTGTCCCTGAGGGGTTGATTGGTGAGCCCGCTGCACACAGCCTGGGAGGCCGTGGCAAATGAGGTCCTTTGTCGTCACTCGCAGCCTACTCGGTGCAGCAGGGGCAAGCCAGTGGCCAGAACGAAGCTTGGAACAGGGGAGCGATTTGTTCCAGGAATGTTTTAAAGTTGCAAAAATTATTAAATGGAACAAACTCTCCTTAATTACAAATATTTTATGTTAAACAATAAACTTTAAGACAGTGAGTTTTGTCCACGATAAAATGAACAGAAAATAACAGGTTATTAAAATTCCAAAAAGACGGCATTACATTTAGAACATTTGTTTTGGAAGTCAAAATACCAAGTCAGTGATAGGATCATAAAAATGAGGTCAGAAGACTGAAAAGTGCACCACTGATGTGCCAGCCCCAAATCCATTCTAGAAACAGCCACCCTTATCTGTATTTCATAAGCTAATACACAGCTGATATTTCTTCCCAAGATTGGTTCCACATTCCACTTTTATTTGTAATGTTGATTTGGGTAGGAGGATGATTAAATTAGAGCAGGCTAAATTACAGTTTGATAACAGATGACCCCAAACTTTACCTTGTATCTGGGGGGAGTGGGTATTGGCTGGGAGATTATTCCTCCTTCACCTCCCACTGGTAACAGATTTCTGTTTTGTACCAGGCATCCTGGAGCTTGGTATCCTCCTCTCCCCCACAGGACAAAATGTTTTTGCTTCTTTTACTCCTCCCTGAGCCCTGCTTCTCCTCCAAATGTAGGCTCCTGTTGCTTATTACCCAGGGCAAGGCTCATAGTGGGGACAGGAAGGTCCTGCCCCTCCCCCAGGGACAGATGACTTTTGACTCTCTCTCCCCCTTAGAAACAGCAGCTTTTTCCTGAACCCCAAGGGTGGGAATGCTCCCTTTCCCTCCCCATGGCACGTCAGGCTCTTGTTTCTTTTGACAGAAACTCTGGTGAAGTATTGTAAGAGATGGGTTTTTCTGCCTATAGACAAGACAGGGGTTCTCTGGTCCCCTGCCAGCCCCCAGTATTTCTTAGTGCCCAGCGGAGACCTTTGGCAAAGAGTTTGGGGGTCAGTGCAGATTCCCCTTCTGTCTGGGGCCCCCAGAGAGCCTAAACTGCTCCCTGTTAGCCTACATTTGACCTTTCATAATTCATTAATTTTTTAATGAATTGTTTTTTTTCTTACCTGCTTTTATGGTGGTTATCTATTCTTCCTAGGCTCTGCCAAAGGTGAAAGACTTATGTCTCCCTTCCTTCTTGGAGGAGCTTGACACCCTTTGTATTTCACTTGGTTCCTTGTAACCTCAGCTTTCAGATGGCCTGAAGAAAAGATTTCCGGTCAAGATGGCGGCATACATAAATGTGATACTTGTATCCTCCTGCAAACACATCAGAATTACAACTGAATTAAAGAACAGCTATCACTGAGGACCGCCTGAAAGCCAGCTGAACTGAAGTCCTACAGCTAAGGCTATAAGGAAGCAGCCACTTCAAGACTGATGTTACTGGGCAGGCACTGGATATGACAAGATTTTAATAGCGCAAAAGGCAAAGCAAGATGACCTGATGAAGCTGAGGTCCCTCCCATCTCCACCTGCCCAAGGACAAACTGATGCTTACTGAAGATGACCCTAGAGGAGAGACACAAAGAATACATAAGGGACTGTGTTCCCCTGAACACTATCCTATCATAGAAGGAGGAGGAGAAAGGCAAGAGCTAAAATGATGGAGAAAATGCTCAAGTAACATCCCAGGTGAAGGAAAGTTTGAATGAAAGGTTTCTTCTCTAGAGAGGTGACATCACATTGCTAGAGGCAGATGCTATAGTCAATGCGGCCAATGCCAGCCTCCTTGGGGGAGGCAGTGGTGCTCTTTCTGAAGAAAATAAAAAGAAAAAAAAGCTAGTACCAATATTTTTTCACACATAATGTGCACCCACATTTTTGGCCCAAGCATTCAGGAAAAAAAATCTTTCATTTTAATTTTTTAATTTGATTGTTTATTTATATTTAGATACTTGTTTTGGTACTGCAAAGAATTTTAGCATTTATTTTTGAACATTTTATGGTATGAAAATTTTATGTAACAAATAATTACTAAACACAAGAACAGATACAAGGTATTTCAGGTATAACCTGTGTATAATGGACATCCTTATTTTTCCCTTAAAAATTTGGGCAAAAAAGTGTGCATTTTACACAGGAAAGTAGTGTTTTCCTGCCTCAGAAAAGGGAAGTGGGAGGAGAGCTACATCCCCTTCCACCCTCTCCCCCACCAGAACACTTCAAGGCCTCACTAACAGTTGGCTTGCTTTTCCCTCTAACTACTAGCAGGCAGGGAGAGCCTGATGTTACCACTGTATTCTCCACACCAAGGGGAACAGGTAATACATACAATTCCTTCCAGGCATACCCCCACCTTTAAATGCAGTTGATCGGGGGACAGAGTTTCCATTGCTTCATGAGGGGAGTTATCATTTGCTACTCAACTTATAAAAAAACCCTCATAATTTTTTGATCATTTGCATTTCCAAAGAGTGGTGAATGAATATATCAAATAAAACATATGTTCATAATTTCAAGTTGCCTGTTATGTTCTCCCCTTCCTTCTGCTGTTTTTCCATTCAATGGAGCCAAAAGAGATTGCATCCATGCTGATGACCAGGCTAAATCTACCTATTTTATGACCATGCTTGTTGAGGTTTGATGTACTATGTAACTGATTTCTAAGGACAAGGTAGTGAATGGGTAAGGCTGATGTCGAGATGCCGAGAAATAAAAAGGAAAAAAAAAACCCACTTTCTACTCTCATTATGTCTGTGATCAAATATCTTACATAGCTTAGAGTACAATCAAGGTGCAATGAAAGTCACACAAAAAAGCTAAGATTTCTGTAGACTATCTGACTTCTAGTTAATAAGGTGGGAGTGATATTCTCTTGCAGCTTTATGCATTTTAAACAGAAGCTGAATTAATATTTGAGCCCTTATCACGCTGTTATCTTCTATGTTTCTGTAGCCCTGACAGGAAATGGGAAACGACAAGAATTCTAGAAACTCAGGGAACAAGTTGTGCTTGACCCAGCCAAAGGAGCATATTCTTGTGCATCTTATTAATGCTTTAGAGAGCTGGTGACTCAGTATGTCCTATGATCTACCACATGTCAATCCTATGACTTATCACAAGTTGAAAATTTTCTCCTTAGCTAGTCCTTTGGTGTGGAATTAATCACCATCCTTCTTATTATCAGGGGTGCTTCCATCTGGTCCCACCAAATGCTTTTCTTGAAATATCCTACCAGCCTCAGCTGCACCTTGTGCTTTATCCGCACGAGTTGACAGATCTCTGAGTAGGGTCCGACTTGCTTCACTGGAACCCAGGGTAGGTCATTTAGTATTAGATCTGTGACCTGGGGTGAGCTGCTTAACTTCACCATGTGCCAGCTTCTTCATTTGAAAATGGAGAATGTAATAATGCGTACTTACATCATTGGCTTGTTCTGAGGTGCCCGGCCTAATCTAGACTAATATTCCTGTTTATCTCAGAACCCCATTTGCAGAATACAAAGCAGAATACATAAAACATTACTGTTCAGCTCAGGTTCAAGCTGGTATCATGTTTCTCTTTTTCCTTTAAGAGTAGCTTTTTGAATTTATTTTACTTTATTTTATTTTTATTTATTGATTAGAGAGAGAGAGAGAGAGAGAGAGAGAGAGAGAAACATTGCTTTGTTGTTCCACTTATTTATGCATTTATTGGTTGATTTCTTGCATGTGCCCTGACCGGGGATCAAACCCACAACCTTGGTGCATTGGAACAATGCTCTAACCAACGGAGGTACCCGGCCAGGGCAAGACTGTGAGCATGTAAGAAATGTGAGCAATGTCATTTGGGTAGAAGGTAAAAGTACCTAGTTTGATAAATTCTAAAATCTCATCACTCTGAAGCCTCCTCTCATTATCCTGTTAAACATGTAATCTTTTAATTCTCATTAAAAGAGTCTGTCAAGAGTAAATAATAATTGACCTGTGGTTCTAGATATCTATGGAGTTTTGAAAAACATGTTAGTTCTCTGGCTAGTATGTGCTCTGAGAGCCATTCATTCATCCAAAAACATTTATTGAGTGCCTACTACGTGCCAGGAATTATTCTAGTCATATATAGGCACGGGCATCTAAAGCCTTTGCATTATAAACTGCTCAAAGAGGAGAACAAGTCCAAAAGTTTACAAAATTCACCGGAAAGCAGAGAAAGGTATCAGCATCCAGTCACATTATTATACCATTCTGGGATACTTGCAGCCACAATATTGATGGTTTGGTATCTTTCATATTAACATTGGAGTTGACTTGTAAAAATAAAAAAGTCTCCTGAGATAACTTATGAAGCTTAACTTACTTATTCCTGCTTTATGTCAGTTATAATCACTTTTTAAAATTGAATGCCCATAGATAGTTCAGCCATATTTCTAAAGAATTACAAGCTACAAAATTACAGCAAAATCTTTACTGTCAGAACTCTTGGTTAGTTAAGTGTTCTGGATAAATGAGTTTTCTTGTTATAAAAAAAGTAAATTGAAAAGGCTTATTTCAAACTTTCTGCTGAAAATTATCTTATTTTTCTTTTCTAATATAAGGAAAGTTGTCAAAATAGGTTTTTGGGCTTATGTTATATTCTTTTATTTTTTAACATTGTGGCTTAGTGTCTCATGGTCACACAAAAGTTTCAGTTATCATTTTAGGGTACTGAAAATTAAGATAAAATTTGGATGAAACTTATAGTAACCTCAGGATACACCCGCAAACAAAAGAGGTGGTGTGATTGGGTGGGATGAACAGCAGATGTGGGGCCCAAGAGTTGTAGGTATAAATTTTTGCTCTCTATTTACAATGTCTGCCATCCTGTGTCACTTACCTAATTATCCTAAATAGCCTCAGATTCTTCATCTTAAAATATAAACGTGCTGCATCACAAATTCTTTCATTATGTGATGACCAAAAGAGATATTGTGTGGTGGGCCTGGCATGTGACATTTCTTCAGTGAATGATTGTCAGTTTGTTCTTGTTGTTGCCTCCACTTTCTGCTAGTTTATTTTCTCATTAATTAATTTTATGAAAGTCATGTATAACCTTATAGTTTAAGGAGGTATTATCACATGTATTTACCTCCTTTTGCTCTTTTCAGGCCTCGCTAATATGATATTAAGTGGATAAAAAAAAAAAGGAAAAATAGAATTGGAAGAGGGTAATTAGTGGAAATAGATTTAACAATTTTTTGGACAGAAATAAGATAGAGGAGGATAATTGACTGAGAACGGTGGGAAAAGACATATCCTGAAATGAGTGCAGGAAAACGAACTCTTAAAAGAAATAAATGATTGCTTGCAAAGTCAGAGAGTTTTGGGATTTGGAAACCGGGGAGAGAAGAGAGAACATAGCCCGAAATAGGACCTGGCTGAAAATCAGAAAGCGAGAGTTGTCTCCTCTGGCTCCTCTCCCCACGCCTGAGGCAATTGGAAGAACAGACCCAGGGGCCTTGCAGATCCAGCAGAGAAAAGTACTGGGCATGGGACTAAAGTGGGGGAAATTAACTGGAAGTCTGTACCTACTGCTTCCCTCTTTTCTTGGAAACCTAACATTCAAAATACGCACCAGCAGTGAGGCTGCCATGCACGTAGGCCAGAACTGCACTATTTGGTGCTGCGAGCTACTATTCATAGTGATATATACTTTTCATGATATTTCAGCAGATGATAGTAAAATCCTCATTTAACCAAATCAGATCATTGCAACAATTTTCCAATGGATAGATACAGTCCCGAGAAAGGCAGACCTTTTCCTAAATCACAGAAGATGCACTCAGTGGTCTGGTGACTATCGTCATACCCTATTACACATAGAACATTAGAAATTTCTTCTCCATAACTGCATGGCCTCAGAATGAAAAGCAAACAAAATCTTTATAAAATGTCATTAGAAGTCCCTTTATTAAAATAGCCAGTTCTCCATCTACTCATCCTAAAATGAAGCCCTGCTCAAATGCGCAGAGATACCCACTACTTACATGTGAGCAAAACAAACGACCTATGATCATGACGTAGTTGGAGAAGTTCAGATACAAAACAGAGACCTAACTAAACCAACAGAGAAAAACAAGCATGTCCATCAGAGATAATGCAGGGTACTGAAGGGAAGACAGCAGCAACAATGACGAAACTCTCGACATAGGTATGAGAATATATTATAATTATAAAATATGAACAGAATGAATAAAAATGATTAATGCGGTTGAAAGAAAGGAATACTGGAAATTTAGAAGGAAATTTCAGAAGAATTAGAATGTCAGTTAACTCAGCCTCCCAGAAAGGAGGGCCTAAAGGAGGAGAGGAAGAATAAAATGTCTACAAGAATGAATCCAAGAGGTCTAACATTTCAGGCAAAGGGTTCCAGAAAGAAAAGGAAGAGAAAATAAAGGCTATGGACATTTCAGGCTAATAAAAAAAAAACACACACACAAAAAACTGAGCCCCAAGAAGGCTCCAAAATGCTCAAACAATATATATAATAATATGTAAACACGTATGTATATCAATAATTTAAAATGAAAGCACACCGTGGAATTTAATGAAATTTTATAGCACCAGTGATGAGGAGAAAATACTAAAAATAAAAAAAGATTGACTATAAAAGACTGAGGATTACGATGCATGAGATATTTCAACTGCTACAACTTTATGTGACAGTACAATAGAATAAAGCATCTACCATTACAAGGGAAATAATTTTCCACTTAGAATTACCTCACTAACCAAGCAATTAATAAGGTGTGAAGGACATTATACATATAGTTAGGGAGGCAAATACTCAAATTTAAGCTCCATCTACTCTTTCTTAGAAAGCTGTTTGGGGGTATGCTCCAGAAAAATAATGAAATAAAGCAAGAAAGAGGAAGAGAAAGGACTCAGAAAATGGATCAAACCCAGGAAGGTGATGAAAGAAAGTCTCAGAAGAGCCATTTTTCCTCAACCCTAGTATGCCAAGGTCCTGATTGGAACAAAAGGATAGAAAATTCCAGGAGTGGATTTCTCAGGAAAAGAGATAGTTTTGTAGAGGAGCAGATGTGTTGGTGTGATTGTTTAGAATTAAAAATATGTCCTAAAAGTGGGGGGAGAGGGTGGACAGGGAGAAAATAAAAGGTCAGAAAAAAAGGCAATTAGAAACTCCAGAAAAAACAAAACCCAGAAAACTCTGTTAGACATGCAAAATATTTACACTATGCTGCTTGATAGTTAGTGGAAAGGATTTACATAGTTATAATGGTCAGTTATCAATTTAACTAAGTTTGGTAGGCTGGAAACAGAAGGTAAGAAAACTAATCTCTGTCAATCATAACCAGAGTCAATAGTTGATGATATCTAAAATTGGCAAATCAAAAAATAGTCTGTAAGTTGATTATCTGAAAATGTGGAAGTAACTTCAGAAAAAAATTGCTTTTGGTCAGCACAATTGGTGATGAGGGAAGGATGGAACAGCAAATATTTTCATTTTTAAATTCAGTACTGTGTAATGTTTTTTCATATGTGCGTGAATTAGGTTGATTTAAAAAAGTTAGGACAGACATAATTTCCAAATTGGAGAGTTGTACACATAGATGTATGTGTACATACAATTTTATTCTTTATTCTTTGATAAAAATAAGAAAAATATATAGTAGGTTCTCATTATGAATTGTGTTGGGGAAAGGAAATGAAATATGTGAAGAGAAGAAAAACAGGAGAAAACAATATTAGGAAACAAACTATCATTTTAAATTGCATGACTTTTAAAAAAATAGTAAACCACTAATCACTTAGAGAAATCTAAAACAGATTTTAGATGTTTCTAGAAAAATAGTGAACTTTTGTGTGTGCTTTGGTAAAATATTGAACATATCGATATTTACCTTCCTCTAATTGTCATTATACACAAATCTCTTTTTGCATTATTTCAGAAGTAAAGAGACTTCTTTTATTGTATACACAGAATAAAGGTTAACTGTATTGTTCTGTTTCTGGTTTCATTCAAACTGATCACAGCTATTTTATGCCACCAAATATCTCACTTAACTGATTTCAGGATTGATCTGAACTCCTCTCTTTGCCTGTGGATTTTTTTGGCCAATCTACTTGTTTCATTCATGTCAGATTTCCTTATTAACCAGCTCTTCCACTTTCTAAACTGTTTGTGTTTTCTTCTGAATGATTTTCAGTGTTTAACTTATTTATAGTTAGGAACTTTTCAGAACCCAATGTAGTATTTTCCAGCATTGTGTAGAATGGGGATCTGGGGAAAGCCTAAGTGTGCATCCTTCATTTCTTCTTCTTCCTTGGGGACTGTGGAGGGTAAATGTTTTCTCACAAAAAATTGTTGAAATCCTAACCCTCAGAACCTGTGCATGTGACCTCATTTGGCAAGTGGGACTTTGCGGCCGTAATCAAGTCAAGACCAGATCATTCTAGGGTAAAATAGGCCTTTAACCCAATACAATTGGTGTCCTGATACAAAGAGGCAGACACATAGGGAGAATGCCTTGTGATGGCAGAGGCAGAGATTGGAGGATATGTCTACAAGCTAAGGCAGGCAAGGATCAGTGGCAATGCCAGAAGCTAAGAGGAAGCCATGAAACAGATCTTGCCCTAAAGCCTTCAGAAAGAGCACGGCCGGGCTAACAACTTGATTTCATACTTCTAGTCTCCATGACTGTGAAGTGATAAATTTCTGTTATTTTAATCCACACGATTTGTTGTAATTTATTACGACAGCCTATGGAACTAACACAGGGACCGAACCATTTGCTGATTTATCATCATCCTCACCTTAGCCCTAATAGCAGCGGTGTGCTGTGCCTCGCTGTGCTCCTGGCACTAGGCTAAGTTTAGGTGTGACGTCCTACCTGAGCCTATCTGATTTAATTCTCAGAGCCACTTCAGTATTTTAGCATTATTTTCCTTCACATACAGGTTAAGAGACTTAGCACTGGGGAGGGTGAGTCTTCCCTAGCAGGCGCTGGACGTCTGTGTGAATCCAAATGGATCTGACTCCCAAATCAGAACTGGAGACCACTGCACTCTTCTGCTGTCTGCTGAAGCAGTATGATCAATTTCTTTGTTTTCCTTCCCTTGCTGATTTCACATTTTGAGCATTATATGCTCTGTATAGTATTCTGACTTCATTTTGGAACAGGATGAAAGTTATTGCTCTTCTTTCCGCATGCTTGATTGCATTTCTAACGCTTCTAGCATCCTCTGCCCTTGACAGTTCTGCTCACTTCCCTCCCTTAGATAGATTTTGGTCACTAGTAGTCATTAGGAAAGGTACGCAATCAGCCAGGAGAAACCTCACAATGATTAGTTTACGTCTCCAAGAAAAAGTACCAGTCAGAACATCGTCTCTGAAGCTCGTTATTCAAAGAGATACGTGTCTAGCTATTTGGATATAAATATGCTGTGTCTGCCTTTCCTTCAAGTTATATCTTCAAGTTATAATTTGGTTGAAAATTATTCTTGGCTGATACAAGAAGTAGTGATCAAAGATTCCTTGGCTTCATGCTCTGAGGCAATGTTTTAGAAAGTTTCTAAAGTGACCTAAAATCTTTTGGCGTGGCTAAGAGAAAAGTGCGTGGATACACCCCGGTAAATGATCTCCCTTGCATTTCATTATTTGATTTACTTTTTAAGCCTTCATTCTTATGTTATAGGTTAACAAAGATATTGTGTATTTTATCTTATTAACTATAAAGCACTTTTATATGTATATATAAATTATTTCATTTGATTCTTACAGCACTCTAGAGATACAGGCTGGAGAGACAGATATTATTCTCATTTTAGAGACAAGAAAATACACTTGTGGAGATGACATGTTCAGTCTAAGGTCGTACAGACAGTAAATGAAAATGGAATCAGACCGTGTACGTATTGGGGTTTCTAACTCATCCAGTTTAATTTTCACAAATCAGTGCAACTTAATAGTGTAAATTAACATTTATATTATGTACTTAATCTTATAATCCTCACAAGCATAATATAAAGTAGAGATCTAAAATTGCTATTTTACAAACCTATGGACAGAGGCTTAAAAATGAAGCTTGAGAGGCTTGAGTACATTGCCGAGTCCCATAGGTTGTGATGGTAGGGAGAGGTTTGAACCCCCCACAGAACACACGCTCTTAGCTGTTTTATTCCACATCTTCCCCAAGCAAGCATTTGTTAACAGAAAAGTAAGATTATGGGATGGCTTACTCAGGAAGGAAATCTCAGCCTGGAATCAAACCCAGGCTTTGGATTCGGTGGGTGATGGGAGGGCAGTATAATTTGAATTAAAAGGCATATGCTCTTTT
Organism: Mormoops blainvillei; assembly: GCA_004026545.1. Taxonomy (NCBI): domain Eukaryota; kingdom Metazoa; phylum Chordata; class Mammalia; order Chiroptera; family Mormoopidae; genus Mormoops; species Mormoops blainvillei. Next base: position 148,473 of record PVJD01002726.1, on the reverse strand, counting down.
AAATTGCAAGTTTAGTTAGGCCCAAATTCTCTTGGTTCCTACCTCACATCATTCAAGTAATCTCTATTCTGATCAAGGTTTAAAGAATTTGCTTAAATTTAAAAACACGTACTCATAGATTTTTTTCTTCTTCTTAGCATTGGGCACGTTATCTAGAATCGAAGAGTTAAGATTCTCGAGTGACAATGCCTCTGTGCTCTCAGGTAGCAGCTTGCACAATGCAGTTGGTGTAATAGTGATCAGACTTGAGAAGTTAAACCTCCTTGAAATCACAGTGACATATAATGGGGAAGCTAGAAAAAAATTAGCCTGCAAGTATTTTTTCCTGCATTTTGTTATATGTACTGACCACATTTTTTTTTTCACAGTTAAAGCTTAGAGATAAACATCTTCCTTCTTCAGATAGTAAGGCTAGGCTAGGAGCTTTATCTAAATGTTTTACATTGAGCAATTTTCCTTGGACTTATTTAAACAAATAGAAATCTCTTATTTAGGAGAGATGCTTGACATACTGTAAAAAGTGTTTGCACACCACCAGTTATTAACCTCACTGTATGATAGTTAGATTTGGGATGTTGGAAGATTTCCTTTAACTCATTCATTGAATGGCTTTCAAGCAAATTTAATCCTTAGAAATATTTAGTGCCTTTATTTAGAATGAAGAAAGGCAACCAATTCACTGAGGTTTGTTTGTGTCCAAATATCAAAGTATGTGAACTATGTTTACTTTCACATATACCATCTAATGAAGTATTTAGAGTAACTTCATTTTTCAGAGACAACTAATCGTAAATAATTTCTTCATCTGTGGAATCAGGCAAGCATTAAACCACTTCCCAGAATATTGATAAAATCTGTTTTCTTCTCCATTTCAATATGTTCCAACCCCAAATTGAATTTAACATTGGAATAAATGATTAGACTAATTTGTGCTATAGATAATTATTTAGTTAAAAAGCCTAATGTTGAGGAAGAGATATGTAAAATAAATTTTTCTTTGAAATTTTAATGACTTAACTTTTAGGATGTTTGGTGATATCTGTCGGTTATCCTAGCAACCTTTTCTCCAGATGTGCTAGATTGACTGAACATGCCTAATGCATTTTTTGTGACAGCCAACTTCAATATAATTACATGCAGTGTTATGGCCTCTCTTTATGCTGAAGAATTTATCAACCATCGCTGCATAGTGATGGGTTTTCTGTGTCTGTTTTGATTCAGTCTATTTGTAGATAGAGGGCCAATTTAAATGAAGAGATATAACTTTCTCTTTTATCAGTCATATTTCACAGTTGAAGAAAAGTGAAAAACAAATCAAGATGTTGTCTTTAGTTCATGACAACATAACCGGAGCCATATTCTGACATTTCCTTGGGGCTCCTTTCTTGATGTGCAATTTTCCTCGTTTTCCTTTCTCTTAAATAAGTCTTTTCTTTTAAAGTATATTTTATTGATTGTGCTATTACAGTTGTCCCATTTTTTTAATCCATTTTGTCCCCCTCCACCCAGCACCCCCCTCCCTCCAGCTTTTCCTGCCTTTCTTAGTTCATGTCCATGGGTCGTACATATAAGTTCTTTGGCTTCTCCATTTCCTATACTATTCTTAACCTCCCCCTGTCTATTTTGTACCTACCATTTATGCTTCTTATTCCCTGTACCTTTTCCCTCATTCTCCACACTCCGTCTTCCCACTGATAACCCTGCATGTGATCTCCATTTCTGTGATTCTGTTCCTGTTCTAGTTGTTTGCTTAGATTGTTTTTGTTTTGTTTTGTTTTGTTTTTAGGTTCAGTTGTTGATAGTTATGAGTTTGTTCTGATTGTACTATTCATAGTCTTGATCTTTTTCTTTTTTTTTAGGTAAGTCCCTTTAACATTTCGTATAGTAATGGCTTGGTGACCATGAACTGCTTTAACTTTACCTTATCTGGGAAGCACTTTATCTGCCCTTCCATTCTAAATGATAGCTTTGCTGGATAGAGTAATCTTAGATGTAGACCCTTGCCTTTCAAGACTTTGAATATTTCTTTCCAGCCCCTTCTTGCCTGTAAGGTTTCTTTTGAGAAATCAACTGACAGTCTTATGGGAACTCCTTTGTAGGTAACTCTCTTCTTTTCTCTTGCTGCTTTTAAGATTCTCTCCTCTTTAGTCTTGGGTAATGTAATTATGATGTGCCTTGGTGTGTGCTTCCTTGGGTCCAACTTCTTTGGGACTCTCTGAACTTCATGGACTTCCTGGAAGTCTATTTCCTTCACCAGACTGGGGAAGTTCTCCTTCATTATCTTTCCAAATTTCTTTCAATTTCTTGTTCTTCCTCTTCTCCTTCTGGCATCCCTGTGATTCAGATGTTGGAATGTTTAAAGTTGTCCCAGAGGTTCCTAAGCCTCTCCTCATTTTTTTTGAATTTGTGTTTCTTTGTTCTGTTCTGGTTGAATGTTTATTTTTTCTTTCTGCTCCAAATCATTGATTTGAGTCCCAGTATCCTTCCCTTCACTGTTGGTTCCCTGTGTATTTTTCTTTATTTCACTTTGCATAGCCTTTACTTTTCCCTCTATTTTGTGCCCATACTCAACCATTTCTGTGAGCATCCAGATTACCAGTGTTTTGAACTCTGCATCTGTTGGGTTGGCTATCTCTTCATTGCTTAGTTGTATTTTTTCTGGAGTTTTGATCTATTCTTTCATTAGGGCCATATTTCTTTGTCTCAGTGCTCCTATTACATTGTAAGGGGCAAGGTGGGGCAACCCACATCACTACCTTGTGGCACTGTATGTGTGGGAGGGGTCAGAGAGGGAAAAATGTAGCTTGCTTGGCTCTCGGCCGGCTTTCAGTCACTTCCCTTGCATCCCACAAGTAACTGGGTCCTTCTAGTGCTGAATCCCAGGCAGGTGGGCTTGTGTACATTCTAGGACCCTGTGGGTCTCTCCAATGAACTCTCCTGTGAGGCTAGGAGTTTCTCCTGCTGCCGAAACCCCCACAGATTTTTACAGCCAGAGGTTTTGAGGCTTTATTTCCCAGGCTGCAACCCTGGGTTGCATGGTCTGTCTTGCTCCCCTGCTGTTCCTCCTGGTTTATCCGCATGTAAATGTGGGACCTCCTGGTCCTCCAGCTGCTGCCTTGCTGTGTGTCCTCTCTGCTCCTGTCTCTGCTCCTCTTACCAGTCTGGATGAATGTTTCTTCTTTTACTCCTTGGTTGTTGGACTTCCATACAGTTTGATTTTCTGACAGTTCTGGTTGTTTTTCATTTTTAAATTTGTTGTCCTTCTTTTGGTTGTGTGAGGAGGCAAAGTGTATCTTCCATCTTGGCCGGAAGTCCTAGTTTTAGGTCTTTCTTATGTAAAGCTAATCCAATGCCACACTTAGGATTTAGTTTTCTTATCTAACATGGAAATCTCTGGTTTTCCAGGGTTATTCTTAGCATTCGGTTGATAGGGGAGCCTTCGTATTCTTTAGTAAGGATTAGGAGAACAATAATTTGAAACTTTACCAAGGCTCTGGATTACCTTTATGTGGTATATGCGATACTGGGGGTGCTGTTTAGGGATGGTGAGTACTTACCCTGAACTGAATTACTGCCATGTAAGCAGTTCTGAATCGCAGTTCTAGTTGTAGGTTCATTAGGAAAGTGATCTGAGTTTGTGGGTTAGTTGTGACCTTGGGCAAGGTGATCAAGGTGATTGCTCAACCTCTAAATCCTCATCTATAAAATGGGGATAACAATAATAATAAAAAACAGCATTATTTGCCTTATAGAGATTTTATAAGAATGAAATAATCTGGCAACATGCTTTAGACATAGTAGAACTCAAGGAAAAAGTACTTTCATTATTCTTTTATTAGCTAACTAAGCAGAGGGGATAGTAGGGAGAAATGAAGATATCAACTAAAATTTTATTCACCCTTTACTGAGGAGCCACTGGTCCAGGGACTGGATACGGCAGTTGAATATATATTCATGGGACAAGGATAGGGAGAAAACACAGCCAAATGGTAATTTATGGGTGGTGGATTTTTGTTTCTTTAGACTTTCTGGTAATTGCTGCATTTTATACCTAAATGTATGTTACTTTTCCAATATGAAAATTTGCCTTAAAAAATAATATAAGATTATGTTGCCCGTTTCTTTCCCCCCTGTTAATACAGCTCTAGGAACCTTTGCATTGAGCCCCTTAGAGAGAGTTTGCTGGATGATAGTTGCCACTAGAACTGCAATAAGTTGAAAATGTGGGATACCCTTAGGAAGAGGGAAAAACATATTAGGGTCAGACAAACCTGGTCTTGAGTCCAACTATATGAGGAGCAGCTGTGTAGTCTTGGGAATGTTATTTCATTTCTATGAGTCTGTTTTCCTGATCTCAAAACAAGAGAGACCATGTCCCCTTTGCAGGGTTGTTGTAATGGCGAAATCAAATAAGAGGCCCTACACAGTGCATCTAACACAGTCAGACCAATTAAAGTGTTCCTATAATGGTAGCTATTATTATATACTAAACGATGGTTTAAGATCAAATCCCACTTTCGCTGGTGAAGCAACTGAAACATGCAGAAGTTACATGTCTTTTCTGGTATTTTCCATGTAGTAAATGATGGAACCGAACTAGAAATCAGATTTACTAACAACAGTACAACATTGCCCCCTCCCCAATAGAAGGTGTGTCCAAAATTTCTATTCTTGAATGCAATCCTTGCAATTTTCCCCATATCCACATAACACCCTGCTGTTATTTCTTACTATTTTTCTTTATTTTTACTCTTGTCACTTAAATAGGTTTGTTTAGAAATTAGTATCATCCTTTTAAATATAAATCTAGTGTCTCTTTCAGTGTCATAATTATAAAATAAATTCAATAACACAAAACAATTGTATTATATTTTAGCTAGATACTGTTACAAGCAAGTTAAATGCCAGAAAGATAAGAGCTTGGGAGAGGAGACATTTTAAGAGACTGGACTACTTCATGGCATTAAGGAACTGATGCTCTGATAGTAAGAAATGAGTAAGCAGAAAGACGTTAAGTTATGGTACATAGCCATATGAGAGCAGCCATTTGCTCTTTGGGCTTTAGAATGGATCAGACTGGGTGATGATAATGTGTTACAAAGATTGGTCTTAGAGTGAGGGCTTAACCAGAGTAGTATATCATTTCCATTTCTGAAAGGTCTGAAACCATCATATGCAACACATCAGATTTCCTTAAAGGATCTTACTTATTTAAGAACCTGCCTAGTTTATTCTAAGTGATTCTTCATGTCGTCTCTCACTTTCTAAGTTGTTTTGTATTAGCTGTTGCTGGTCCCCTTATGCTAATACATTGAACATGAGTTTTGTAGCAATGAGGCAATCCATTTTCAGTGACAGGTTGTAATGAACTGAGAGGGTTCCACTATCAAATGCACTTCTGGTGAGAGTGATAAGAATGCAACATATACATTAGTCAAACAGCCAAAAAAACGCACTTCCGTATGCTGGTTAAGGATGTCAGTAATGTGCCCGCATGCAGAACAGATGGCATAAGGCATGTTGGAAAGAAACCTCTCACTAGAGGTTAAGCCTCCAGAGTTCCCTTCAGCAATGTGTGAATAATTGCTCTCGGTCTCCGTCAGTGTTTTAGGATGGTAATTAGTGAAGTACACACATGAGAACAGCACTACATTTTCTAGAAATGAGAAAGAAATAAAGGCAATAATGCATACTGCTAAGATTCTAGCAGGGAAACCTCTCTCCTTCATTTAAAAAAATCTTTTCTAACCCTTTCACTTCAGTTCTCTTCCTCATTTTTATTTCTTTATTTCTTTATATTTTTCTTCTGACAGATCATCCTTTAATTTCACAAGTACCTTAGGTCTGGTTCCTGATTTCATCTTATTTTTGTCTGAGAAAGGCCTGTGAAGGAGAAATTTCCAGTTTGAAAACATAAAGGATCGAAGAAATTGTAATCAAAGCTCATGAAATGCACGAAGAAGGTAAAGGTAAAGAGGGTCATCCCTGAGTTCTAAAATTCCAAAATTAAGATTTCTCTGTGAAGCTTGGAAATGGTAGATAAAGATGAAGGAAAAAAAACACCTCCTGCTTAGTTGACATTTAAGGGAACTCCGCTAAGATTTTTGAAGAGTCTCTTAAATTATAAATATCAATGAAGTATAACGTTTCTCACGGAATATGCAAGAAAATATACTGAACTATAATGTGTGCAATTCTTTTAGAGGCCCCACATTATAAACTGTTGCCAAATTCTGTGAAAGTGGAAAGTTGCTTAACTGATCATGTGAGGATGAGCAGTTGGATAGATATGAATGTAGGAGAGGGGAAGCAAGAACACGCAATAAATATTTCTTCAAAGTACTTGGTGGTAAATGCATTGGATAAGCTACTCAATCAATCTATAGTTTTATCTTACTTGCTGGGTAATTTTTCCACTGGTTGGAACAGTAACTGAGACAACATGAATATCTTTCTGCCTATTGCTCTGTAAGATATGTTACGGATTTATTCACCGTATGACTATGAGCTCTATTGAGCTAGATGTTATTTAATTATTCCCAGAATTCTATATTGAGCTATATCGAGTTTATAAGCCATCACTTTCTTAACCTTAAAATTCCATTAATAGTACCGTTATTTGCATTTCTTTTCAGAGCTACTTTTTCTCAAGGAAATAAGTGTGGGTGTGTATTTGTGTGTGTGTGTGTGTGAGTTTTAAATAATGCCTAGAATCACTGCTCTGTTGCTTCTTGTAAATTTTCCAAACCAAACATGTCTGTGTCTTCTGGGCTTGGAAGCTATTGGTGGCGATAGAATCTTATATAACCTTAATTTCCAAATGACATAATAGCACACTTCAAAATGTTAGAGAATAAAAGTAAACCTAATTTAAACAATAAAAGAATTCAGCATAGTAGCAACACAAAAATTAATATGCAAAAATGTACAGATATGTATACAGCAGATATGTACACAAATAATTAGAAGAGAAAAATCTATTTATAATAGTGACAAAGGTAACATATGTAAGAATAAACTTAACAAATATTCACACATTCTATGAGACACTCCTGAAAAAGTTAGCCTTGAATAAATGAAAAAACACTCTTTGTTCTCGGTTAGAATATCTCCACATCATTAAGGTGCCAGTTCTTTTTAAGATGGCATAAATTTAATGTGATACCAATAAGATTATTTTTGGAATTAGACATGTTAATACAAAAATTCATTTGAAAATTAGCCTGCAAGAATATCTAGGAAGGTGATGAAAATCAAGAAATATAATTAAATGTATGTGGCACTGATACAAAAATGAACCGCTGGAATGCAAATTTCAGAAACAAACCCAAGTTCATGTGAAAATTAACTGTCTGAAGAGGGTGATATATCAAATCACTGATGCAAAGATGAGCCTTAAAAATAGATGGTGTTAAAACAAATGAAGAACTATTTTAAAAAATATAAGCTTAGATCTGTTCTCATACCATATACAAGAATAAAGTAAAAATGTGGAGGAAATGGTGAAGTCAAAAAATCATTATTATGATATAAATTCATAAAAAATTGATTTGCACAAAAGTTATCAATGGGTTTCAAGGTTAAGGAAGAAAGTTTGTGAAGGAGATAGATATTTCCATTATCTCAATTGTTTCCTCACAGGTCGCTTATGTCACAGTTATACTCCACAGAAACCGAATACCACCTTGACTTGATCATCAAAATTAACAACACTAATTAATGACACGTGGACACCTTGTGTCTCCAGCTATATTACCAGGATAAAAACACAATATCTCCTAGGTGGAATTCAAATCAGCAATGCTAAAATTACTCAGATGGAAATCGCAGGGAAACCCTATCTGAGGAATATGCTTCAAAAACATTCATGTCATGAGAGATAAAATTAAAGAAGTGTCCTGGATAGTAAGAGAATAAAGAGACAGGAAAAGTGATTGAATATGTCATCCAGGTCTAGATCCTGTGCTGAAGTACACTACTAGGTCAATGGATAAAATTGGAGTAAGGGTGAATGTTAGATAAAAGTATTGTATCAGTGCTGACTTTCCTGAATTTGATAACTATACTCTGATTATGCAAGGTAATTTCTTTGTTTTTAAGAAATACAATTTAAGTATGGAGGGTAAAGGGGCATTATGAATGGACTGCTTTCACATGGTTTAGGAAAAGAAAATTACATACATATCTTTATGTCTATCCATATCTGTCTATCTATCTATCTATCTATCAATGTATCTATCTATCGATCTATCTAGATTGAAGAAGATATGGTAAATGTTAACATTTGGTGAATCTGGATAAAAGTAACCAGGAGCTATTTTTACTCTTCTTGTCACTTTTATGTAAGTTTGAAATTATTTCAAAACATAATGTTAAAACACACACTTATTCAATCAAAAAAGTTTATTCCATTGCTATACTATTGTACTCTATGCAAGAGAGAAGAGAAGGAGAAAAAAGGAAAAGCCCTCCGTCCTCTCTGTATGTGCTGTGGTTTCAGGAGGGAGCTGAAGTAAACGTGTGTCCTGGCTGTCCTTTGAAATAACAACTGTGAAAGATCAAATTCAAAGAAAATGACAAAAAGCGAATTTAAAAGTGACATTGTTAATATACAAAGACAAAGAAAAGAGAGAGGAAGGGGCAGGATTAGGATTCTGGAGGAGAGAAAGCATAGGGTGGAGTAGTAGTGGATTCAGCAACTAGAGAAAGTTGCCAGTGAGGGAAGCTAAGATCCAAGGCGAGGCAGGCAGCAGGACGCCAGAGCTCCCCAGGAGCGGAAGGCACAGGCGCCATTGAAGGCGGGCGCCATGGGGGTCATGGAGGGACTGACTACGGGAAGATTGATTGCAAGTCTATACAAGAAGCACTTTAGAACCCAGAAGCCCTTCTCTACCCTGGCAGCTGGCTCACTGCTTCTCCCTTACCCAAGCAAGACACTGTCTACCGTCTGGAGAGTGGTGGCAGAGGGGCTCAGGGCTTGGGAGTTCCAGGTGGGGCTGGGCTCTGGGCGGCCCCACGAACAGCAAGGGAAGCACTGGAAGTCTGCACACTGAATGGTAATGGCTTCATCCAGCTTATTCCACTTGCCTCTGAGGAATCAGGCAGCCGAATTTACGTAGTCCGGGCTGGACACTGGGATTTTCTTCTGGGGAAAATGACCAACCGAAGAAGGAAAACTTGTAGGTCCTAAGCATTAAATGTGCCCAGGGAGTGGTTCCACCCAGTCATTCTGATGGATGCCAGTCGACAAGCCCTGACTCTACACACACTTTTTTTAGGGCTTTATGGAGAGTTTCTAACACAAAAGATAGGACAAAACAAGCAAAGTTAAGGAGTTCAGAGATAAAAGATTATTAATATTTTCAGACAGAGAAAATAAGATATTGTCTCCATGGAATAAGAACTGGGTACGATAAAAAAGGAACAGTTAGAAAAAGGGGTCTCGGAAACTAAAAATATCACAGCAATTAAAAATTTGGAGGATAAAATTGATAAAATTTTCCCCAAAGTAGAATAAGAAGACAAAGTGGTAGAAAATAAGAGATAAAAAAGAAGATTAAAAGGTCAGTAGAAGGGGTCAAGTTTTCAGATAAGGAATTTCAAAAATTCAAACTAAATTTAAAGAGATTATATTCAAAGCTATTGGATTTCTGAATATCATCGCTGGGTAGAAGGCAAGAAAGCCAGACTTCAGTTCCGTATTATAAAAGTGGACATAAAATAATGTTGTTTCAAGAATCAAATGAGAAAAACATGTGAAACGTTGGTATACCGGGCGTTATATTGGTTACGATTAGTAGATGGTGAACAACTTTAAAGACAAGAACCCTGCCTTACTCTATTCCTTGTCTTCCACTGGTCCAGCCAACATCCAAGACCAGGCATGTTTAGTCCTCGCTATGTGTTTGCTCCATTCAGTGGAAAGCATGCAATTGCAATGATGCAATTGATGGCCAGAGGGAATTCCCATAGAAGAGGTAAAATTGCTGCTTCCTGGTTTCATGTGGTAGACTGGGAGTCCCTGGGCTAGGGCTCTGTTTATTTTGTGCTCAGTCCTTGCAGAAAAGTTCCATCAGAGCCTTGGGTCAAAAAAGTAGTGAGACTTAGATTGGATGCTGGTGTGCTGGTATACACACAGTCTGCCAAGTTTGACCTTTAGGGCTCCTGGAAGGAAAGTATCCATACATTCACAAAGCAAAAAGAATTTAAGAACACAATATTTATTTGAGTAATTTAGTCTGACCCTTCATTCCAGTCTGTATATACACAGAATGATTAGTATTCAGTGTCTTTCTGTCACTTCTGCTCAACATAAAAAGCGAGGGAAAGCAATAAGCTATTTACAGGGTCTGGCAGGAAGTAAGGCCTGCTTGAGTGTGGTTGGTAGGGTAATAATATGAGTGTAATAATTTATAGTTTTAATTTGAACATTTCACCTAAAATATGGTATGATTCAGTGTGACATTATTATGTTACAGAATTACATGCTTATGATTTTGTAACAAAAAATTTTGTAATAAAAAAGGGGTATTATTTGTGCCAGTTCCTGTATATTAGAAAGGAAGAAATAAGTTTATTTATTATATATGACATGAAAATTAACTATTTGTAATAAAATAACTTATTACAGATGACATGTAAAACATTAGAGATAAAATGATTTTAGTAAACATAAAATTAATATATAAAAACCAACAGCTTTCCTTATAGCAGATATAATCTGTTAGAAAATAAAAAAAAAATTCCTAGCCCACGAGAGAAAGTACTTGGGAATAATATATAAATGATAATAAACAAAACCAGGGAGGCTTTCGTCTTGCTAAGTCAGCTTCCCCCTTTACTTTTTTAATCCAGAGCGGCCCCTTGCTGTGGCCTCATGGGGTTTTCTTTTTTCTTATTTTTCTTTTCTTTTTTTTCCTACTAATTTAGTAATCCTGTTTTAAGTGTCGATTGGAAGACCAAATGCACCTGAAAAGCCCCAGATTTTTAAAAGTAAAAAAGCATAATGATGGTGTTTGTTTCGCTATAAAGCAAATCAAACACTAAAGCTCTAGGGACGGAAGCAGTCTAGTGCCAGTGAACTAGATAGTCTATATCCAGTATGGCAGCCGCTAGCCCCATGTGGCTATTTACGTTTAAATCAATTAAAACTAAATAAGATGACTGACTTCACTTAGCATGATATTCTCAAGGTCCACCCATGTTGTCGCAAATGGCAGTATTTCATCTTTTCTTACAGCTGAGTAGCATTCCATTGTGAGTATGTACCACATCTTCTTTATCCAGTCATCTGCCGAAGGACACTTCTATTGTTCCCATGTCTTGGCCACCGTGAATAATGCTGCAATAAACATAAGGGTGCATATATCTTTACAAATAAGCATATGTTTTCACTCATATGTGGGATATAAAACTGAAAGCAACAAACATGTGATCCAAACAAAGAAAAGCTCATAGACACAGACAACAGTTCCGTGGTTACAGGGGGTAATTGGGGTGGGAGAGGAGAATGAAGAGCATAAAGGGGATCAAATATATGGGAGGAAAGGAGACCTGACTTTGGGTGGTGAACACATAATGCAATGTACAGATGATGTATTATAAAATCATACAGTTGAAACCTGTATAATTTTATTAATCAATGTCACCCAATAGATTCAATAAAATTAAAAAAACTAAATAAGATAGAAAATTTAGTTTTTAGTCACACTACATTCCCAGTGCTCACTAGCTGCATGTGGCCACTACGTTAGACAGCATAGATGGGAGAACATTTCCACCATGGCAGGAACTTCTATTGGGCGGTGCAAGTCTAAAAGCAGGTATATAGTATAGGGTCAAGGTGGCAGTTCAAATAAATGGATAAAAATGGATGTTTTAATAATTTGGGGAGACAATTAATGGTAGTTTAGGAAAAATATTTACATGATATCACCACGACACAGTGTAAACATAAATTTCAAATAGGTTAATGTTTTAGTCATAACGATTAAAAAATAAATGTTAAAAAAAGAACAGGAGAGATAAAAAAATTTTTATGGTTGGAAAAGTACTAAAGAATAACAAAATATTCAGAAGCCATGAAGAAAAATAAAACAAGTAAGACTACATTTAAAGGAAAACTTTTATGTAAGATAAACATTCATTAATTAGTGAGAGGCCTCTCCTAAAACATCCAGGTTCTTTTTTAGACAGAGAAAGCTGAATATCTGCTGTAGAGTATAAATATGAGTTTAGTTCACTGTAATTGTAAAGAGTATAAGACAGTTTACCTAATGGTTTAGGGCAGGTTTAAAGTAGCTTGAAAAGACATCCATTGTTGCTCAATTCGGACATTTAATCATGTTGTTCTTTCCGTTTTAAATAAAGGAAACAAGACTGCAAACAATAGCCCAGAAGGGCAGGAGTCCGACCTGCAGCTTGTAGGCAGTTTTGCTCAAGGAAATATAAGGGTATAGATTTCTCTTCCTCTAAATTTTACGTGCTATTTTGTCAACATTTTTGCTAAGAAATCTGGCCAGGATGTTTGTAGCTGAAAATGAAAGTAAATGGGGAGAGAAGTGGAAGAATTGCCTGCGTACTGGGTCAGTTTCCCCTCTGGGAATGACCAGATCTTGAGCCAATGGACAGGAAACCACCATGGTGGTAGTTCTCACTGCGGCAACACTGTCCCCACAGTGACCATGTTTACAGAGAGGCTTCGCGTGCTCTCCGTGCCAGGTGAGGGAAGCCAAGAGACAGAAGCCTCAGCCTGGGCCCCCGAGGAGCCTGCAGTAGACAATGAGACAGGACTAACAAACAGGGAACAGGTAACTCAACGTGAAATTGGCGGAAGAGTGGCTCTCCCCATCTTTCTCAGCACAAACCATGTAAGGCTCTATAAGCGGTAACAGTCTTCAGTCTACATTCGCTTATTGGGCTACCTGAAACCCCTATCTTCTCACAGTGGATCCCTCAGCCAGTGTGTCATTGACCCTGAGTTGGAACCTCTGAATGAGAGGATGACTTGCATGGTCCCAAAGCTGCACTAATCATAAGACATTCGGAGGAGGGAAACATTGATACAGACTGAGAAGCCGTCCATGCGGAGATGACATTGAAGGATAGGTGTGTCTGAATTGGCAGGATCCGAGGAACTTGACATCCTCTTCCCGGTCCAGGAATATTAATACTGATGTGATACTATTCAGGTCCTTTCAGAAAAACACAATTTTGATTGGAACCGAACACTTCAATAATATTTCCCAACAAAACATACAGGGTGGGGCAAAAGTAGGTTTACAGTTGTGAGTATGTAAAACACAGCTTACCTTTGTGTTACCTATTAATTACTGTGTAATTTTCCATACAAACAACTGTAAACCTAATTTTGCCCCACCCTGTGTATTGAAAAACTGCTCTGTCACAGCTGCTGAGCGAAGCAGAGGGGAAACAGAGATGAGAGAGATATGATTTACACCCTCGAAAAGCTTCTCCACTGAAGGTGGGGAAAGATCTGACTGATCATCTTCATATTTCCTGCACCTATTGAAAGACAACCACCTCCTGTGCACCTGGCCTAAAGTCAGTCTCTAGCAGGTTGTTTTCTCTACCCAGGCCATACTGGAGTGAAACGCGTGGAATCTCGGGTAACCAGTCATTCAGACTAGTCAGTCACCCCCTGACAATGTCAACCCTCTGCATCTCCTTCAAAGGTCTTGAACTTGGGCAAATGGCAGCGAGGCTGCTTATTTTGCTGACTTCAGTGACTCTGGGTCTGTTACCCTAGATTCTAAGAATGCTCTTTTTTTCCCCCCTCAAAACCTTATCTTCCCAATATCCATTAAAGTATCAGAATGTTATTTTATTTGCCATATATCTTAAAAAATGATCACCCCAGTGAATCTAGTACCCATTTGGCACCATACATGGTTATTACAAAATTATTTTAAAAAATTTTGTTTTCAGTTACAGTTGATATTCAATAGTTTGTATTAGTTTCAGGGGTACAGCCTAGTGCTTAGACAATCATATACTTTACAAAATGATCCCCTGATATTTCAAGCACCCACCGGCACCACACATAGTTATTACGGCACTTTGTCTAGTCCCTCTGCTGCAGTTTATTGTTAACCGTATTCCCTGTGCTACACTTTACATCCCCATGGCTGCATTTTACATCCCCATGGCTGCATTTTAGTAATTAGTTAATTTCAAATGCAGTAATCATTAAGCATGAAGAATAATGCTCACAATATTCACCGATACTTTGAATGACTTACATTTTTTTATGCACTCCAATAGAAAAAATTCTTAAATTCATTCGCATGCTTAATATTTACAGACTTTAGAGGGATTCAGAATTGCTAACATATTTCTACAGTTACATGTATCATATGTATATGGTATATATTCCTACAGTTACAGTGAGAAAAAATATCATTTTAGTGATTTGTTTAATTTTCATTTATAATTCAAATATACAATACTTCTAATGTCATATTCACCATCTTCCCTACATGCTCTTTGCCCAGTCTGTCCCCTCATGTTTTCTGCCCCAACTCTGCCAAAGACATTAAATAGCCTCCCTCTAATCAGCAGGAATTGGAACACTTGGGGCCTCTTTGTCCCCGCATCTTTTACTTTTATGTCTGGTCATTGTTCAAATCATATCTTGCTGTCTTGCTTCCCTCACACCTGTTCTTGTCTATTATCTTAGTAACAAAACCCAGTTTTTAATTGCTTATATTGGCTGTGCAAAATAAAGACTACCGATCCCAGTGTCTCCTAATAGCCAGTTGTGTTTCTGGGTCTTAGTTTTGACCAATGAGATGTAAGTGCAAGTGCTATGTAGCCACTCCAGGAACCTACTTTAAAGTCAACATGTATGCCATTGCCATTTTTTTTTTTTTTTCTATCCTTTCCTACTTTGCTCCTTGGCTGGAGCGCCAGCAGCCATTTAGAAAAATGAGGCAACATATTAAGGATAGTGGAGCAGCAAGATGGGAACTGGGTGCCTGCCAATCAGGCTGCCCTTCCGCCGCAGACTACTTAACTCTGCATTTCCTTCACATGAGAGAGAAATAATTTTTTTTTTAAAACAGAGTTTTAGATTCTCTTCTACATTAATTAAATATAATTATGATTGAAACGCTTCCTTATCCTTCTGACCCATTCTTGCCATCCTCACTATGGTTACCAATCACACAGGAGACCAGAAAGCAATACAATGGAGGAAGCCTTAGCAGCCCTGGCTTTGAAATAATTCTTATTTTAGTCTTTGCTCTATATCTAACTTCACCTTTGTATGCCTTGCTTTTCTCATTGCTAAATGGGGACCTCATGAATTTATTACCAGGAAATAAAGAGATAATGCGGATGAAAAGCTCTTACATATAAGGCCTAGCAGTGAGCGCTCCATGAAGGTGTTGCTTCCTGTGCTGAAGTTATGACATTGTGAAGTTCAGCCTAAAGAGAGGTCATAGCACAAGTGCCGCTGGACATAACCTACTGATTCAGTGATTTACTAAATAGAAACCTGGCATTCGTACTCAGCTTCATCATTTTTATATTTATACTGACGTTTATATTTGGCATGTTTATATTTACATTTAAACTCAAGGTGCCCAAACTTACAGGCCATATGAAATCACAGGCTTGAAGTGACTGTGCCGAACATTCTTCTGTGTCATACTTCCCAAAATATTTTTCTGGGATGATCTTTTGTTCCATCTTCTTTGTCAGCAGAGCCTCTTGTACCAAGTCTTCTAGTATCTCCTATATTTACCTCACTTGGAGGTTTATTCTGCTTTTTTGCCCCAGGTTCTCTTATGCAGGTGTCGTCCTGTGAAACAGGATGTTTTTCAGCCAGTTTCAGGAACTGCCTTATTTCCAGGTTAAAGCCCAGACATGCAGTCTTATGCCAAATCTCGCTCTCCATTTTTTTCAAGGATCCTTAAAAAAATAGATTTAATATCTTTATATCAATAATGCTCTTGACCTGGCAGAAATCTACAACATTGTTTAATATTCTTATTCTAAACAGCAAATTGTTTTTTTATTTTGAGATCGGCTGTCACTCAGTGCTGTAACTATCGATGCCTAATCTATAACGGCGACCCCCAGGCAGTAGCAGACTTCCCAGTTTCATATCTGCCCTTGTCTTTTCTGCTTTTCTCAGGTCACTTCTCAAATCTGCCTGTACATCACTGCACGGAACTAGATGAAGTCATTCTTTTGCTCAAAAGCTTTGGTTCACATAGTTCTTTTCTCCTTGGCTATCTCTTTTAATATTCCTTATTTTTTCAGATCAATGCTGTCAACTGCATAAAATCTGGTACCTGCAGCCAACAGTAATATTTCACTCCTCTGTTCTTCCCTTAGCAAAAGAGCAAATGAAAAATTCTGTGTTTTAAAGAATTATTATATTTGCCTCAAATTGTTTAACGTTCTTATTCATGCTTTCCAAAGTGGAACAGGAGTTAGACAGACTTTCCTTGACCCCTTGTACGCTGAGTATGTTTTCCCTCAGGGTCATAAGGAGGGTGGTGAGACAGGAGATTAGAAAGCCAGACCCCAAAGATATGAGCAGAGGCAAAATTTATAACAGCAGTTGGAGAAGTCTGAGAAAGAAATTGAAATTGGAGTTGACCCAAAGTTTAAATCTTGTTGGATTAATGACCAAGTGAGTCAGAAATACCTGCAGAAAGTTGATAGCGGGTCTTGGGAAATCACTTTGATTTCTAGTCAAAGTTCATGGCATTCTGTTATGGGCTGGCAGAGCCAGTGGGAGGGATGATGAAATTGCTGGACGGGAGAAGCAGATGGAGATACACTATAAGACCAATGAGCTCTGTACTTTTAAATGGCCTTAAAAAGTATTTTTCCATTTAAAAAACCACAGTGGGTGATATAACATTATTCGAAGGAGAGGTAGGTGGTGTCCCTAAGTTGGATTGTCTCCTGAATGGTGCGCCTTGGATTCCATGTCACATTCTGTATGTCTTGCGTGGCTATCAGTTTCTTCAGGTAATGACAAAGTAGAAGTGGACTCAGCAGTGAGCTAGAAGTGGAAGCCTTTGTCGCTATGCGGTGGGGGAAATATACAGAATTAGCATCTAGATGTTGGGATTTGAGCCAAGCTAATTATCAGTACTTCTGAAAACTGCAAGTTCTGAATGTCCCTGCAGAGTTAGGCTGTGTATCAGGGGCCAGCTATGGGTTTCTAGTGAAAACCCTGCATGATTTTTGACAGTGAACACTTTACTCCTGGGACCTTGTGTTTCTTCCACAAGTGATGTAGTCTCCTGGAGCTCTTTGTAGTGGTTTCGAGTGTGTGTGTGTGTGTGTGTGTGTGTGTGTGTGTGTAACTCTTTTAACAGAGGATTTAAAGCAATTTGAATTCTGTCCCCATAGTTTTTCTTCATCTCTCATGGAGACTTTTGTAATAGTCTTCTAATTGATATGCTTCTAGCTGCAGCCTTTTAATCCCTGCAACGCTTCATCTGTTCTGCTGGGAAAACTTTGTGAAACACAAAGCTAATGGCTTTTCGTTGACTAATGTAATTTGGCGATATTTCTAAAGGTGACATTCACCTACGCACCCTGTGAAAAGTAGTCCTTTATTGTGAAGGGCTGTGTAGGAGAGTGCGCCAGTTCAGGATAAGGCCAGCATTTCTTAGTGCAAGACATTTCCCTCTATACCCTGGCTCCTCACTACGCCTCTTGTCTCATGCCCCTGTAATCTTTGCTGAACTTGTGTTCCTCTGCACGAGGTCTATGCACACCCCAGATTGTTTCTTGTCCACGCCCCTTGCTCACATTACTAGCTCTGCCTGAAAACTCCTTCTCAGTCTACCCTGTTTGAAAATGGTTCCTTCCAGACTCAGTCAAATGTTGTGATGCCTTTGAAGCTCTTTTAAATGAGTGAATTAGCTACTCTATTCTGTCTGCTTTAGTAGTCCATGCATATAATATTTTTTTCATCACAGCACTTATTTTTAATGCAAATGTTTTAAGTATATTTTCTTATGTTTATTAAGTAAATCCAAAAAACCCCACCATGATTATTGTTTTATGCAGAAAATATTCAATGGAGTTGAGGTGAGTAGTGCAATGGTTGGACAATGGAGCAGAAACATGGGGATGATTTTAGTTAAGAGAGAGGAGCTGTTGAGCCACTGTCAGGGATTTGCATTCTGTGTGGGACACTACTTTTCTCACTATTAGGGACTGTTATGGAGTGAGTGTTTGTGTCATTCAAAAGCTAAAAGTTGAAACCCGCCCCTAGTCTGATGGTATTAGGAAGTGGAGGCCATTTGGAAGTAATGAGTATTGGATGAGGGTGTGAAGTTGGAGCCTTCAGAAATCAGATTAGCATCCTTTTAAGAGTCATGAGAGAACTCGCTTCCCCTCTCTGCTCTCTGTGTCTGAGGACCCAGTGAAAAGTTGGCTGTCTGCAACCTGGAAGAAGGGCTCACCAGAACCCAACCATCCTGGTGCCCTGATCTTGAACTGTCAGCCTCCAGAATTGTGAGAAATAATTTTCTGTTGTTTATAAGCCATCTGTCTATGGTATTCAGTAATAGGAGCTAGAACTGATAAGACAGGGACTTAGGGGGACATAAAAAAGAAAGGGGAAACAGAAGGTGTTACACAAAAGTGAGAGTCCTTAATTCAGGACTCTCACTAAGTAATCCTGAGGATGTTCAAATCCAGGGGAGGGTAATCCTAGGAAAAGTCAAGATTTCTTGCAAACCAAATATGATTCAGAGTATCTCTAGACACTGGGCAAAGAAACCAGAGCTTTTTGTAGTATAGGAGAACATTAAAAACATATTTATTCCCTTGTAAAACACTCAGCTTTAGCTCTAGCGAATGCACTGAATGAACACAATTTACTATGAATTTTGATCTGTTTTCTAAAGACAGCTATTTTAATTTCCATGAGCTCTTGTTTATTAGAGGTTATAATTGGCATTTAGAATTTTCTCAAAGATAAGTAGATTTTTTCACTACTTAATTCTATTACTTCTGAGTAAATATATATTGTTAAAATTATTTTATGAACTGAGAAAGTTATGTAGTCATTTTGGTAACAAATTACACAGGTGTTTATGTATTTATTTTGTTTTTCCAGAGGGTGTGAGGTCACAACAATTGATCAAAAGCCGCTGGAATGGCTTATCTGAAGAATCATATTCTTTCTGGGCTGTAGTAAGAAAAAAAAACCCCATTGGTTTTCTTGAGGTCCGTTCTGACCCTTCTCAAGTCCTGCTTTCATTATCAGTGATGGAGAGAAAAATGTTCATATAGGGCACTACATAATTTAATCAACTTGCAGGTAAAACTGGGGATTTTTCATGTTTTAACCTTGAAAGAAGGCATATTAGTACTGACAAGATACATATATATATATTTTACCAGAATGATAAAAAAAATACCTAAAACTTGTAGTGTCTCCACCTTAGAGATAAAGAAACCAGATAATAATATAATCATGGCAGGTTCAGGAGGTAGAACTGAGGAGTTCACCAAGATGATGACAGCAACTCCCTGAAACCACAATACCCAAGGTGCCAGCCACAGCAGGATGAGAAGGTCACTGGAAAAGGGCTAAAGGAGGGCTGGGTGGTGACCTGTGAGGCTCTGGAGTCAGGCACGTTGGGTCCCTCACCACCCTGCTGCTTCTTCCTAGTTCTGCTGTCTTTGGAGGGCATTTCAATCCGTAAGTCTTAGTGCTTTCTTTGTGTTATATTAAATTACATATGCAAAATGCTTTGCTTATGGTCTGGCACATATTAAATGAATTAAAAACCATAATAATGGTAAGTTATTATTAACATAAATACCTAAATTTTGATTTTCTAAAATGGGAAGAGGAATGTCAATCATCCTTGTTTATGTACTTCAGGGTAAGAAGTAGGAAGAAGGAAGGAATTGTATGAAGGGAACCATTTAGATGATGAGAACAGTGCTTTGATATTTACTAGATAATCCATGAGAAATAGTATATTGGAATATGTTGGTGGGATCTTAAGTCAGGGACAAAATCTGTAGGCTTTTGCTTCTTGCGGATTGTTAGTGTCCCGAAAGGAAGATTATTGTGATGAAGATAAAAAACTAAGTGGCTGTTGCAAAGAAGCACCTAGGGATGTGCTTTCCAAATCAAAAATGCTGGATGTGAGAAATGACCCCTGGCCAGGGGAGAAAGTCTGAAAATATATTTGGAAAGGGCACGTTTTCCCAAAAGAAGCTAAAATATAATATTCTCAAAGATCTATGCCCTGGCTGGTGTACCTCAGTGGATTGAGCATCGGAAACCACACATTGATGTTTCTCTCCCTCTCATTCTCCTTCTTTTCCCCTCTGTCTAAAAATAAAATAAATAAAATCTTACCAAAAAACCCTGTCTTTTTCTTGATGAAACTATATTTGTAAATGTAGTAGTTTCTTATTTGCACAAATGGAGCAAGAAATGTATCTAACAACAAACCTTTGCACTAGGGATGCTAGGGCTCAGAATCTTGATGTAGAAGCAGAGATAGCATCTGCTCTGAAGGGCCACATAGAACATAAGTCATTTACACCCAACAGTGCATTGCTGTGGAACTATATTTGTCTAATAAAACTAAAAATGTAACCAGACTTGCAATGTCGTTTTCATGCTTGGAAACACAATCTAACTTCACACTAATTTGGAAGCTTATATGTTGTCTGTTCTCTGATTTGGAAGTTTGTAAAAAATCAATGCAATTCTGATCTGATCATATATTAAAGCATGAGAACATCCATCTTTAATAGTTTCTATTATTTTCATCATATGACATGAAATAAAATGATAACAGAAGACATCATATAGATATGTGGTCATTTTGCTATAAAAGACCATCTGCCTACCTTTGTACAACATGGTTGAGGAAGCACAAAATGAAGACCCAAATCTCTTTATACTTTCGAAGACCAGATGCCTTATGACATGACTGATGGTGGGGAGAAATCCACCCAGTGCCTATCCAGTAGGTCGACATTAGGTCACAGGCAAAACAACCAGCTGTCAGGAATCTGAAGCACCACAGTGTTTTAGAATCTTATCATTAAAAATGCATCATGAAGCTGAAATTTTTGGATTAGTAATTTTATGAACAATCTTACAAAAATAATGACACTGAAGAGCAGGTTTGGTATATTACACTAGCTATGGCCAGCTCTTTAAAAATGCTATATTCTGGAATTTTGAAATAAGCCTGATGCTTCTTTTCCTGGAAATCATAAACATGGTGTTAAACATAATATGGTGGACGAGGAACTCAAGTGTGAGCCATTTTAATCTTGCACCTGGATAGCAAGGGCTGTGCAAACCTGAGAAAAAGGAAAATGTTTCAAAGCACTTTCTCCCAAGGCAGAAGAATTTTATAACACTTGACAGGGCACTGGGTGCAATGAAAAGTACTAACAATGAGCCTTTTTCACAGACGAGTCTTTCACTTTTGCCAAAGGATTTTAATATGCCATTTGATTAGACAGAATTTGAGAAATGAGCCTCTCCGGTTCTCGTTTTTGGCTAAGAGTCTTGGCTGGCTATTGCGACAATCTGTTATTGCCTGGCTATATCTCTGGGGATTTGTTACTGCCAGCCATTTAGATGTTCACTAAAATCTATTTGTGTGGAATGGTGGTTTTCTGCTTTCAGATATCAGCGTGCCATTTTTTGCAACACAAGCAAAAATGACTCCCTTTCTGCACCTTGGCCTTGCTGGAGTTTGGGGTCTGCACCTCATTTTCTCCATACTTCCTCAAGCTCGTTAGTCAATTTACAACCATCTGTCTTTGTACCGTTAACTCACTCAATTGAACACCATACAGTTGTTTTCTGCGTCTGTTCTGGTAAATGATGTGTATCCTGAGGTGTTCTAGTGACATGCTGTTCTGATGACAGCTCCCTCAGAAGGGATCTAGGCAGAGAACACCTTTGTGAGAATCTCAAGCTGTGGCAGATTTTGGCCGTCAGGAGTACCGTGGGGTAGCGGGTAAGGGCCATCCTTGATTCTGCTACAGGAACAGTGAGCCAGTGGAAAAGTGTCATTCTTTCCAGGCCAGGATAAGACTAAACAGAATACAGGGACACCTGAGAGAAAAGCAAATGGAGACCAAAGCAATTTTCCAGACGTGGTTGAAAAATGATGTCGCAGAAGAGAATAACAACATGTCAGCAGAAGGGTCAGCAGAAGCAGTGTAAGGTTACTCCTCTCCTCTTCTCTAGTTTGGGCACCCATGACACATCATGAATGGTCTCCCTCAGTTTTGCTCATGCTGCTTGGACAGGATAGAGGCAAACAGATCAAGCCAGTTTGTGGCTCCCTGAAGACCTTATGTAGCTGGGGAAGCAGAGCTAGCATCCTTCATCGGAGAACAAGCAGGACACTGAGAACAGAGCTAAATGGGTTTTTTCTGCTGGTTTTCCAGAATTCTATGGTAGAATTTTAAGAACTACTGGGAGGTACCTTAAGATACTGATTGCTATCTCAAGAAAAAAAAGAGACAATAGTTATATGTGAGGCCAAGGAAGGGATGCATTCTCTTTTCCATTGATTGATTTATTCATTTTTATATATAAGTATGGATTCATGGATATTTATTTTACTTAATTCAATTTTATCATTATTTATTTATTGCAGATTTTTTTCCATTTTGGCCATTAGGTTGCTTCTTGCACCTGAGCTTATACTTTCCCTGCCCGAACCCTGGAACCTACTACATTTCTAAGGAGCCCTAATTTTCTTTTTTGGAGAATGGTGCTTAGGAACCGACCGATCCGGAAGTTAGGCATGTTAATTGCTATTAAGGTATCATTGCTTTTAGGCTCTTTCAGTGGACAAAACTAGAAAATATATGTGTGTATACTCACTGATGCATACATATGCATTTATATTTATTTCTGTATCTATTTATAAAATATTAAAATTCATAAGTTTATATTGATACGTCTCATACCAATCCAATGAATAGGGTCCTTGCCCATTTGCTTATTTGGAACTTCCTCCCCCAACAGGAAGAAGCTAGGCTCCCATTACTAACAATATATTTACTTATCTGTTCAACCCTGGCATAGATAGAAGGTAGTTTCAGGATGGCTAACTCGTGCCTCTGTGAGAAATACATTTAGTAACTAGATTACACTATTTGTGTGTAGGACTTTTTGTCTTTAACATCTAGGCTTATTTTGATAATGCATTTTATTTCGTCTTGTATTTAGTTTCCAAGGTGACCTTCAATATCAGCTCCAGTGAGAGAGTTATCACTCAGGTAGGTTTTTGGTGGTATAGGTTATCACTGTAGTGCAGCAATGTGCAAACTGTTTGCTGATAACAAAGATACTGGGCATGTGAAAAAAAATTCACCTAAGTTTGCTTATTTCATAATTGAAAGTAGATACTTTGGTATAATGTCACTATTTTCCTAGAACAGGCTCAAAAATCAATATGTTGATGCAGTCTCATAGAAACATACTAAATTAGGATGGGAAGCACCTACCATCATATTTTAGATTTTAATTATAGAATTAATAAATCAAAATTACCCAAAAGTTCATGGCAACTACCCTTTTCAACAGAACTTAGCTCCTTGGAGGGTTTCAAAATAGTAGATATTGATCCACATTACATCTCTATATATCTATATTATATTTCTACATCTATATTGTGTGAATCTTCCTACAGGTTATTTGTATAACCTCAAGTTCATAGTAAGTGGCAATTTTTTTCAAATCCAAGAATATACAGGCAACTCTTAAAATTCTGTCAGAAAAATTAAAATAACACAGTGACATTTATACATATTAATACAGCAAAGTTTAAATAATGACAATTTATAAAGGTACTTAATTCATTCAGTGCATATTAATTGAGTTCTTACTACCTGCTAGGTGCTGAGAAAACAGTTGTAATTAAAACAAACAAAATCTCTTTTTCACAGGACTCATTCTCCCATGGGGAAAGATGAAATAAAATAAGTGTGCTGTAAACTATGGAAAGACGGCAAATGATGCGGAGAAAAGAAAGCAAGAAAGGTAAGGAGGGAGTGTAGGGCCTGGGGTGGGCCATGAATTTAATTAGGATCGACAGGGAAGATACCCTTGAAAAAGTGACTGGGACTGTTGGGCGAAGACTCTAAAGGAGGGAAGGATCTGGGACAACAGCCAGCATGAAGACCTCAAGGTAGGACTGTGTCTGCAGGAGCAGCACAGGGACCAGGGTGGCTGAAGGGGAATGAATTAGATGTGATTTTAAGAACTGAGGAAGGAGCAGAAGAGAGGCGACATGCGTGGTCAAACAGCAGGAAACAGACTGAGAGCTGAGCGTTCGGAAGCTAATGGAAGCCACACAAAGTGAGCTGATCAAATCACTGGGGAGGAGAGGGGAGGGGCTTTAGGAGCGGTTGCCTGAGGCAGCAGTAAACAGCCTAGGAGCAGAACGGCTGGGAAGCTGAATGCCTCTGGAACACCTGGAATTATGGGCCAGAAGATTTAAAATAACAGGAGGGCAAAGACTGGCTCCTGGGCTCTCTGTTCTGAGGATGCCTGGATGCTCGTGCTGCGCCTGCCTCCATTTCCCCAAGGACGGTATTTTGGATGGGAGAGGAAGTTCCGAGGGCAGCTTAGGGTCCGGCTGCCCTGGCAGAGGGGGGGCAGGGTTGTTCTTCTTTGGGCGTTCTAGAGGGGGCAAGCTGTGAGGCAGAAGCCTGCCATTCTTCCAAAATTGTGTAGCTTTTGTGTCTTATGTGGTTTTAGTTTGTAAACTCATCCTATAGACATAAGATAATTAAAAACAAACATGGGACATGATAGGGGAACTTAGGACTTAAAGAGTTTAGCCTTAATTGATAGGCTTAAGTGACTGACCCTTGCGGAAAGCTGTTACTCCAAATTGTGTAGCTTTTGAATAAAGACTCCTTGCCTTTATCACCAAACCTTTTCCACCAGAATTTTCCTTAGAGGGTATGGCAGGAGGTAAGACCCCACTTTCTGTTTGGTAACATAAGTACTGTAGCTTTTGTTTTATTTGCACGGGCAAACCACTGAAAACTATTGATCAGATGTGGGATGTGATCAAGATTTTGTTATGGCCAACTAACTACAAACCTTCCACAAACTCAGTTCCATGCAACCCACTCTCTGACTACCACCCCTATCTTTCCAGGATACTTCCTCTAGAAACCCAACTTCCGTGATTCTTTGAACCGAATAGCACCTCCAGTCCATTGATCCCAGCACCTCTCTCCTCTCACTTATTACTCTCCCTGCATTTTAACTTGGTGAAATTGTGTCGTCAATCACTGTGACCATTCCACTGACTGTACCCAAGAGTCCCTTGCCCTTCTTTCTTTTCTTTGTAGTTGCTTGACAAAATCACAGTTGGGTTCAGCTCCCCACATTCCACAGCTGAACTGGTGCAGCTAAACATGGCAGCAGGAAACACTACATATTCATGGACTAATCTTACTTTGAACTTGTGACTATGAACCTCAAATGCATTCTAATGCCCTCAGGCAATCATACCAGACTTTACACTCTCATGAATGCTCATTTGCATCTCCACTCTTCTGGTTTATCACCTTTTCACCCTTCTTCAAACCTGCAGCTTGCTTTCTCTCCATCTTTCTGTTCTTGCTTCCTATTTTACTACAATACTTAGAAAATTAGAGGAGACCCCGCACAGGCTTCCACACCTATCTACCCACTGTCAGTGCTTGCTGCAATATCTTGTTCTGGCTTGCCTGCAACCAGAGATAAATTTTAATGCTCCTATCTAAAGCTTATCTCTCCACTTTGTACATGGAATACCATTTTTATCATCTACTTAAGCTCATCACTCCTTCCATCCACAGTATCAATTCCTTTGCCCCCTTCTGGAACACAGTCATTGATATGAATTTGTATCATTAAAGAGTTTAAAAAAGAAAACCCCAAACATCTTCCTTCAACTCTTCTTCCTTCACCAATCCATTCCTTTGCTCTGCTTTAAAGCAAAAGTCTGCAAAAACTTTGTGTCCGCTCATCAACTCCATATTCCCCCTTTTGACTCTCTCTTACATTTATTTATCTCAGTCAGGCTTTCATCTTGACTATGCTACTAAAATTGCTCTTGCCAAGGTCTTAAGGTCTCCATAGTAAATCCCCTGCTCAATTCTCAGCCTTATATTACTTGACCTGTTACCAGTGTTTGTTAATACTCAATCGCTCATTCCCTGCTTTACTTTGCTTTTAGGAGACCATACTCACTTGGTTTTCTTCCTTTAAAAAAAAATATATATATATATATATTATTGATTATGCTATTATAGTTGTCCCATTTTTTTCTCCCCTTTATTCCTCTCCACCCAGCACCCCCCTCCCACTAGCATTTCCCCACTTAGTTCATGTCCGTGGGTCGTACATATAAGTTCTTTGGCTTCTCCCTGTCCTATATTATTCTTAACCTCCCTCTGTCTATTTTGTGCCTGCCATTTATGCTTCTTATTCCCTGTACCTTTCTCCCCTCCCCCTCCCCACTGATGACCCTCCATGTGATCTCCATTTCTGTGATTCTGTTCCTGTTCTAGTTATTTGCTCAGTTTGTTTTTGTTTTTGTTTTTTCAGGCTCAGTTGTTGATAGTTGTGAGTTTGTTCTCATTTTACTGTTCATATTTTTGACCATCTTCTTTTTCTTAGATTAGTCCCTTTAACATTTCACTTCATAATGGCTTGGTGATGATGAACCCCTTTACCTTTACTTTATCTGGGAAGCAGTTTATCTGCCTTTCCACTCTAAATGATAGCTTTGCCGGATAGAGTATTCTTAGATGTAGGTCCTTGTCTTTCATGACTTGGAATACTTCTTTCCAGCCCCTTCTTGCCTGTAAGGCTTCTTTTGAGAAATCAGCTGACAGTCTTATGGAAACTCCTCTGTAGGTAACTCTCTCCTTTTCTCTTGCTACTTTTAAGAGTCTTTCCTTATCTTTAATCTTGGATAATATAATTATGATGTGCCTTGGTGTGTCCTTCCTTGGGTCCAACTTCTTTGGGACTCTCTGAGCTTCCTGGATTTTTTGGAAGTCTATTTCCTTTGCCAGATTGGGGAAGTTCTTCTTCATTATTTTTTCAAATAAGTTTTCAATGTCTTGCTCTTCCTCTTCTCCTTCTGGCACCCCTATGATTCAGATGTCAGAATGTTTAAAGTTGTTCTAGGGGATCCTCAGCCTCTCCTCATTTTTTTGAATTCTTGTTTCTTCATTCTTTTCTGGTTGAATTTTATTTCTTTTTTCTGCTCCAAATCGTTGATTTGAGTCCCTGATTCCGTTTTCTGAATATTTTCCTTTATTTCACTTTGCATAGCCTTTACATTTTCCTCCTTTTTGCGACCATATTCCACCAAATCGGTGAGCATCCAGATTACCAGTGTTTTGAACTCTGCCTGTGTTAGGTTGGCTATTTCTTCATCGCTTAGTTCTATTTTTGGAGCTTTGAGCTGCTGTTTCGTTTGGGCTATATTTATTTTTGTCTTGGCGCACCTATTACGTTGTGACGGGCAGAGCCTTAGGTATTCACCAGGGTGGGGCAACCCATGTCACTGTCTTGTGGTGTTGTATGTGGGGGAGGGGTCCAAGCAGGAACAATGCCACTTACTTGGCTCTTGGCTGGCTTTCAGTCACTTCTGCCACTACCCATAAGCAAACCGAGACCTTTTAGTGCTGATTCCGAGGTGGATGGGTTTGTGTACTAGGACCCTGTGAGTCTCTCAAAGGAACTCTCCTGTGAGACTGGCAGTTTCTCCAACTGCTGCAACCCCCACAGATTTTTACCAGTAGAGGTTTTGAGGCTTTGCTTTCCTGCGCTGGAACCCTGGGTTGTGCGGTCTCTCTCACTTTCCAGTTGTTCCTCCTACTTTATCTGCATGCAAATGTAGTACCACCCAGTCCGCCAGCTGCTGCCTTGCCACGCCTCCTCTCCACCTCAGCTGCCCATCTCCGCCCCTCCCACCAGTCTGGATGAATGTTTCTTATTTAACTCCTTGGTTGTCAGACTTCCACACAGTTCAATTTTCTGGCAGTTCTGGTTATTTTTTGTTTTTAAATTTGTTGTTGTCCTTCTTTTGGTTGTGCAAGGAGACAAAGTGTATCTACCTACACATCCATCTTGGCCAGAAGTCCTCTTACCTGAAGTCCTTTTAACATTATTGGTGGTTCTTTCTCCGCCTTTTTTTTAATTGGTTCCTTCACTCTCCCCAGCACCCTAATAATGGAGTTTTCTGAGGTTTAGTTTATGATTCTCTACTTTATTGAGACTCATTTTCTCAGATTTTGGTCTTATGGTTCTAAATATTGTCCATAATCAACAACCCCACATTTATATATTCAACATAGAGCTTTCCCTTACATCTTGCTTATGTCCATTAGAATATTATTATGACTTTGTCCTGAAAATATATTCAGTGTATTTAGAATCTGATATTACCAGGTCTAGCATGATCATTCTGGTCTGTAGCCATCATGATCTCTAACCAAATTATTACAGTAGCCTCATGATTGGTCATTCTGATTCAATCCCCCTAAACATTTCATCAGCACAGCGGTCAACAGACAAAATAAGGGTAGACTCTACGAGTCACAGAGTAGAAGCAGGGAAACCTGAAGGGAGGCCAGAGAACAGTGCAGGTGGTGGTAAGTGGACAGATTTCGAATACATTTTGAAGGCAGGTCCAACAGGATTTGCTGAGAAAAGGGACAGAGGAGTCAGGAATGCCTTTAAGGTTTTTGGCCTGAACATCAGAGAATATGAAGTTGTAGTGAAGGAGGTAGACTCCTACATTGCTAATGGCTCTTAAATCCTACAGTATTTTTTGAGAAACAACATGGCAACCTGCATCCTAAATATTTAAATATTCTTAGTTTTTGAACCACTGTCCTATTTTAGTCTTTTTAAATAAAAGAAAAAGGCTCTGTTTATAAATATGGTAATTATAATATCATTTACAAAAATAACACAGAAAATATTATAACATTAAATGGAAATACAAAATGATATGGTCACTGTGATTGGAACAATGTAAAATGTTTATAGACGTGGATAAGACCAAATCAGAATTTGCAAAAATAAAACTAATTACTTATGCTGGACCAGTGAGAAAAGGAGCTATTCATTTTTAAGTTAAAATTTTACTCTGTAATGTTATGAAATATTTTTCATTTCTATATGAAATAGAAATGTTTAGGAGTCATTTTAGAAATAAAATTAAGTGTCATCTCTTTATTTTAGTCAATAGATAGATACATCCTTTTATAAATTTTCCTTTATAATTTTATAAATTTTATAAATTTTATAATTTTTCCTTTATAAATTTATAAATTTACTTATGGCAAATGGTGAAAAGCTTAACAATTCATTATTTAGATTTTCAAAGATTTTTAATAGCATTTTTTTGATAAGCTCTCAGAGACTTCTACCCTGTAAGTTCGGTGTTACCCCAACGACCTTATGCTAGAATGCAGAATCAAGGGGTTTGATTTCAAGGCCCAGTTCTGTCACTTAATCACCATGGCATTTTGCTTGGGGTAGATAATTTGCGTCAGGTTTTTCATTTACAAAATGGAGATATCAATCTTTCTTCTATTTACTAGATTAGGGCAGTTGCAAAGATAGTATATCTGAAATTGCCTTTTAAGCTACAAATTATTGCAGAATGTGAGATTCTGGTAAAGTAGGTGGAGATTCCTTGTGCTTCATTCTGAAGATTTTTTCCTTAGGTCTTAATCATCATTTCCTGATCATAAAAGTGATGCTTCCCTTTGAATGCAAGTTAATTATCTTTAAAGAACTAATCAATGATAGAAACATAATTTTAAGCAGTAAGTACAAAATTATAGGGTGCTAATAAATCATATTATCTCACAAGGATTAATAAAAGAATAGGAATAATAAACAATTCACCCTGTGTTCTCATATGCATTCTGAGTGTACTCAATTTGAAAAAGATAAGAAACTTAGCAAAAGTTACACAAAAATTTAAAAACTCTGAAAAAGGAAGTGACCAGCAGTTACCTTATTATTATTATTATTATTTTGAATAGGTAGTTCTAGGCAGGTGAAATGTAAAATTAGTTTATTAACAAGAGATTAAATAGGCTACTTGGCCAGCAGTTTATAGAAAGGCGTCCCGAGTAGAGCCTTAGCGTACAGAACAGAATATTCTCATTAAGCACCAACATCGCATGAAAAGGAAGATTCATAATCCACATAGAACTGAAGAATGAGAAAAATTTCAGTTTTAAAGTGAAAAAAAGCTGAAATGACGACTCTCCTAAGTGAAGCAGATTCATGTAGCACGCGTTCGATAGAAACAAAAAGCAAGGGAAAAGGTTTATTGGTCTGCAACAAATCCTTTCATTCTCTCTGAAGCTGCATTTATGTTATGGGTGATAAACTCCATCAGGATAAGAATAGCATGCATTGTAAATTGAGGGAAGCCAATTATTATTATTGAAAGGACAACAAAAATTTGCTCAAAGTTTATAGCTGCTGCAGCGAAAGCTATACAAGAAACGCAATGTGATTATTTAGTAGGTTACCTAAAAACAAATCTTCTAATGCCAGAATAAATGGACAGAGAAATAAACTGCAAAGAATATCTTTGCTCATGAAAATGAGACTCAGTTTTGGCCTAGATCCAAACCAAACTACATATGGAGAAAAGGGGGAGAGGCCTGCTTTGAGAAGTTTCCCTCCACTCCAGATTCAGGCTATGTTCCTTCCTTAATTACATGTATCAGCTTTCTTTGCGATGGCTTCTGAGTACACACTACTGAAGAAGTCTTTTAAGAAAGTGGGTGACTTAACCGTTTTTCATCTCAGCCTGGCATCTACAAAACGAGAAAGTTGAAGATGTCTAACATCCTTTCCAACTCTTAAAAAAAAGAATATCTTCTTATTTCTGACCCTGTTGTACAACCTTATACACAAATTTTAGAAGGACCGACTTGAAGTATTTGTGTTACAGGCTGCTGAGTTGATTGATCTCTAGGACTACTTATTACCTTTTGATATTTTTGTTTCTTTTTTCTTTTCTATTATGTTGGATTCTCTGTGCGCTTTATCTCATGCCTTTTTTTTTTCCCTCTGCCTAATCCCTTTTGTTGGAACATATTCTATAGTAGGTCCTGATGGAAAAAATGCATGTGGGAGAAAATTGAGTTTCTACATATCTGAAAGTGACTGCATTCTATCCTACCTCTTAACTGATTGATTGGCTTCTGAATTCTAGGCTGAAATGCATTTGTCTCTCAGAATTTTGAAAGCACTGCTCTATCGTCCTTTAGGGCCCATGTTGCTGCTGATACGTCAAGAACCATTTTGATTCTTGTATGTTTGTGTTAGCATTTTTCTCTCTAAAAGCTTTTAGGATCTTCTCTTTATTCCCAGAGTACTGAAAAATGTGCTGTGGGGTCTTTTAAAACACTTATTTATTTTTGTTGCGCCTATTGAACTGGATATTCATTGTCTTCTGCTCTTAGAAATGTTTCTTTTATTATGTATTTTACAACTTTCCCTCCACTCTGTTCTCTCTGATCTCTCTTCCTGGAAGACCTATCCAC
This sequence comes from Mormoops blainvillei, assembly GCA_004026545.1. Taxonomy (NCBI): domain Eukaryota; kingdom Metazoa; phylum Chordata; class Mammalia; order Chiroptera; family Mormoopidae; genus Mormoops; species Mormoops blainvillei. The sequence continues at coordinate 116,871 of PVJD01002726.1, read as the reverse complement.
GAGATGTTAGGCCTCCTGGACCAATTCTCTAATTCTCCTTTATTTAACCTCCCATTTTCCTTCTCTGCTTCTTTGTTTTACTTTCTGGGATATTCTCCTCAACTTTATCTCCGAGTTAAGCCAGTGAAATCTTGATTTTGTTCCCTGAAAGTTCTCTTTTGGACTACTCTGTACTTTTCTCATGGCTGCACTTCCTTTTTTTATCTTTCTGAAATCCTTAATTGAATTTTTCTGTTTGCTGGATTTTTTTCTTTGACTTTTCCCTTTCTTTTGGGTTCTTTATAGTTATTAGCGTGCCTTGGTCCTGCTAACTCATATTGGAGGCTTTCCTAAAATGCTCCCTAAACCTTCAGTGTCTATTCATATTTAAACAGAGGTCTTAAGAACCGATTGGGAGCTCTTTGTATATTGGCAGGACTTACTGAGAGTTATTTTGTGGTTGCCTCAAACCTGAATATTCCCCTGCGGAACCCACAACTGTAAGTATAAACGGGGACACTCCCTTGGCCAGAATCCCCCTGACTCCTGACTGGCATGGGATTGGAGTACATGAGGACAAACCTGGTCACCATTTGGCCACCACAGCTGAATCGGGAGAAGGAGGTGGGGTGGCTGGAGCAGGGGAGGGGGGTCTCATTGTTCAATTCTGTTTTATAAATGGCATCCCACCCTCAGCTTCTCCTGGGATGCCTTGTCCTGCATTGCTAGGGTTGAGCCAAGTCTCCGCCCAAGTAATAGAGAGGCAGTGTGCATGTGTCTCTAGAGGCTGAAGTGCTCTTTGTGGATTTTCAAGAAACTCTTTTGTCTTCATTCTCTCTTCCATAGTCACCTTTAGAAGTATTTTTGGTCTCCATTTTCTAAATCTATCTCCTGTTCTATGGCATTAATTTTCTTGATAATTCCTCAGCTTTCCTAAGTCAGATATTTACTAGTTGTCCAAATATCATTGATACCACCTCTCTTCTGTCATTTATTTTGTTCTCTTTGTGGTTATGTTTATTTTGCCATTTTCTGTCATTTTAATAGAGTATTTTGGGACTCAGTAGAGTAAATTTGTATGATTTTCCTTTTATTTTGAAGCATATAGTTAGCAAATTCTATATGATAAAAAAAAGCAACCAACCCTGTGTTCCCAAAATTTTAATGATTAACACAACAGAAGCTGATTTTTCTATCATGCAATTGTCCAAGTGAGTATTCCTGATTATCGTATATCTTCCCTCCATGTGATAATCCAGGGATCCAGGTACCCTCCATTTTATGGCTCATCTGTCCCCTGGAAACTCCATGGCTTTGTATCAAGCTGGCTAAGGCGAAAGAAAGCACTGAGAATACATACCTGCTCCTTCAAAACCTTGGTCTTCTCTCATTCCATTAGTAAGAAATTACCACTTGGCCTTGTAAAAGGAGGGGTAACAACAATAGGAACTGTTGGCTGCTGGGTAAACACAACGTGTTGCCTGCCAGTTAACACTCTCCGCCAGACCTTTTCCTCTCTGGCTGCCAAACGTCCATTTGCACCCTTCTTTCTGCATATACAACAGATTTACTCCCTCCTCAAGGGAGTTGGCCTCAGTTCTCAATTTTATTTCTTTATCTATTTCAAATTTCAGTATCCTTGAACACTAGTCACTTCTATCAGATTCAGAGGTGGCTCTTGAAGACCTGCCAACTAATAGACTAAAAGAGAAGATACCTTATTTCCTGACACCCCTCACGTTCACACGTATACAATGTGCAATGGTGGAGTAGAAGCACCCAGTTTAGAAAAGGGAGAACTGATAAACACAAAAATTACTCATCGATGACAATGACAGGATTCTGTTGGGTAGGATTCTGCCCAAAGAGGAAGTTCCTAATGTGGGTATTTGATCCAGCTTTGAAAGGAACTCTTTTGCTCATTGCTCTCCGTGTCCCCCAGTGTCATCCTCTCATTCATTATCTCCCACGGTCATGCCTGGAGTGGGCGTTGGTGAGTATATACTGTGTTGTATTTGTTCAGGTTTTCCAGCTATTTTCTGCTTACTCAAGTTTGTGTGTGGGCGGGTGGAACCTCTAGGGCTGTTTGAAAGTCTTAAGAGTCAAAGGTTTTTTGAGGACACGCTCGTGGTTGCTTTGAGCAAACATCTGCTGTACTTGTTCCCAATCCATTCCATTGTCAGAATTCATTCCCCAACCCCCCTGCTCCATGTAATTTCCTTGGCATAGTTTTCCAATATGCATTATTCCTTTGATTCTTAGTCCTACTGTCTTTTTCTGATTGTAATGGTAGCTATCTTGAAGCCATCTGAAACAATAGTTTTGACTAATAAAGCAATATCCCTAATCATTTCTTTTTATAAGGATAAGTTCTGTTTATATGAAAAGTCTGAAACAGATTTTCAGGGGGTAAGGTTGTTTTATTCTATTCCACCCCCCCAACAGTACTTTCAAATTTCACCTCCTGTCTCTTTGGTATAGAAACAGTCAGGTTTGATAAACTTTTTTTTTTCCTGGCCTCTCAAACCAGCTAACTTTTGCCTGAGGACACTTATTTCTCATACTATCTTGCTAAATCCAGCAATTACCATCCAAAACAATATCTCATTCTGGCTGTTTCAACCTCCTCTGGAATTAAATTTTGGATTAATGCTATGTCTTATGATAAGTAGACTCCAAAATTATGGTGACTTGACACAAGTAAAAGTTTATTTCTTGTTCATGTCAGTTTCTGGCTAGTGGGAGGCTTTCCTCCATGCGGATTTCAGAAACCGTGGCTTCTTCCAAAGGCCTGTCATTCCCCCCAGCGAGCCAGCGTAAATGGAAAACCACACAGAGAAGGCTTGGGTAGGCTTTCTTCACTCTTTTGTTTGTCCCTTCCTAACTGGGTTATTTGAAATTCTTGTTCTCTAACTCAGTGATTCTGTCTTCTACCTGATCGATTCTAATTTTGATGCCCTCTATTGCAACCTTCATTTCATTCATTGAACTCTTCAGCTCCAGAATTTGTTTTCTTCTTTTTCTTGATTTCTATCACTTCATTACATTTTGCATTTTGTTTATACATTGTGTTCCTGATTTTGTTTGACTGTCTTTCTGTTTGTTTGTTTTGTAGTTTATTACATTTCCACAAAACGGCTATTTTGAATTCTTTATCAGGTAAATCATAGATGTCTGTTTCTTTGAGTTTGATTATTGGAGGATTATTATAATCTTTTGTTGATGTTATGTTTCCTTGATTCTTCATATTATTTGGAGTTTAACATTGCTTTTTTCACATTTGAAGTAGTGGTCACCTTCTCCAGTCTTTACTCACTGCCTGCAGCTGAGAGATAGTTTTTGTTTGTCTATGACCTTGTATGGGTATATAGGTTCTACTCTCTTTCTTTCCTCTTGTGGGAGAATTAGTCAGCTCTCAGTCTTACCATGTACCAGGTCTGCTATTAGCAAAGACGCTTCTAGAGCTCAAGATTGTGGTTTCTTCCTTGTTTGCAGACTGTGGCCTGTTTTCTGTGTGCACTCTGTCTTTCTGAGCTGGCCTTCACCACCACCCTCAGCAGCTCACACAAGGAGCTGGCTGCAGGGTGAGGGAGACATGGATTTGGCACTTGGAGTGTTGAGGTCATCTGTGGGCTAGTTGGTGCCTCCTTGGGTGAGGTTCTTCCAGTAGCTCATAGGCAAGCTTCCTGCTGGAATCTAGAACGTGTCAGCAGGAACCATGTCCCTTTAATATTCTCTGATTGTCTTATCTCCCTTTTTCTTTATCTTCTTTCCCCTCTTGGGAATGGACACCTCATTTTAACACTCCAGTTGCTTCAGGAGAGACATGAGTTTCTCTGGTAGCATCCCGCACAGCCAGGGAGCCACATGCTCTTCCTCTGCCCTCCCTTTATTCCCATGGGGGGATCCTTGGCCTCCCCTTTCTCTTAGTTGTGCCGCCTTCAGGGGAGTGAAAGTTCTTCTTACTCTAGTTTCATGAAACCTGGACTTCCACTAAGGTCCTCTTGTCTGTGGGTATCTTCCCAAGTCAGTGCTTTCCAGGTGCTTCCAGACCACAGCTAAGAGGGATTGGAGCCAGTTGCTAGGTTCCTGCTGGTTCCACAGCCCATACCAGGATCTGTCTGCCCGGTACCCAATTCACAGGGGCGAGACTCATCTCTGGGTCCCTTCCTGGATGGTGCCAGATCCCATCCCACAGAGGCACTTTTGTTAAGGGATAGGTGCCGCATTTGGGGGACTAAAATGAAAGATGTGTTATTCCACCATGATGCTGATGTCTCCTGTTTCCATATTTTTGATTATTGTTTAAAGGAAAAACCTAAAAGTAGGTTGATTGAGTGTGAGGAATAATGTAGTTTCACTCTTACATTTATTTGGTATTTTTATTTTAAGATTTTATTTATTTTATTTTTAGACAGAGGGGAAGGGAGGGAGAAAGAGAGGGAGAAAAACATTAATGTGTGGTTGCCTCTCACGCACCCCCTACTGGGGACCTGGCCCACAACCCAGGCATGTGCCCTGACTGGGGAATGGAACCAGTGACCCTTTGGTTCGCAGGCTGATGCTCAAACCACTGAGCTACACCAGCCAGGGCTAGACTGTACAGTCTTTAGTGATAAGTCCAAGTCTTACTCATGTATGAGTTCTCTTCATCATTGAGAAAGTAACTTGCATATAGTAGGTAAAGGGTGGGGGGCATTTCTTCAGTTTTCTCCACTTTAGTTCTATTTCTCTTTGGAAGGAATCAACAATTTATATTTCTGTTATCTAGTACAGTGCCTGGTCAATAGTAGATGCTCAAAAACTGTTGAATGAATGAATAAACCTAGCTTAAGACTTTGATTGGGCTATGTTTGCTGATGGGTGAGGCCACTGTGTGATCAGAGGCATGACCCTATGCCTTTCTTCTCTTCAACTTTATTGCTTCCCAAAGCTAGAGGCATGTACATTGAGCCAGGCAAAACTTCGGGGGACAGTTTAGTTGTTTAAGCTTCCTCTCTTTCATGATGCCTGTCTGAATTGGCTACTCATCATCCTTAATTTATTTGTCATGTGGATGGCCAAAAACTTCAGATTCTGACTTAGGATAAGGTTAAAGTCCTGCTTTAGACATTGACCTGAGCTGCGGGCACTAACCCATCTTTTTCCAGGTAGCTCTGTATTATGGATAGGATATGGCTCAGATTATGACAAAAATGATATTTTTTCACATTGTGTGTGTGTGTGTGTGTGTGTGTGTGTGTGTTTCTACGTGTTTTGGGACCCTTGAGAAGGGATTTTCTAGAGACAAGGTCCAGTCAGGCATCCTCGGACATTGGTTGCAATAATATAAATCTCATTGTATTTCTACCAATGATCATACAAAAACACTTTTGGCTTTAATATGTCTGAATCCTGAGAAGTTTAGGATAATAAAAAATTAGACATAACTGTGACTGAGTTTGGAGAGTTATATAGGGTATATGCAGACCTAAACAGAAAATTATTTTAGAACAAGTTTTGTCTTACCATATTTTGGAAAATGTCCAAGTTTGACTGCAAAACAAAACACTGAACTCAATTTATGCTGAAATCAAAGTTTGTATGTTAATTATCATCAAAATAATATTCAGCTCTTTTTTTCTTTTTATTTCTCTTGTTGGTAACTTAAAGCTTCACAGACTGAAAGTGACCAGAGGGAAGGGGGAAGGAGGATAATGGTGGAAAGAAAGGGTAGGAACTAGACAAAGAACAAGTATGAATGACCCATGGACATGGACAACAGAGTGGGAATTGACCTTGGGAGCAGGGGGTGGGATGGGCTGAGGAGGGCAGAGGGGGAAAAAATTGGGACAACTATTAATAGAATAACAGTAAAAAATCATTAAAATAAACAAACAAATAAACAAAACCAAAAAAACCCTAAAACAAAACAAAACCAAAAAACTTCACAGTGTAGATTTCCTCCAACCCATTGCTTTGAATATGGTCTGCAAACCCTGATGGTCTTTCTTTTCACAAAATTCAAGCACCATAGAATCTGCCTTGAGCACAGTTGCATCTCTATTTTGTTTGTTTGTTTTGCATCACCTATACAAGAGAATGTTCCTCTTAGGAGGAGGGATTGACTCCTTTTTGCATTCTACTTTATAACAAGAGTAGGTTCAGGAAGATGAGAATAGAAAGAGCAGCAGGGGATTGGTCTATTTCAACTCCCATGACTTTCCCTTCTGTTCTCTATTTCAGCGGGACCCCCAGGTTTATTAGGAGACCAGCTTGGAGTACATCAGGCAAAGACAGAGGCCTCAGAGCAGGTCTGGTGGGAATGTAGACTGGTACAACCACTATGGAAAACAGTCTGGTGACTCCTCAAAAAATCAAGAAGAGAGTTACCCAGCAATCTCTCTACTGGGTGGGTATCAACCTGAAAAACTTGAAAACATATATTTGCAAAGATATATGCACTCCTTTGTTCACTGCAGCATTATTCACAGTGGCCAAGACATGGAGAGGACAAAAGTGTCCTTTGATAGAGGACTGGATAATGAAGATGTGGCACATATGTACAATGGAATACTATTCAGACGCAAGAAAAGGTGAAATACCACCACTTGTGGCAACATGGATGAATCTTGAGAATATTTTGCTAGGCAAAATAAAACAGCCAGAAAAAGCTAAGAATCACAGGATTTCACTCATATATGGGATATAAAACTAGAACTCACAGACAGAGACAGCAATGTGGTAGTTACCAGAGGGAAGGGGGTAGGGGGTGGAGGGGGTGGAGGGGGCCTAATATGTGGTGACGGAAGATAGTTTGACTTTGGGTGGTGGGTACACAGTGTATCATAAAAATGTACGTTTGTAACCTATATAATCATGTTAACCAATGTCACCCCAATAAAATTAATAAAAAATAAATAAATAAAGGAGTTCAGGAGTTAGCTTGAGCATGCAAGAAGGAGGACTGAGAGACCGAAGAGGAAAAAATGGGATGTTTTGAAGGAAATTGCATTTCCCTCTCTCTTTTTTCTTTGTGGACTTATGAAGAGGGACATGGGAGATAAAACCCTGGGAGATAATGTTTAATTTTCGTCATTAAACTTAAAAATTTTAAAAATGTTAGCACCCTGAAAAATCTGATTTAATTTTCTCTACTTTGGTAGGAATTCTCTTGCTTCTCTTTTACAATAATAATTCAGGTGCTTAGTTTTAGCCATTTCTCTGGTAAAGAATTGGGAGTTTTGTTCTTATCAATAATCATAGTAAAGATAAATTATGTGTTTTTGCTCTAAGATACTATTTTAATATTATAATGAATTCTGAAACCTACGACGGTTACCAAAGAAGGACCATAGACATATTCACAGTTCTCTCATCATACAGTACCTGAGGCACAAGAATTTTGACAAACCTGTAGACGATCTTGTAATAGATGTGCATTTCAAAAGATTCTGGAGAATAAACTTAGCCCTCTGTTATCATATAAGCTATGGACATCACCAAATCCATTCAGTCCATTTTGAAAATGGACACATCTCATTTTACTAATAATAAAACACGAAAAATAGCACACTTGTGTGTGAAAATGTATTAAAGCTACATTTCTTTGAGTTTAATTTCACAAATATTTATAGCACACAATTTTTAACCAGCTACTGTACTTGATAAGTTAGAATACCCAGAAATTGCTGAGGAACTCCCCCAAACTGTCAAATTTTGGGAGCCCTTCGAGTGAACATACGCCCCCTGAGAGAATGCAGTGACTTTTACCTGAGAGCAAAGGAAAGGCAGGAGTTGTGCCATGGACACTAGGGGAAGGTGAGATGGTTGTACCAGAAAACCAGACAGGGCTGTTCATATTACTAAGTTAAATCTAATACTTCAAAGAACATATTGTGAAGTATCTCATTTCCTTTAATAGTGATTTAACATACTATATTTATGAGTCTAATAATTTTCAAATTGAAAAACCTACTAAACATGCTTTCCTATCTTTGGTAGTCCTGATATGGCTTATAAACTTTTCATATAATCTATTTTTTTATTTGAAAAGGAATACAATTACTCGACTTTTAAATAAATAATAATCAAATAGCTCAATAAGATGTTAACAGAGTGAAAACTACCTCTTAACACCACTATGGCACTACTAAATTTCTTGGCAGTAATAAACTGTGTAGCGTTAACATTATTCATATGCATTGCATCTGGCATTAAAATTTATAGCTGGTTTGTAACAGTAAGATCATTTTTACTTTATTTTCATTTGCTTCATCAAACTCAGTTGCATAACTTCCCGATCATTTTACAGTTGTCAGTTCTATATATTAAAACAAAGGAAATCATGCATATTCCAACAGCAGCACAGTTATATCGGATATGCTGACTTTGGTTGTTTATCTTATTAAAAAACTCATCAATTTATAGGCACTGTCTTAGACAAATCAAAAAGTCTGAAAGTATTAAAAATGAAAGAGGCAAAGACAACTCTGTTTACATTGAAGTTCAGCTTTCAAATTAATATATTCTGACTTTTTAAAAACAAAATAAATCTGGACATATAAATGTGAGACGACCACAGATAAATTATCTTGGGTAACTAATGTGCATTTTATTAGCTGGTATATATAAATTTACATAATAAATGCTTTGAGGAAGTTGTTAAGGCCCAACAGGTCAATGATCCATGATTTTTAAGTTCCTTGAACACATTTTGCATAATTTACCTTTCAAATATTTCATAAATGCATATTTATAGGAGAGACTACAGTTTAATATTTTGTTTTCAATTCTATACTTCATAGTACAGAGATCACATTAGTTTATTCATTCTTGCACGTAAGCTCTGGGGACATTCGTGACTGTAGTAAGATTTTCATTAATCAGAAGCCAGTTAGTTGGAAAGCTTCAAATATTTAGATTCTCCCATTCAGGTGCATGTGGTACATAATAATTTTATATGAGGTGAGTCAATAAATATGTATTTCATACCTAAATACCTGCTATGTACACTGTATTGTAAACTGTAGTTATATACAAAATAAACAAGGCATTGACTCTTGCTTTGCTGTGCTCTCGATTACTTGGTAAATTAAAGAGGTAAACTGATCATTAAAATATAGTTTTTTTCTCCTAAAATTTATCTTAGGAGAAAGGGACACATCTAGGGTAAAGATGTTGAGATGCGGCCTTCATTTAAAAGTCAGCTCTGGGGTACGTCCTAGCGTCATAAACAGCTTTTCCCCTCCCTGGACACTGCTTCCATCTCTGTCTACTGAACTGTGACAACTACGAGCCAGGACGATGAACTGACATCATGGCAAAAGCCTGACACACTGTATTCTCTCTGACTGGTGGTTGTGACCATGGCTCACCTCATTTCCTTGTCATGTTATTCAAAATATCTCATCATTTTCCCATGAGTTCAGGGTTTAAAAGTATGACTTAATTGCTAATGGTGTTAATTCAGATCATTTTGCTGCACTTCAGTTCAGCAGAGTTTAGTCTGGTTCTGATCAATTCAGTTCAAGTCAACTCCCTAAATGGTCTAGGGCTAGCGTGGGCCTTCTGTTCTCTGTAAGTTTTTTCTTTCGTGATCACAATGGAAAATCAGCTAAAACTATCATGTGGGTCTGTAAGTGAACTTTCTTTATAATGCGTGTCTGTTCAATTTGGGCCACCGACCACTGACCTTGTCCTTTTTCACAATGTGGAATTTTATTTATTAAGACAGTGTTCCAGAAATTCTTTTTATAACTCTACTCTTAAAAAAAAAAGTATATATATTTATCGAGGCCATTAAATATATTTAAATATAATCAGATAAAAGATTCAAATATAGTCATATATAAACATATACACCTCAGTCTCTGAACAGAGTATTATGGTCAACATCATTTAAAAACATTTTTTATTCACCAGTTTCTTCATAATTCTTCAACTCCACAAACTCTCGAAAGCTGAATTTCTTTGTTTCCCACAGCCCCCCCCACCTCTACTGCATTTTCAAAATCTAATTCTTTAAGCAGTGGAAACTTCCAGTGTCTTAGTGTGGTTATCCATACCTTATTGTTAAACAAATGCTACTGTAATAATTTTTTAAATCTCAAACTCTGTTAAACATGTATAGTTCAATTCAACAAATGTTGTTCTGTTGTTTTCTCTTCAGTAAGCAAAGTACCATAAATATTGGGTTTTTAAAGGTAATTTAAATCATTGACCCCCGTGTCTTTCTCTGTCAAGATGTGAAGAATGACACACTAAGAAGATGTAGGAAATGTCAGCTCCATTTCTCCATTGCAGAATTTTAAATTCTGTGCCTGCAAATTTTTGACTTGTAAGTGACAAGTTTAAAATTTTATGATTGGGATGACTTTCAGAAAGAATAAGGAATTTTTTCGAAGGTGTCATCAGATGCTTAAATTATAAATTCATGCCCCTTTCCTGGTTTCTGGCAACCTAGATGGGAAGATATAGTAGAATATGATTGCTGTCAGCAAAATACTGAATAGAGGAGATTTCAGAACAGGGGTGCGAGTACAGGGTATGATTCTAAGTTTTTTGACTGGCTAAGGCCAGAATTGGTCCCTGTCTGCTTCCTTCACTTTCTGACTGCCCAGAATTATTATGAAAAGCAATGTCTTTTTGCTATGAAAAGATGCACACAAACCTGCTGACTGAGATTTTCTTACTGCGTTCTGCAGTTCTGACCCTCTTTTCTCATCACTTTCACATTTTAATCTAAACCGGATGAGACATTGGCAAGTGGCTGTAATGACACCTTTTAATCTTCTGTCACTCTTGAAGCTGTTATTTCAAGATTATTTTATTCATCTGCCATTCACCCTCTCATCTAAATTTCCATTTGTTTCCATGTTTTCAGTGCATCATTCTTTTGGAAAGCATTTATAAAGGATCTTTTTAAATATGTAGCATTTGAAGTTTCCTTTGGAAGGCAGCTATGCTCACCACTATCCCACCAATGCCTCACTGAAGTTTCTTTTGAACTGAAGAACTTTCAGGTTGTTTTATGCCCTCTCTTCACCACCCCCCTAGCAGACAGCCAGGGGCCAGGAAAGAGACAAGAACAAAAGAAGAAACTTGAAATAAAGAAAAAAAATTCTGGACCAGAATCCAATTGGAGATCATCTAGTATATTTAGTTACCACGTCTCTTTTGCCTTCTTCAATCTGGGATAATTTCTCATTCTTTTTTTTCTTCATGACCTTGATGTTTTTAATAAATGTAGGTCATATATTTTGTAGAATTTACCTGACGTTGTGTGTGTCTGATGTTTCCTCAATGCTGATTTAGGTGATGCAGTTTTGGGGGCAGGGATAATACAGAAAGACAAACGTTGTCGTTTTCAGTGGATTGTATCAGCAGGCACGTGATGTTGATTTGTCCCACTACAATGATGTTACTTTAATCTTTTGGTTAAGGTGATGTCTGCCAGGTTTTCTCACTTAAAGTTACCATCCTTCTCTGTGCAATTTTCAAGTATCTTGTAGAGAATACGTAAAGTCTCCGTAGAAGTCCTGTTTGTCATCAAACTTTTACTCACTGGTTTTAGTATTCAAACTGGTACAATTGAATAAAGGTGATTAGGTAATATTATTGTCATTTTAATTTCCTGATTTCAGTTAGTATACAGTGTGTATACCAGATAATGTCTGACACAGAAATAAGCAATGAAATATTTAGAGTGAAATAAAGAGATACATTATTAGTAATTGCATGAAAAACTTTGAAGGAAGCAAACAGGTTTCAGTAATGGCAGATAATGAGAAATCTGCCTATATAGGGTGGTCAGAGAAAGTGTCTCTAAAGAGGTGATAGATAAACCAAATTCAGTATGTAATGTAGCCAAATCAAATGGGGAGGTCTGAAACCTTTGAGATTAGATAGACTGAGATCATTGGCACTTGCTTTTGATAGGTTGAGGGGAACTTTCTAGAATTTAGGACCTAGATTATACAGAGAAGGGAGTTTGACAATTTGAAGTTAACAGGGCATAAACAAAATGCTCTTCTTGAACTATGGGAAAGTAAGCTAAATAGAGAAATTTGATGTTTTATTTGAAAATAAAATCTGTATGCTAAGTTGTATAATTTTTCTCCTACTATGTTCAGCTTTTTAGATGTAGATTTACTGAAGTCAAATAGTTCAGATGTTGAATTGCAGGTGTGCTCGTAGCCCTGGCTGGTGTGGCTCAGCTGTCTGGAACGTCACCCCACACTCCGAAAGGTTGCAGGTTTGATCTTCGGTTGGAGTACATAGCCCAGGCAAGTGATCAATGTTTCTATCTCCCAAATCAATTCTATCTCTCAAGTCCATTCACACATCCTTGAGTGAGGATTTTAGAAAAAAAGGGTAAGTTAGATAGAAAATTCTGAAATAAACGACTACCACTGCTGTTATCATGGGAACTGCAGACCTCCGGCTGGGAAGTTAGGGGAAAAGGAGTAGTGGGCCTAGGGGTTGAGTAGGCAATGGGCGTGAGTGTTGAAATCGCCAGGGTGCGAGGAGTTTTGGTGGGAAGGAAGCCAGAAGTCCCAGAACTACTGCAGGAAGGATACAAGGGGACAGTAAACGAGAGCATGGGGAAGGAGAAAGAGTGACGCTCGGATTGTGTGAAGTGACAACAGTAGGGCAGCCTGAAAAACTGAAAAAATGACTGGATATAGCATTTGGAGAGCAATGAGACTCTATTTCCCACCTCTGAGGCCTACCGGCTTTGGGTCCTGGTTTACACAGGTCATTAAAGCCCCCTAAAATTCCCTGTGGATGGCGTAGCCAATAGCATCTATTTCTCAGGTGTGCTGGGTTCCTGCAGTGCTCTGTTAACACCACAAGTAGAACATCCATTGTGGGACAGGTAATTGTGCTTCTTTTCTGTCTCTCTTCACTAGACCAAAGGGTCTTTAAAGATAGGACCTGTGTCACACCACTTTGTAAGCATTGAGGACTCAAGTTACTTAACCACACTAAGCCTCAAAACTATAAGTAATTTAGAATACTGAAAAAGGTAGAAACCTAATTCATTATAAGAAGTAATTAACATGATAAAGCAGGTACAAAACAACTGACTAAACCAGTGACTTTCAACATTTTTCAGCCTGAGGCACTCATAAACTAATTACTAAAATTCTGCAGCACACCAAAAAAAATATATCATTGTTTTGGCCTATCTGATAAAAATAGCAGGTTAAGATTCTGATTCATTCGCACCAAATGGCTATTACTGTGTTGGCTGTTGTCATTTTTTGATTTGACCATCTTAAGGAAAGGAGGTCAGTGCCTCTGACTAGTGAGGTATTGCATGTTTTATAAATTCTTGCAGCACACTGGTTGACAGTAGCTAGACTAAACCAGTATCGTGTAAATACTATTCACTGAATTTAATGGCACATTTGAAATGTTCACTACAAACTGTTTATCTCAAATGCAATGATAGTTTCATATCAGAAAATCTATCAATTTATCACATCAATATACCCATTAAAAACAAAGATGTTAAAAAAAGGAATATACCTATTAGAAATGAAGATTCAATTTTTTATTTCAGTCAATATGATTATGTATTACTGGAAATCCCGAAATAGTGAATTAAACTCTTAGCAATAATAAAGGAGTTTGAAGTAATAGGAAGACACAAGGTAAATATAGGAAATATCAATGCCTATACCATTTAGAAGTAATATCCAGTTAAAAGATAAAATGGTAAACATTTCTATGTCAATAGTACTGAAAATAACCCTGGTAAGAAACATGTAGGAGTCATTGAAATAAACTATAAATTTTTATTAAGAAAGGTAAATAAGATTGAAGTTAATGGAGAAACATCTGATGTTTCTGAATAGGTAAAAATACATATGGTACCAATTCTTTTCAGTGCTTTATAGGTGTAAACAATTATAATAAAAATGACATGGGGTTACGAGAAGAGGTAATAAGTACACTGAGAGAAGAAAGTACAAGGTATGATGGGGTGGTGGTAAGAGCCCCCCTTTCCTCAGGTCAACCTGCATTACAACATCCATCAAGTGGTCAGGCCTAGAGCCTGCCCCTGTTCCTCTATCTCCCCGAAGACTCCCCTCGTTTTCCCCTAGAAAAGTGCAGAACATGAGATAATCTCCTTGCTTTGGTTTGTCACCCGTCAATCTTTCACGTAACTGCATTAAGCCTCAAAACCGTAAACTATTTCAGAATATTTCGCTACCTATCGGCAGAAAAAACTTTAAAAAAATGTGAAGTATTCATGTGATTCTTCTGCTTAAATTCTAGCTATTTCTGCTTAAAATTTGGAAATGGCATCCTGTTTGATAAGACCCTCTTAGATCTGACTCCTATTACCTCCCCACTCAGCTCTCTTTCCAGCTTCTTGCTCAGGCTGCAGTCTAAGCCATATTGCGCTTTTCTCGGGTCTTTGAATGTGCTGATAGTGGGTTGAATAGTGACCTCCCAAAAATATGCTCACCGGGAACCTGTGAATGTGAACTTATTGGGAAAAAAAATCTTTGTAGGTATAAGTGAAGAATCCTGAGATTAGTTCGTTATGGATTAGTGCGGGCCCTAAACCCAGTAAGTATCCTTAGAAGAGAAGGGGTAACGACACAGGAGGAGGAGACGTGAGGACAGAGGCACAGACTGGAGTGACGCCCTGGCAAGGGGAGGAATTCTGGGAGCTAGGAGAGAGACATGGACCTGATTCTTCTTCAGAACCTCCAGAGAGAGCCAACCCTGCCAAAGACGCCTTGATCTCAGACTTCCGGCCTTCAGAACTGTGAGGCATACAAGTCTGACATTCTAAGCCACAGAATTCATGGTGATTTGTTATGGCAGCCCTAGGACACTAATGCAGTGCCAGTGCACCGTTTTGCCCCTGGAGAAAAGGTCAGCCGGTTCCCCGCTCTTTATCCTTAGCTCAGTTACAACCCGTCATCTTTCAGATATCAACTTCATTGTTATTTCCTCTGGGAAGCCTGCTCTACTCCTCACATTCTTATCTCTTCCTACCTGGTACTTCCACGCTATGATCTAGATCCTCTGTTATAAATTCACACATCTTCCTGCAATTATAAATCTTGGTGACTCCCTTGTTATGCTCTGTTATGACAGGGTGTGTTTCGCTCATTTACTTCCGTATCCCATATAACCTAGTAACATGCTTGTCACATATGCATTTAATAAGTATTTTTTGCTTCACAGAGGAGAGGGGATGGCATTTGAGGGAAATAGCAGATTTCCACTAGAAGGAAAATGGGCCAAGTATAGACCCTACGAAGGCAGGCAGGAGCGAATGGTTATGCTGCACTGGGGAAATGAGCTTTGTTTAGAATGAACTGTATAGAGAGTCACCGGGGAAGACAAGGATAAACATGTTTGTTTGGGTCAGAGATGAAAGGCTGGTCTGCCATGCTAAAACAATGGCATTTCAGCATCTAAGCTGGGACTTACAGACTTGAATTTCTACAGATAATATAACAAGCAAAGCACACAAAGTAAAGTATTTTGTGTTGTTCTTAATTGTACTCGAAGAATTAACCAAGGACCACAATGAACTGCGTTGACTTCGAGGACAAAAGAGGGTGGTGAAAAGTAAGGCAACACAGACATACGTGCTGTTAAACGCAGTGAAGTTACTCAGTTCCTGTCTGTTGATTCCAAGTAGGAATTTGGACACAACGTTGTCAGCTGTTGTATTTTTGTTCAAGAGATTCCACAGATCTGAAGTTCTATTTGAAGTGACTTGATTTATAAATTTTGACAATCATTTTACTTTTTAAAAAAGAAAAATATGTATATACCCATACTGTGAAGACCAAACAGTATATCCGTAAACTGGGTATAGCTTGAGGGACACGGGCTTATAACCTCTTTTAAATAAAAGGAAGAATAGATGTCTATGAAAAAATTTCATTAATATTCTCTTTCTAGTTCCAGGCCTGGCCTGTGATCAAAGGATCAAAATGAAGTAACAGGCAATTGCTTACTCAATTGTAACGTACTTGGGAATGCTGTGGTACCTTTGATGACTGAGGAGGCACTGTAGGGACTGGTAGAGCCCCAGTTGTGATACTGACAGCCAATTTTTGTTGTGCTATGGAACACAAGTGCTCTTGGTTTAATTATAAAGTGTCAATTAATAGAATGTGTTACATCAATTTTCTAGTCACTAATTCAAAACCACATCTGAGCACCTACTCAGTGCCAAGCCTTGTTCAAGAAACAGAGGATATAGCATTGCCAAATACATCACAAACCTCTGTCCTTAGGGAGTTTCCATTCAGCAACACATTTCGAAGTTGATGGAATCATTATTTCCATATTCTATAGTACAGAGTCACATGTTTGAAAAATACCAATGATCCGAGTGTCCCTGTTTTGAAGGATAATTACATTTTGCTGGCCTTTCATTAGCTTCCCCTAATAGTGTCCTGGGCTCCAGTGCTCAATTCATTAGCGCGTGTTAATTAGAATTCCAGAAATATACCAAAATGCCATAACCTTGGCTTTATAAATGAAATTGTTGACTGCATATTTATACATTAGATACTACACTAATATATGAATAGCCCCTGTGAGGTGATTGTGGGAATTTTAAAGTTTATTTGGCAAACCATTAATGCCAAATTAACTTTACCTATAAAATCCTCAAATTAAAAGGTAATTAAGTTTGTACATAAAATTCTTTTCTTTAATAGAGCTAAAATGGATTGGAAATAAAGGCAGGCATATGCAATAATTGCTACTGGGAAAATAACAGGACCAAATAGTGACGATGGACACATTTCCTTTTTACCTGTTTATAAAAACTTCTTTCAGATTTAAAGAAATTTCTTCCAGAGTGTTCCTCCTGACATTTCCAGTATCAAAACGGCACCATACATAGTTATTAAAATATTATTGACTATACTTCCAATGCAGTATCTTACAACCCTGCGACCATTTTGTAAATACCAATCCGTGCTTCTCAATCCCTTCACCTTCTTCATCCAGACCCCAAGCGCCACCCCTCTGGCGACCATCAGTCTGTTCTCTGTATTTATGAGTCTGACCACTATGCTATGTACCTGAAACTAACACAAGATAATAATGTAAACTGTAATTGAACAAAAATTTTTTAAAAATAAAGAAATGTCTTTTAGGTAAGTTAAAGGGAGAAATTCTTAGAGGTACTTCAACATACTTACACAGTACTCTCAGTCTTTAGGGAAAAAAATGAGTAAAGAGTAATACTCATAAGGCCTATAAGATATATAAATAATCAAGACATGCCACAGACATGTGATACACCGTGAATAACTAAAGTGAGTTCAGAACCAGCTTGATTAACTAGGGACCCAAAGTTGAATAAATTGGTAAACATATTGATCAGGTTTTCTATAGCATTACTTTTAAAATGGGCCTTGCAAAAGGACACAGGAGCCAAGGGGACAGGCCTGGAGTGACAGTATGGGGGCAAGGGATAAGGAAAAGAGAAAGACAGCAAGGTCAGGGAATTGACATGAAGAAGTAATAGACGAGCATGCTTTCAAAAATGTCACACAGTAATAAGAGACGCCGGGCCCTTGTCTTGCATCTTCCCACTCCTAGTCTTGCTTCTCAGAAGCTTCTATCTATCTATCTATCTATCTATCTATCTATCTATCTATCTATCTATCTATCTAATCTATCTATCTATCTATCTTTGAATTAGTAGCTGGTGTTTATGCCAGGCCTAATTAGCTGTTGAGCCAGCTGGTTTACCTACGACATTCCCTTTTCTTTTCTTTTTTCCTTAGAGTTAATGTTAACATTTGCATTTTTCATGTGGATATGATTCGGTAGTGTGGATTCCCATTATATTTTTAAAATGCTCAGCAAAGCTGATGTGGCCAAGCCTAATTATCAGCAGCATTTCTCTCTCCGACGCCCCTCTCCTGGGGCCTGCTGTCCTCCTGTGTCAGAGCGGCAAGTCTCTCGGTCTGCTGGTCAGATAGGGCCCTGGTGTCCCCTTCACTGTTTCTGGACCTCACGTCTTTTTCTTTCTTGGTTTTCGTCCTTTCTTTTTGCGTACATCCTCTTGTAGTTTCCTGAAAAACTGTGACAGTGGAAAGTTTCAGATTACATAATGAGGAAGAGATAAAGTTTTCATTCACTCATTCGACAAACATTTTTTCACCACTAGCCATATTTATTAAATAACAGGCATTCAATAACTTCTCAGGAAAAGTTATCAGTTTAAGGTTTAAACCAGATCATGCCCTCCTTTGCTTAAAACCCTCTGGGTGGGCTCACTCTTGATGTTCTAAAGCACTTTCTTTTGACAGCTATGATTCAGTGAGCTTTATCTTTTGCTTTCTGTTTATTTGTGCATTTGCCTCGCTTCTCTGACCGTGCTTTACTCACCTTTGTAGCTCCCTACCTGCTCAATAAATACTTGAATTAATAATTAAACAATTGTTTGGATGCCTCCTTTTGCCTTTAGAATACATTTCAAACTGGCTCGCAAAGTCCTGAATGATTTGACTCCGCTTTCTTGGTCTTCATTTCATGCCATTCTCTCTCTCTCTCTCTCTCTCTCTCTATCTCTCTCTCTCTCTCTCTCTCGTATCCCATACTCCCGTCACCCTGGCCATCTTTCACTTCCAGGAACACGCCTGGCTCTTCTGTACGGCACGGTCTTTTCCACTGCCTGTGTTGCTCTTCCCCGGATATTTACACGACTGGCTCCCACTCATTTAGGACTTGAGTGAAATAGCTCCTGAGAGAGGCCTTTTCTAAACACCCTCTCTAAAAGGCTTCTAACCCATTTCATCCCCACTGTAGGACTTTGCCTATTTCCATTATGGCAACAATAATCATTATAATAAATGCATTTATGTATTGACTTTTTTATTGCGATCTCCTTCATTAGAATATAAACTGGACAAAGGCAGCAATTTTAGCTTTTTCTCCATTGTATTCTTGGGGACTAAAAGTGCAGGAAACCGAATAGCTTCCAAAGAAATATTTGTTGATGCATGAAGACTCCAATCAGTCCGAAAATTGAGCAGAAATGATTGCTTCAGAGGCTTTACTATTTCAGGAAAAGTGTTTAGAGAAATGAATGTTATTGCTGTGTGCCTGGATCCTGCGGTCCACTCCGATGCTTCCTCTCATCACACGGCCTCGCGGGCTCCAGTACACTGGGCCTGCTTCATTTTCTTCAGTAAGCCACATGCTCTCCACCTGGGGTGTGTGCAGCACAAGTGCTGCCCCCTCTGATGGGCCCGATGCCCTCTGCTCTTCTGCGCCTAGTTTCCACTTGGTCTCCCTGCAGCTCATCAGATTTTCGTTCCTCTGTGAAATTTACCCATACATTTTAAGACTGAGTCAAGTTTCTATCTCTCTGTATTAAGCCTTTCATAGCCCATAGCATGTGATTAAAATTGCCTTTTTACTTCTCTGCTCTTCATGTAAGAAACTCCCAGAAAGCAGAGAGGTTGTGTTGTTCACCCTTGTCTCAGTGCGCAGAACGGATTCTTCAGAATAGGAATGCAGGTAATAATTGTTCAGTGGGAAAAAAATAAGTAAATAATACTGATAGGGAAATACTATAGAGGAAGTACATATTTAGAAAAAAATGTTTTGGAGATGGAACGATCTGTAGAGAGAGCATTTTGTTTTTAACTTTTGTGAGATGATAATCAGGTAGTGAGAACAGTAATAATTTTGAGTAAGCATATCAGAAATGATGCCCAGGCCACTGGAGGAAAGCATCTTAGTGGGGCGAGGGAGTTCTGATTCTAATGCAGAGAGGGCTGCTGACTCTCGAATGAGGCGCTTATGCTGACAAACACAGGTGTACCCATCACACAGTGGGAGCAAACAAAGTACAGCAGAAAAGTTACGCAAATTATTATCATTACTGTAATATGTGCTGGGCATTGTATTAATGTCCTTTCCATACATCATCTCTACCAGGACAATATCCAATGTGGCTTCTACTATTTAGAGATAAGACAGGGGGGAGCCAGGCCTTACTCCTTTCTCTGGCAGACTCCCAAACCTGTCCTCCTACCTGTGCTCTTACCTGTGCCCTTACCGTCAGCTCCAGTGCTTGTCACTGTGAATAAGCAAACCAAAGGAAAAAAAAACAAAAACCCAAAATTCTTAATTGAATTTTAATATTGAAATAATGAGGTTTCTAAGTTGTGACCGACTTAAACATATTGAAATAAAATTCTTGATTTATAATCTGCCTAGCTGCAGAGAACGATTGGTATGCTCTTAGCCTTAACTCCACATACTTTGATAGAAAATAATATTCGTGGACTTAACACTTGAACTTTAATATGAAAGTTTGGATTTTAAAAAAGGTGGAATAACTTTTCATTGATTTATAGCATGCATATTGAAAAAGTACAGAAATCACAAGTGTACAGCTGTGACTTGATTAATTGTACAAAGTAAACACATGTGTGATTGTTCTAAGAATGTAGATGTGGGCTATCATATGGTAAAGTCAGTGTGGCCACCGTAGGAAACGAGAAAGAGACTTAGCCCCTCCTTTCTGCCCAGGATGGAGGAGGGAGGAGAGCTGAGTCTTCTTCCCAAGATTTCCCCAAAAGATCAGGACGTTAAGTGGATCCTGCACTAGGGGTTGGAATCCAAGTGCTTCAGAAGAGCAGTCATTCCCATGGTTTCCAGGGCCCATCCCAGGGAGGGTGAGTCCTATTAAGGAGAAATAGGACCAAAGGGGACCTCCCCGGGCCACACAGAGCTGAGCTCAGAGGCCCCATCCTGTCGGGCCTGGGGGAGCCAGGTGGCTCCCAAACAGGCTGAAGGAGATGCTGGCTCTTCTCTGGTGACCGGCTTGGGCTGTTCCCAGGATCCAGGGCAGTCGCACTTAGAGCGTGAGCTGTTGGCCACTCCCACCGCGGGGCAGCGGGAGGAGTGGGCTTATTCTGATCGAATCCCCGCCCCCCTTTTGTAAGGAGTCAGGTAGCTTGGGTCTGGAAGCCTGGGTAACGTAGCAAGGGTCTTCATCCTCTCCTCAGACTGTCTGGCAGGTGCCCTGTTGCCCCCTAAGCCTTCCTGAGCCTGGCAGCCAGGACTTCACTGCCCATAGTGGCCAGCCTGTGGGCCGGGAACAGCTTCCCCCAGACGGCTCCTTTTACCAGGCTGTCCTTGAGTGCTGCTGGGACTTTTCTGCACTTGCCTTTTTGCTGCTCCTCTCATAACACACAGTTTTTGCTGGGAGACTTTATTATTTATTCAGACTCTAGGTTATTTATTGCAGATTGGCAAGTGCTTGCTTTGGGGATGAGGGTCGGGGCTGGGAAGGTCGAAAGGATTTGGAAGCATGGGCTTCCTGACTTTCTGAGGTCAGGCTCAGCATCCTTTCCCCCTGCCTCTGGAACCTTCTTGACTCTCCGGCACATCCTGGTGGGGAATGCTCTGAGCTCTGTACTGGAACTGAATGTGAGGGAGGCTCCAAGACCCCTGCCCAGGGCCGAGACACACTGCTTCCCGCCAGCCCGGCCCAGCTTCCCAGTACTTGTTGGCTGGTTGTTCAGTTCCCACTTTGACCCCTTCACAGCTGGAGGCTTGGGCCACAGCCTGGGACACAGCCTGGGACACAGCAGACACTGCCAGGACACCTGATGCATTTCCTCTTGCCTGTCCCCTTGCCTTCCCTTCTGGGGCCACACTACTTGAATCACTGCATCTTATTTGTCTCAGTGGCAGGCCTGAGGTTGGAGCCCTCTCTTTGACTTTGGGATGAAGGTCAAGAGCACAGAGACCACGTCCAGGTTTGGATGAGGAAAGGACTGGCCCCTGGCGATTCCTCCTCCCCAAACTCTCAGAAGGTTCCCTGACAGTCCGAGTGTCCAGGCTTCCTGCTTGGGAAGTCGCTGCCCCCAGGACTTTGAACTCTTACAGATTGGGCTGTAGGAATTCAGCAGGTCTCACTCCAGAGGGTCAGAACGTTAGTCTGCCTTTGTTTTTTGGTTTTTAAATCAGTTTTGTTTCTTGAGTCAGTGCTGTTGATGACAAGTTGTCTTTAATAAATAATATGTTCTTTATTAAAAAAAGAATGAGGCTAAGAAGGAAGAAGTTTATTATACAGAGAACAGGTCCCGGAGAAGGGGTCACCATATGACAGGCAGGGCCACAGGTGAAGCACCATGTTTTCGTCAGTTGACCAATGATGAGAGGGAGGGGAAACTCTAGGTCAGAGCCTTTTTTTGAGTCCTACAGGAAAGACAAGGTAGGGCAGAGTAAACAGTGAACTTATTGATTGAAGTTCTCTAATGATATAGGCCTATTCAGGTTTCTGTGTCTTCCTGTATGAGTTTTGGCAGAGTGTATCTGTTGAGGAATTGGCCTATTTCATCTAGGTTAGCAAATTTATTGGCTTAGATATGTTCATGGTATCCATTAATTGTCCTTGTAATGTCAGTGGGCTTGATAGTGATGTTCTTTTTTAATTTCTGATGTTTGTAATTGTGTCTTCTATTTTTGTCTTAGTTTTTCTGGCTAGAGGCTTATTGATTTTATCGATCTTTTCAAAGGACTAGCTTTTCATTTTGTTAATTTTTTCTGTTGATTTCTTGTTTGTAATTTCATTGATTTCTGCTTTCATTTTTATTATTTATTTTTCTCCTTATTTTGGATTTAATCTTTTCTCCTTTTCCCAGTTTCCTAAGATAGAAACCTAGATGATTGATTTAAGATCTTTCTTTTTACCCCTAGTATAGGCATTCAATGCTATAAACTTTCCTCTTAGTATTGATTTCATTGCATCCCACAAAATTTGATATATTGTGTTTCCGTTTTAAGTCAAAATATTTTAAATTTGTGATTTGTTCTTTGACGCATGTGTTATTTAGATGTCTGTTGGTTAACCTCCAAATATTTTGGTATTTTTCCATCTACTTTTGTCACTAATTTTTTGGTTTCATTTTGATCTGAGAGCACACACTGTATGATTTCTGTTCTTTTAAATTTGTTAATATGTGCTTAATGGTCCAGAATGTGGTGTATCTTGGTGAATATTTTATGATATTTTGAGAAGGACGTGCATTCTGCTGTTGTATATACAGTTTATAGACATCCATTCTATCCAGTTGATTAATGGTATTGTTGGGTTCAAATGTGTCCTTAATGACTTTCTGCTTGCTAGATCTCTCTGTTTCTAAGAGAGGGGTATTCAAGACTCCAACTATTATAGTAGATTCATCTATTTCTCCTTGGAGTTTTATTAGTTTTTGCCTCTTGTGTTTTAATGCTCTGTTGCTAGATACACATATGTTAAGAATTGTTATATCTTCTTGGGTATTAACACCTTTATCATATGTAATCCTCCTTTTTTATCCCGTATAACTTCCCTTGCGCTAAAGTTGGATCTGTCTAAAATTAACATAAATACTCCCACTTTCTTTTCATTAGTGTTAACATGGTATATCTTTCTCCATTCATTTACTTTTACTCTATGTATGTCTTTATATTTAAATTGATTTTTTTTTGTAGAAAACATATAGTTGTATCTTGTTTTTGATCCACTCTGACAACCTCTGTCTACTTTTGTCTTCTACATTTCTCTTCCTTTTATGCCTTTAAATGAGCATTTTATATTTTTCCATTTACTTTTCTTTCTTAGCATATCAATTTTACTTCTTTTTTGAAAAAAACTTATTTTTTAGTGGTTTTCCTAGAGTTTGCAATATACATTTACAACTAATCCAAGTCTAATTTCTTATAACACTATATTGCTACATGGGTAGTAGAAGTATCACATAAGAATAGAATAATACTAATTCATCTCTCCTATTCCTTATATCATTACTTCATTCATTTCACTTACAGATACATATAATGAATTATATATATATATATGCTATAATATATATATACATATTTGAATATATTCTTATTATTTTGACCAAACTTACTATATGTTGGATCAATTAAGAACAATAAAACTAAAAGTTTTTATTTTACCTTCACTTATTCCTTCTCTAATAATCTTCCTTTCTTTATGTAGATCAGTGTTTCTGATCTATATTGTTTTTCTTCTCTCTAAAGTACTTCTTTTTAACATTTCTTGCAAGGCAGGTTTACTGGCAAAAAATTCCTACAATTTTTGTTTCCAGAGAAAGTCCTTCATTTTTGAAGGACAGTTTCACAGTGTACAGAATTCTAGATGCATTTTTATTCTTGGAACACTTTAAATATTTCAGTCCATTCTCTTCTTGTTGTATGATTTCTAAGAAGTCAAATGAAATTTTTATATCTGCTTCTCTCTTGGTAAGGCTTTTTTCCTCTCTAATTCTTTTTCATTATTTTTAACTTATCTTGATTTTCTGAAGCTTGAAAATGATAAGCTTAGGTGTAGGTCAAATCTGTGGCTTAATGTCGACATTAATTTGGAGGAAATTCTCAATCATTATTGTTTCAAATATGTCTTCTGTTCCTTTTTCTTTTTCTACTCCTATAATTCCCATTACACACATGTAACACTTTTCATATTTGTCCCCCAGTTCTGGATATGCTGTTTTGTACTTTAAAAATCTTTTTCCCCTCTCTACTCTTTAATTTTGGATGTTTCTAGTGAGAGATCCTCAAGCACAGAGATTCTCTCCTCAGCTGTGTTCACTCAGCTAATAAGGCCATCAGTCATTCTTCATTTTTGTTAGTGTTTTTCCTCTTTAGCATTTATTTCTGTTTTTTTCTTAGAATTTTCATCTCTCTACTTACATTGCCTCTCTTTTTGCATGTTTTCTGTTTTATCCATTTGAGCCTTTAGCATTAATGACAATTATCCACCATTGATTATCATTCTGGTAGCTCCAACATCTCTGTCATATCTGTATCTGGTTTTGATGCTCTCTGTCTCGTTAATGTATTTGGAATGACTATTTAAAAAAATGAACAATGTACAATCGAAGTCCTCAGCCACATTGTAGAACTTTGGGGATGCTAACTCCAACAGACTGCTGTCACCTTAGTAGTCTTGTAATTTTTTCTCGATAGCCAGACATGATATACTCATAAAAGGAGCTGCTATAAATAGGCCTTTAGTACTGTGGTGGTGAGGCTTTGGGAGAAGGGAAATATAATCCTACAATTAGGTGAGGACCCTTTAGTGAGCCTGTACCTCTACATTGTAAACTTTACGCATGCTTCTTAGTTCCTCCTCCTTCTATTTCGGTGGGACAGGACGACTAGAGTCAGTTCTATTTAGGTAGCTCCCTTCCTCCATGTGAAAAACCAGACCCAACTGGAGTTGTTTTTTCCCCTTTCCCAGATCAATTAGGCTTTGATGAAACACCTGCATGTTGGGCCCTGATTAAGTAGTTTCTCCTGGTGCAGACCTTGTTAAGAACTGAATGTTCTGGGGTATTTCAAAATGGTTCTCTTTCAACTCTTCCTACTAGAAGCACCAGGGATTTTTCTCCAATATTTACTGTGAGAACCTGACAATGCTCCCAGAGGTAATATGCACAAAAATGAGGGCTCCCTTATGAATGGATCCCCCTCAAGTTTTATCTCTCAGACTTGTGCACTCTGAGCCTCCAGTAGTTTGTCAGTTAAAGTTCAGCTTTCCCTACCCAGCACCAAAGGTTTCCGTGGAGATCACTGCTCTGGATTTCTCTGGTAAGTTGTGTATTCTCCTGTGGGTTTCTTCAATTTCGGTGACAGTTGTTTCCCTGTGACCTCACTTTCCTTATGGGTCTAGGCAGAGCTGTTGATTTGTTCAGTTTGTTTAGATTTATACTTGTTAGGATGGAGTGGCAACTCACAAACGCCTTACATGCTGAACTGAAAACTCATGCAATTTTGATTAAGCTTTTGATATCACAAACGTTTTCTCTCATTCATTAACGTCACATTAAGTAAGTAGAAACTATTCATCCACCTGTTAACAGAAACTTTATTTAAAAATATTTTTGGTGTAATACATATGATATTTACCATCTTAACCATTTTTCAAATGTACAGTTCAGTAGAGTTACGCATATTCATATTGCCGTGCAACCAATTTGCAGAGCTCTTTTCATCTTGCAAGACTGAAATGCTTCACTCTTTAAACAACCATTCTCAATTCTCCCCTTTCCCCAGCTCCTGGAAAAACCACTCTACTTTCTCAGTCTCTGAAATTGGTCTTCATATAAGCATAATCATACAATATTTGTTTTTTTGTGACTGGTTTATTTCACCTAGCTTAATATCCTCAAGATTCATCCATAGAAGTCTTGAATTTTGATATAATGATCAAATTAATCATTGCATTTTGCCTTACTGATTATATATTTGAAAATTTAAGAGGCCGTTTCTCTTTCTTAGGACAGAAAGACTCATCCATTTGTTCTGAAACTATAAAAGCTACATGTATGACAATTTTACACAGATACATTATGAGTTTTACATTTATTTCAGGTTTTAGGTTTTATTTCAGGTTATTAGGTTTTATTTCAACTAAGTCTACCTCCAAATCTTTAAGCAGTTTTATGCAAGTGTTCAGTTTTATTTTCTCAAAATAATGAGCAGTTTATCCCAATACCATCTGTTGAACAATTCTTTCCTTTTCTATCATTTGTAGTTTTACCTATATTAATTTTCATGTGTTGTCTCTCTCTAAATTAGATTGTTTCCCACTCATCTATCCATGTAATGCTAACCAACACTATATTGCTTTAAAAAAAAGACCATTTGTGTACCTTTTTTTGTTTCAAATAATTTTTATAGTAAGTTTATCAGTTCCTCAAAATATTTAGTTTTGCCTAGAATTTCTTTAAATGAATAGATTAATTTGAGTCATGCTTTTTCAAGAGCATGAGATGTCTTTCCATTAACTCAGATAATCTTCTGTGTCCTTTCCTAGAGTTTTAGTATTTTCTCCACAGAGGCTGAACCGATCCCTGTTAGATCTTGGATACTTTATAGATTTTATTGCGAAAGTGAGTATCCAATCTTAAATTTTGTTTTCTAGTTGATTATTGTAGGTGAATAGAAAATTAATTTTTGTAGGTTCCACTAGCCCTTATATATTAAGTTCTTTGTACATGCTGTGCCTGGCCACCACCTCGAAGACTTAATGCCAATTAAGCAAATTCAATGGCTTGAATTGATAAGAGTGACTCGAGGCATAGACTGTACTGGGTTCTTCTTGTGCACTACTCTGTATGCTTTCTGCCTCGTCTCTGAGTTTAACCAATAGTTTTACATGGGATTCGACAAACTTTACACTTACTGCAAACTAGCTCAAGTCGATGCTGGTCCTTTGTTTCCTGCCCTGAAGCTGATTCAGGTTTTCAGTTGACTATGTGAGCACACATGACAGTCAGTGAGCAACTCAGAACTGCTAGAGGACAATTCTGAGATGCATCTTGTATTTCCACAATTGATTGAGTACCTGTTATGCATATTGTTTTACAACTTAATAATGTCTCCCTTCTCTCTTTTATCCTTTGTATTAGATTCTCCAGAGAAATAGAACCAGCAGGGGGTGTGTGTTTAAATTTATTATAAGGCTTTTCAAAGGCAGTCAAGCAGGAGTAATCCTTTCTTACTTGGGGGAAGGTCAGCCTTTCTGTTTTATTCGGGCCTTCAACTGATTGGATGAGGCCAGTCCACACTGGGGAAGACAACCTGCTTTACTCCGTCTACTGATTTAAATGTTAATTTCACCCCAAATCACTCAAAGAAATACCAAGAATAATGTTTGACCTGGTATCTGGGCATCTCATGGCTCAGTTAGGTTGACATATAAAATTAACCATCATACCCTCCTTGTTCTTCACACCTGCTCCTGGCATTACCTATGAAGTAATCCACCTGTGTACCCAACCAGTCTACTTTTCAGGGAAGACTTGAGCTAACACATCTATATAGTATTTAGTGTGTGAAGTAAGGCTTTGACTAGGTGGGTGTTTATATTGCTGCAAGCGATATCTTTGATTATTGTAACTGCTATCTGATTCATTGAGGAATAATGAAGTAATGTTATAAATGTATATACATGTTCTATTATTCATTTTGTAGTAGGCAGTTAGACAGGCATGAGCAGAGCAGGAAAGATAGGCCAGATAAGGAAGGCCACCAGGGTGGAAAGCCCTGGGTAGCTACCAACGGGCAAAACTGGGAAGGCAAGGACCTCACCTTCAGGGTGACCTATCCTGTCCTGGTTTATTGCTGGTCATGTGGTTTAGACCCCCTGACCTTTCCTTTTTAAAAAAAAAAATTTTTATTTATTTATTTTTAGAGAGGGGAAGGGTGGAAGAGAGGATGAGAAACATTAATGTGTGGTTGCCTCTCAAGTACCCCCTACTGGAGACCTTACCCACAACCTAGGCATGTGCCCTGAATGGGGAATGGAACCGGCAACCCTTTGGTTCACAGGCCCAGTGCTCAATCCGCTGAGCCACACCAGCTAGGGCATGACTTTTCATTATCTCTGCTCATGAGCTTCAGAACCTACCCTGACCTTTCCTCTCCTAGCATGTCACTAGTCATATGGTAGACCCCTGGAATTGCCTCATATAACTCCCATACACGCCCTTGCATGACCACTCCCTGAAGCATTAAGCCCTCAGGACTGTGAGGTTCTGACTGCATCAAATAATCTTAGGAACAAAACCTCGGGTCCATTGGCCACAGAGACAGAGTTTTGGTCAAATTAGAGATGACATCTGAGCCTCAGTTGTGTTTCAGCTCCAGGCCCAGAGAAGCAGCAGGGCCAGGCAAGGTGATGTCATGGCTGATATCAGGACATCAGGACCAGCTGTCATGATGAATGACCCCCTGCCCTGGGACCTCCCCTGAAATCCCCACATTTGGAAAGCAGACAAAAGCCTTCAAGATGAGGAACCCAAATCTCTCTCTTTTTCCTTGTCCCTTCCCTTTGCCCCCTTCCCATCTCCCCAGCGGCCATGACCTCCTTCCTTTAGGTGTGTCTCTTTGCCTTTCCTTCTCCTAAGCTCCATGGGCTCTTCTTTTGCACCTATAACTTATTTCCTGAACACATGCAGCCCAGCTGGCTTACTTCCTCCACGGCTCACTTCTACTACTTCTGTGACTTTCCACATAAACTTTTGCTTGTATCTGAGTCTTGGCTCTGAATTGTTTCTCAACCGGAACTCAAGTACCAAGGTTGCTGAATAGACTCTAATCGCCAAGTAGTATTCTGGTGCCGTTTTGCAGCTAACAATTTGAGATTCTTCGAGATGTAGAATTACTTTACATAAAATAAAATTCTACAATTTTTCCAGGCATTAAGACTGGGTGCCCATTTGAACCCATGGGTACTCTTTTAAAGGGAAGGATAGCACCCAAGAACGTTTCCAATTTTCTGCAATCACTTTTTTTTTTGCAACCACTTTTGCAAAATAAAGAACAGCAGAGAAGTCATTAAAATGTGAAGAGAGGAAGAAAATATATGAAATTCTTTGCTCTAATTTGACATGCTGAGTTTAGCTAAATTTATCCTTAGAATAGCTGCAAAATGCTGATTACTATTAAGACCCATCATTACCATTAATGGCTTGAACAGTCAAATTCACTTTTATT
The DNA here is from genome assembly GCA_004026545.1 of Mormoops blainvillei. Classification (NCBI taxonomy): domain Eukaryota; kingdom Metazoa; phylum Chordata; class Mammalia; order Chiroptera; family Mormoopidae; genus Mormoops; species Mormoops blainvillei. The sequence continues at coordinate 87,369 of PVJD01002726.1, read as the reverse complement.
TATTGAATGAATGAAAAATTGTTAAAATCTTTGAATAACTCAACATGGCCTAAAGATTTACAAAAAGTACTAGTGAACATGTTTGCATTAGAAAAGAAGTTATTTTTTTCTGATTGGCAGTTGCTATATATAAAATTTTAGCTTCATATGAATTTAAAAAAAGACATACTTTTCTGATCCTGTATAGCCTTATTACGTTAAAATTGCCTAACAAGTTATATTTATTATATGGTGGACATATGGGAAGGAATGTTAAAATGATTACATATTGCTTTTGCATACACTTAACCTTTCAAGCTGCCTATCAACTGAAAATATTTTTAGCAGTTAGGTGTACTAACAGCCCTTTCCGTGGCTGACTATTGGGAGATGTAGCAAATCATTGACACCAATTAACCCCTGACATTTTCCTTTAAATTATGCAGTGTTATTGTCAGTGGCGGGTGAAGAGAATTCATTTCTATTTCCCGGACTCTTGGTTCTACGTAGACAATCATGCTTATGTAGTGGTATTTAAAATGAAAAGGAAGCTGTGCTAAGTTCTAAATTTTAGGTTTGCCTTACAAATTTTTGAAGATATTTTATACAAACTGGTGTTTGCTGTGCCACTAATTGGAAATTTACTCAAAAAAGAGAGAGTAGAAGTACTTTTAAGGCAGATGGTCAGCAACCAGAGGGTTGACAGCCAATTGCCTGTTGCTTTCGCCTTGGTGGCTATAAGTGTAGGGAAAGAAGGGCTCTCAGGCCTCTAAAATTTAAAATTTATTCGGTAAATGCTCAGAAACTGATTAATAGGATACCAGGTCCAAGTTGGATGAGATAATGAAAGGAAATAAATCTGAGAGAATGAAAGGAAATAAATCTGTAAAGGGGTGAATACATGCTTTAATTAAATGTAAAAGCAAGCAGTGTGACTTCTAAAATACATGGCATTAATCCAGACTTACTCTCTTTTTATTTATTGCTGGTTGTTTGTTTGGCAGATGTTAAGTATTCAACATTGTCAAAAATTTTTGTGTTTACTATGTGAGCAATTTTTGTAGCTGAACGATAGAAAGGTTAGTAGAAGCTCACGGGTTCTGAGTTCAGTTCGATTTGGGTTCAAGTTCTGACCTGTGATTTCTCATGGGTGACCTTGGGTATATTATTTAATTTATATGAATTTCGTTTTCTGTATCTGTAGAAAGGGGATTAAAATACATACCTTCCAGGATTACTGGCATGATTAGAAGTAATATGTGTAAAATAACTGGCACAAAGTAAATATTCAGGTATTAGCAGCTATTCCTAGATCTATCATTAAAAGGTTAGACACCTGGGTGTGCTGTGGGCCACGCGGAGCTAACGAACAGAATGGTCTCCCTACCGCATCTTTGTCATGGGGTCCAATTTCATGGCGAATTGCATTCTGTCTAGTCAGGGCCATCCATGGACGGGCTTTCAGACAGTAACTAGGATTCAGTTAATTTTAAACCCAGTTTATGGGCATTATTCTAACAAACATAAAATTTTTTAATGTTTGGTTAATAGTTTAAAAAAGAAGATTTGAAGATTTTTATCTGTAAGCGATCTCCTTATATATTAGTTATTATCAATCTCTTGATTTTTTTTTTACTATTTATGTTTTTTTTTCTTTGTAAAGTAGCACTCACCAACAAAAGAGTATAAAGAATAATCATGAACAAACACTTGTGTTTGTAAGCTACCAGGGTACTTAAATGATATAAAACAATAACAATATATCTGAAGTGTCCTGTATATATGCCCTGATCTCTCATTCTTCAAGCTAACCTCAGTCCTAATTTTTGGATTGATGATTATTATCGCTTTCTAAAAATAGTTTTATCATATGTGGATAAACCCACAAACAATATGCTGCTTACTTTTGTAAGTTTACTGAAGCTTTGTAAAATATAATCATATATGTACAACACATAAACATGAACTAAGAGGTGTGGGGATGATGGGATGGGGTACAGGGCGGAGGGGATAAAGGGTGGGGAAAGAGAATTTTGATGCCTAGAGCTGTGTCTGGTATATTCTGGTGCTCAGTAAATACTTGATGAATAATGAATGAAAAATAAAAAATAAAAAAATCATAAATATGTAGTGACTTAGCGGTTGCTTTAAAAAATTGAGATAGTTGAGATAATTCTTTAATCTCAGTTTGGTGATTAAAAGATTTTCTAATGCTGAACCAACTTTCATGTTTTAATACAAATTCAACTGGTTCTCGATATATGTATTGTTGGATTTAATTTGCTCATATTTTGTTTAGAATTAAAAAAATATTACTGACTTAGTTTGACACACAAATTTTCTTACAGAGTTCTTTTCTGTTTTCTGTTATTAGCCTCTTTGAGGGTACAGAGTGCTCCCTCTTTTTCATTTCTCTAAAATTATAATTGGATTTTTTTTCATTGAGGTTTGATAGAATTTAACTATAACATGATATGTTTTATTTGTGGGAGATATGTGATTATTGATTCAATTGCTTTAACAAACAGGTCTTTTCTGGTGAGTCTAATTTTTCTGGAGACATTTTCATAATATTTTCTATTTGTCCATTTTATCTAAGTTTTCATTTTTATTTTCATAAAATTGTTAATATTCTCTTATGTTTAACTTGATAAATCTGTAATTCTGTTTACATTCTTAGTTTTAACATTTTTTTTGAAAATTTTTTATCTTTCATGATATTTAAACCAGTTTATGGCTTATTGTAACTGCCTTTAAACTTTGTCTTCTCTTTTTTTAAATTTTGGCCCTTTTCTTTTGTTCTAGTCTATTTGAGTTAATTCTGTCTTCTTAGTCTAATTTTTAAAGTTAGATATTTAGTTCATTAATTTCCAGCATTTCTCATGTTCCAGTATATTTAAGGATATAAATTTTCCTTTAATACCATCCTCCAAGAATTTACATGCAGTATTTTTTTTTTGCTTTTATTTTGTAGGGACTTTTAAATGTTCATATTAGTTTTTCTGAATCATAAATTATTGAAAAAGATGATTTTATTTTTCCAAATGTAGATGGTATTGAGGTTGTGTTTTGTTGTTGATTTGTCAGTTAACTACATTGGAGTCAGAAAACAAAGTCTTTATGTATATAATTTTTGGAATGTTTCTGAGAATTGGTGTATGACACATGAAATTTTCCTTAATGTTCTATGTATGATGAAAACTATGTGATTTCTCCAATTTCTAAGTGCAGTGTTCTGCATATATGCCTTGAGTTAAATTTGTTAATTTTTTAAAGTTAGTTTTACTATTTTTTTTTACCTGCTTAACCAATTTCTTATCGAAGTTTACAAAAAAAATTTCCACTTTCCCAGTGCACTGGTTAACTTTTCTTTTAGTTTGTTCATTGTTTGCTTAGTATTTTATGAAGCTAGGTTTTTACATGGATACAATTTAGAATTGTTATATCTTTTTGGAAGGTGAAATTTTATTAATATGTAATGACTCCTTTAATCTCTAACATTATACATTTTCCTTATATCTATTTTGCCTGATTTACTATAGTTCCACTAGCTTTTGTATGACTGCTATGGGCTAGGCATGTATTTTCCAAATGTTCACTTTCCATCTTTCTGTGTTTTAGGTTGGCAGTATACATATAACTTTTGGCTTGACAGTCTCTCTATTTTAACTTGAGTTTAATCCATTTATAGTGATTTGGATAACTTATTAGCTGTAATTATGGTATTTATTGGATTGATTTTTTAATAATCAATGCTTTTCTGTATTTCTCTTTTTTCTCCTGACTTTTTTCCTGAAATGATTATAATTTTATTTTTTTCGTACTCCTTTTTTCCACTCACCCCAACATGAGGTTGAATATTACTTTATTTTCAATTTTCAGTACAAATTTTAACATTCATTTTAAATAGCTATATTGAGATATACCTTACATATTATACAACTCACCCTTTAAAGTGTGCAATGGTTTTTAATATATTAACAAAGTTGTGCAACCATTGCCATAATCAATTTTAAAATATTTGATTAGCCCCCAAAGAAACCTCATATTCATTAGTAGTCGCTCCCAACTTTTCCCCAACCTCACCAGCTGTGGGAGACAATGAATCTATTTTCTTCCTTTATAAATTTGTCTATTCTGGATAATTAAATGCAATAAATGAAACAATATGTTTTTTAAAAACTGACCTCTTTCATTTAGTATAATATTGAAAGATTCACCCATGTTGTGGCATTATTAGTACATCCTACCATTTTATGGCAGGTGACATTCCATTACATGGCTATACAATACTCCATTTATCTCATCACTTGCTAGACATTCGGGCTGTTTTCTTTTTTAGCTATCATGAACAATGCTGCTGTGAACGTTCATGCACTACTTTTTATGTGGACTTGTGTCTTTTATTTCTCATGGAAATATATTTGCGAGAAATTGCAGCATCATATGGTGATTCTATATTTAACTTTTTGGGAATTGCCAAACTGTTTTCTCATTGAGCATTTTCCTAAAGGTTAATGATGTTAAACATCTTTTCAAGTGCTTATTGGCCATTCTTTAGACATTGGAGCAATGTCTAATCAGATACTTTACCCATTTTTAAATTGGGTAATGTATTTTTATCACTGAGTCATAAAGCTTCTTTATATATTCTGGATTTAAATCCTTTGTCAGATATATATTTACAAATATTTTCTCTTAATATATAAGTTGTCTTTTCACTTTCCTGGTGGTGTCTTTTGATGTACAGTTTTATTTTTATGAAGTAAAGTGTATCTAAATTCTCTTTTGGAACATTGAGGTGTCTTATGACTGTAATAGTAGTTGGATTAGGACTTGGAAGTAAGAATCTTATACAAATGTCTTTTCTTCAAGGTGCAATGTTAATAGCAATAAATGCAAATTATTGTTTCAGACTCCCTGTGTCTTAGTAGTTTGCAATCTACCTACAAAGAAAAATATGCACCATTAAAATGCTGAATATGAGTTATATTTATTTAAGCTTTTCATACTGGCTCTAGGAGCCTCGAAAGCTGCTCACTAAAATCCTTCTTGCTACCACCAACCTTAATTAATATTTTATTTATATCTAATTTGGGACTTGCTTGGACCTTTTTCAGAGATGTTTCCCCTCAATTTAAAAATGCCTATGTTTTAGCTTTTTAATTGTAAAAGGTTGGCAAATTAGATTTTCATCACTGAAAGGTTTTCATTATCAATGTTTCTTTAAATCTTATGATATTTTAAAAATAAAAACAACATTGGCCGATTTTATTTTCACGTTTTAAAAATCTCTAAATTTATTTTGGAAAGCCTATCAAGATGCTCAAGTGTAAAAGTAGCCAAGGAAAATGAGTCAGAGAGGAAGTTTCTGATCCAGAGAGATAATTATTGTCTAAGCAGGCCTAGGGATATTTTTGGAGAGCTAGAAAGAGTAGGTTCATAGGATAGTTCCATAGAGCACGAAAGTAAATATTTCCTTTATTTTTCCCCCTGTGAGGACTTCAAAATTAAATGCTTCGCATGGCTAAGTTGGTCTTTAGGAAGAGAATCAGGCACCTGCTAATCCAGAGTCAACAGAACGTGGGATGCTTCTGCGATCACTGTCGAGTGTCACTGACAATCAGAGTATTGTACAGTTCCATTCAACCACCGTCAGCTATGCTAGAGTCCAGTGCTATGGCCAGAAATACAACATTTTCCTCTCTAAGCTCAATTAGTAGAACAAAAAGAGTTATCTAAAAAGTCCCAACTTTAATATGCTGTGATAAGCACTGGAGACTCTCTTCCCAGTCTACTAGACAGAATCTCGCATAGCCTAAGGTAACCATGGGAGTGATGTGCCGTCATCTTTGAAATATTTTATTGGTTAGAAACAAGTTATAGGTTCTGCCTGCACTCAGCAAGAGACGATTATGCAGAGGCATGGCTCCCAGTGGTGTGTCCACCACAGTTGGGAATTTGGTTTTTAGCTTTCTAGGCTCTGCAATACACAAATTAGAAGAGATGTTGAGATAGCTAATCTATTGCAGCTCCATAATTATGTTTCAGAACAGGCATGTACTTCAGCGTGGCTGGAACCTGGTGCCCTGGGGATGGTTCACTACAGATGGAACTGGAGAGGTAGGAAGGAGCCGAGTTAGCAAGGGTTTGGAATGGCATGACGCGGGTAAGGAGAATTCCCTTTCCTTCAGCAGGGGAGTCTGTGAAATCTTTAAGCAAGGATGTGATACGATCAAATATGAATTTTAGGAAGATTTAAACAAATCTAAATTCAAATTTAAACTTAAATTTAAGTTTAAAGAAAGTATATGAATAAATTTTTATTGCTATGTAATAAATTACCACAAAATTAGTATCTTAAACATGCACATTTATTAGCACACAATTTTGTAGGTCAGAAGAAGTCCAAGGGGGTTCCCTGGATGAGTTCTCTGCAAGGGGCAAAATAAAGATATTGGTGAAACTGTATTATATAGAGGTCTTAGGGAAGAAATCTACTCCTAAATTTCAGGTTGTTGGTTGGATTCAGTTCCTTGTGGTTATAGGACTGTGGTCCCCATTTCCTTGTTGCTATCAGTAGGGGGCTTTCTCAGTGTCTGGAAGTCAGTGTCAGACCTTCCGCAGGGCTCCTTTCATCTCAGCAATGAAGAATCTCCCTGTGTCAACTCCTTTTTGTACTTTGAATCTCTGGTACAACTCTTGTCTTTAAAGGGATCATGTGGTCAAATTTGGCCCACCCAAATAATCTTTTTATTTTAAGGTTAACGAATAAGTAACTTTAAATACATCTGCAAGATCCTTTTGTTACATATGATGACATGATCATGAATGATATCTCACCATAATTATAGGTTCTACACACAAGGGGGGAGATTATATAAGGGTAGGGGTCTTTGGGGACATTCTTAGAATTCTGCTTTCCATGGAGAGAAGGTAAAGAAAGATGGAGGTTGCTTACCAATTATGGTTGCCTCTACACACTGGAGTCTTCCATGACAGGCTGGTTACTTAAGGGTCCTTTGTGGTCCATGTGTCAGCAAATAATAATATTGAAGATAATTTTCACTTAGGATTTTAAGAAGACAATACCACAAAAGAAAATGCTGCACATGACTGAGCTCAGGCTCCGTAACAGGAAATCATACACAACTTTCTCCAAAAAGTATGAGGTATACTCTATAACAGTTTCTATTTTGATATCATTAAGTAGTTGGTGACTACCTCTAATCTGTGAGCCAAGGAAAGATCCTTAATCTGCTCTCGAACTGAGTGTCCCCATTGCCCCTCTGCTCCTCCCTTCAGCTCTTTGTTCTGGAAGGTTAGATATTTGTTTCTGGCCCTCATTACCCAATCATGGCCTTCACTTCCGCACTTGCTCAAAACTAGTTTTAGGCACCTAATCTCATGGATCCCTTTGCTGTAGCCAATATACTTGCAAAGTGATAACTGCCTCTTTATTTTTTAAAAATCAAAGCCAAAACACCCCTCCTTTTTAAAAATTGCATCCCATAACTCAATAGTAGTGATTTAGAAAGTCTTTGGTTTTAAACTAAAGAACGTTGGCTATACCTGAAAATACACGCCATAAGGAGAAATGAACCAGACAATTGAGACAAAGGATAGATAGAAAAAGGATTTCAAATATGTGTTTTATATGTAGTATTTAATTTCTAGAAGTCCTTTTTTCTTTCCAATCTGCTTTTTATCCTGGATCGTCCCTTTTTCTGTCCTCATCTTTGTGATTTATTTATTTATCTGGTTGGCCAATAAGTCTGTTATCTTTTTTTCCATAAGATGGCTCTGTGCTTGTTTGTCTTTAAGTTCATTTGAAACAATTTTATTAGATTGTACTGTGATAACTGTCATATCAGCACGCATTTAAAAAAAATCAAAATGGTTGAATTTTTGTGCAGCCATTTTAATATTGAAGATGGAAGAAAATATGCAACATTTTTGGTATATTATGCTTTATTATTTCAAGAAAGGTAAAAATGTAACTGAAATGCAAAAAAAAAGATTTGTGCAGTGTATAGAGAAGGTGCTGTGACTGACTGAGTGTCAAAAGTGGTTTGCAAAGTTTTGTGGTACTTTTGACATTTTGGTCAAATAATTCTTTGCTGTGGGGCTGTCATATGCATTGGAAGATGTTTAGCAGCACCCTGGCCTGTGCCCACTGGAAGCCACTAGTGGGAGATCGCTGACACACTCCAAACATCCAATCAATAAAGTCATTGGTGAAAGAGAAAAAGGTGTCTTATTTTATTTTACATAACAGACTTTTCGGCCTACTCAATCCATTGCATAAGGACCCTTCTGCAGACCCTGGAAATCTGCCTACTGTTTCTATCAACTGCTGCATCGTGGCTTGCATCATTTGTGAACTCATTCCACAGTCCGTGGGCCTGACTCGAGGAGGTTTTTGTTTAAACTGTATGTGCTTTTGCTGCTACAGATCGCCATCAACCTGACCTGCAATTGTCTTCTTTGAGGATATTGGCTCAACAGGGTCAAACCAACGTCACTATTTTACCTTAGTGCCCTCCACTCGGGCCTAAACTCATTTTTCTCTTCTTTTGGAGGGGAAGGGATGGGTCCGTGGAGACTCCACTCCACTCCTGTCTAGTGAGAGCAGTGCGGGGAGACTTTCCCTTACCTCGCTGGTCAACATTTCATTTAATTTGTGATAGTATTAAATGTTTTTTTCTGGGTGCAACAATCTAATTTTTTAAACTCATTTTTATACCATTGATTTTGGCAGAAGACAACATATAATTACTAAGGTAATGTTGATCAAGCCATCGAGGTTGGTGGCGTTACCAGAAATAGAAGAAATCTGAATGTGCATTTTATTTTACTTTTAATAAGAAATAGGAAAGTAGCACAAAAGAGCAACACTTCATATTTATTAATAGCACAAAGGCCTTTGGTTTATGACAAATTGCATTCCTAAAAAAAATTCTATTAAGAATGATTATTTGACTCTGATTTTCTGTAGAAACAATGCTATACAATGAATAATATTTCAGATTTGATATTTTAACAAGTTCTCCAATGATCTACTTATGTGCACCTAACATATTAAAACCAGAGTTGGACATCCCCTCTTTTGAGATTGTCTGAACCCCTCATACAGCTTTAAAGTAATTGTATACAAGTCTGTCTCCCTAATTAAAGAATTTGCCTCCAAGGGCATGGAAGTGTGTTTCACTCATCTCTGTATCCTCAGCACTTTTATATCCCTCAGTCACAAAACCTGATATACAATAGTTATTCAATTCTTGTTTGTTAAATAAAAAGCCAAAGAAATACCTGGTTAGAAAAATTTTCTGGAAAAATAAAGCATATGACTAGAAAATGAGGGAATTTACTAGTACTAAGACACATTTTTGTTAAGTAAAAAATCATCCTTATAATGTTTCCTTATCTTCAGTCACTGTAGTTCTGATTATGAATAAAAAATGAATTTCAAAGAGAATATTGAATCATAAAGAAATAGAAAGGTTTTAAGGGAGAAGTAGAAAAAATTTAAATTTCAGCTAGAGTTGCACTAATGATTTCAGAGTTAAATGATTCAGTAAATAAAAACTGAAAAAAGAAGTTGACGCGATTTTGATATTCTTTCTTAACATTCATTTTAGTTACCTCACTGTGGCCACTGGAGAGAAAACCAAGAGCTGAGTGTAAAATATCAGTTGGGAAACTTCAATCATACTTCAGAAATCAAGATTTTTGGTTTTATAATTACGAAGAAACTGTGAAACATTTTTCACATTCCTGGACTGTTCACGGTCTTGCTATTTTCTGGTTTCGTGTCTTTGGAAAAGTCTCTCAGATTTTCCACTGTGAGGAACATTTACCCAAGTGCTGTCAATCTTTGGTATATTTGCTCCTCATTTATAGCCTACGCACATTCAAGCATGCAGTGCGAACTCCAGAGCCCTCCTTTTGTATATTTTCAGGGCATGCATTCTGCACAAAGAATCTAATTTCAGACACTCTCTTGGTAGAGTGGAATAATGATATTCTGGATGGGTGGGGCGGAATGGTTGAAAGTGGTTTTGTTTTTGAAGAAACACCAGTTGCTAGGCAGGTACATAGCTACTGCTATAATTAAGGCACTAGAATAACAGCAAAAGTTATTAATTTTTTATCTTCTTAAATAATGAAAAAATAGAGTTCTTATTGTGTTGTTTAAATGGTAGTTCTTTCATACCTTGTACAAAAGTCACCCTGTTTGAATTTGGATGCAAGTTCTAAAACTCTTAAAGATTTTCTTTCTCTAGAGAGTAATCTGGTTCATTTTATTTCCCAAGTATCAAGTACTCTGCTTAATAGATTATCTTGTTTGAATTTGAATTCTCCTTTGTGTGTCTTTAAACTCTTTTGTCACTTTATATCTTTATATCTCTTCAGTTCATTGAATCCAAGAGTTGGAGGGAACATATAGATCATATAATCTAGATTCCCAGGAAATGTAGACTGCTGTTATCACAATTCTGACAAATTCTACTTTGTGCAGTAGGATACTCTCCATCCTTAATTCATTCTGTGAAAAAGTAGTATTAATAGTTAAAAATTCTGTCTAAGCTTTAACTAAAACCTGCCTGCCCTTCCCTAACTTGTAGTTATGCTTTGTAGTCTGAAGCTATTAGTTAAGTTCTTCTTTGACAACTTTATATAGTCACTTAATTTTACTCATTCCCATACATTGTTCATATATTGTTGGTTCTGCTGATGCTCAGTTCTCACAAAATAGTGTAAACCGAAGTGATGTGTCAGCTGTAAGGTGATTTTTGTACGGAAGTTTTTATTCATCATCATTATTAATATAGAATAAGGTATTATCCTCTTTAATCTCTAGACTTATACTTTTTATGAGCTTTTGGTCTCCCTGTTCTTTATTCTCTTAGTTATTAGAAACAGATGAGCAGTTTGTATTTAGCTGTTAGTCCACTAGATCAAAGGACTTCAACTGTTATTGGTATTAAGTAAAAAACCTTACACAAGTTATTAGGGTTTTAGTTTTTTTTTAAATCTAAGGTATATTTATATAAATATAAGCATAATATTAGCATATGGTAGTTTTTTTCCTAATTTTATTTTTTTCCAATTTACTTTGTACTATTTGTAATCTAAAAATAAAATGAAGAAGGAAGATTGGGGCAAAAATTACTCTGTTTTTAATTCTCGAAAAAAGTTTTGTTATGTAGTTGTATTTCCATTTTATAGATAAAACTGGCTTTTAAAGAAGGTGCTAAAATTGCCCAAATTATATATCTAATGAACAGCGTTTAAGAAAAACCTTTACAAATAGGGGAAGGCACAGCGATGCAACTAGAAAGCATATGAAACAACAGAAGCATGAGGAAATAATACACGCAGGTCTCCGATGTTAATGGACCTGGGGGAAAGAAACAAATGTAGAGTAAGGTAAAAAGAACTATTCAAGATTACAAAGCTATAAAAATTAAACCGGTAATTATTTCAAAAGATTGCAGGAAGGGAGACCAATGAGAACAGGTGGAAGAGTAGCAACTTGAATGCTGAGCTTCATGAAACAACTCAGTTACAAGAATATAATGATGGTAACACTCAACAAATAGTACTTATACATTAATAAATGCTAAAACTAATAAATATTTAAAAGTACTTAATATCGGTCTTGTTTTATAATTTACAAATTTATTTCTCATGTGGTCCTTCATTTATTAGTGAATCATTTCAAACAAACATGAGCATTTAATGTGGATGAAGCAAAATTAGTTAGTTAGATACTGCATGTGTGATTCTCTTTTTTTAATAAATGTGTTTAATTTGTTTTGCTTATACCATCAGAACTGAAACTATTGACCGCCATTTCCCTAAAATAAGGAAAGCAACCTAAAACACATACTGGTGCATTTCAAAAGATAGCAGTTTAAGAAGGTGGTAGCAGCAGGCACTTGATATCTTTTCAAAACCTACAGGTTGCAGGAAAACAGGTGACCAAGAGTATTATGATTACCCATTATAGATTTTTATCAGTACCTGTACCAATTTAGGTGACAATACAGTAAGAATTAGTGATAAGCAGTGAGCACCATAAGGAAGGATACACAGTAGCAATCCTTACAAAAGCCGTTGTCAAAGAAAATGTTATGTGTTGTTCAAAAAGGTATCTAAATACTTCATATTAAGTACAGAAGTGGCCATCCAGATTACATCCCATATTTGTTGCGTATTGTTCAAAAAGTGCCAATCAAAGGCTAATTTTGCATGTTGGCTTTGTCTTACCCGTATCAGCTATTAGGAAGCAAGTTACATGAGTTTTTAGTCCTTTGGCCAGAGCACGGTTAGTGCTGTGTCAAAGTTGGTAGCCAACCTTACATGGGATTAAGGGCCCATGTGTACTTTGGGATGCATCTAAATGTTCAGTGCTCCAATGTACCTGGAAAAGCTGTGAAATGCAGTTTTTCTCTAATACCACACCCCTTCCACCTTCCTTTCAGGGGAAATTATTTTTGTTAATTACCATTGAATAATGCTAGGGCTGGTTTGTAGATTTTTCTCCAGTGTCAAAAGTCAATCTTGCCTTTTCCAAGCCACTTCGATAGGCTATGGAGCTATTACCCTGTAAAGAATATTATGTTTTACTCCTAAGCAAGGGTGAGGAATCTGAGTATCATGTGCCAGGCTCAAGATGATGCTTAGGACAGAATATGCAGAGTAAAAATGGTTTCCTTCTATACCCAGGTAATAGAAAGCTGACAATCGTAGTCCTGTTTTTAATGGGATGAAAACAGTCCCTTTACAATAAGTTTCCTGAAACGGAGAACAAATAGATAAGTCTTCTGGTAACATATTATGGTACACTGACCAGTGTGTTTTTGGTGATTAAACATAATCCTGTGAATCAGATTAATTCACTTGCTGAGTGTTCATCTGTGGCATCCCTGGGTTGGGTTGTGGGGGCCCTCCAAGACCACGTGGGGCTCCCCATGGTCCACTCTGCCCAGAGCCTCCCTTGCAATTCTGCAGATATCCACCCTGCCGACAGCCAGCATATTCCTGGACAGCCCTGAACTGAGACTGTGTGTAACCACTGTTTGGGGTGTTAGAGAATGAAGGGCGGTAACCATCATATCCCCCTCGGAATCCATCGGCAGGGCCCCTTCATCCATTCATCAAGCCTCTAGCACCACGAGAGCCTCCACAGACACACCGCCACGGTTGTAACAGGGCCGACTGCTCCAAGGAAATCCAGTGCTCTGCTCCCAATTTCTCCAAAACGGCTCAGGTAGTTTTAAGATGTGTTTGTTCAGCTTCTTCTCTTATAAGCTGCTCCCGTCATGCTGTTTTCTTTATTGTTTTCTGAATATCTTGACTTAATGCCACGAAACTCCTCTGTAATTCTTTTGCAAACTCCAAGTTATTTGTGACTTCCTGGTACTTAGATACAGTGTCCTGATGATCTCGATTAAGCCTTTCACCTTTGTTCCTTCGCTCCTGGTAATCATCAAGCTTGGCCTTTTTCTTCTCCAGGTTCTGAAGTTTCTTGTCGATCATCCGGAGAATGTGTTTCACGGCCTCTGCCTGGACAGCTCCAGGGGCCGGTTTGAGGGGCATTGTGGGGCACTGAGAAACCGGTGCAGCCGCCCTGGCCCCCACCTCACTCCTGGAGGAACCCCGCAGGGGCGGCGGTCCAGATGACTTGCCGCCGCTTCCACTGTGGCCTGCGGCCGAGGGCACCGTGCGCGCGGGGGTCACTGGAGATCCTGTAGGCGGCTGAAGTGACAAGGGTGGCAGTGGGTTCCGGGCTGTGTTGTACGCTGTGTGGGCACAGGCCGCTTCGCCCCGTCTCCACTGCACCGAGAGCCGCGCTGCTGGGAGGCGGCGAGTCTCGAGCAGAAGGGACTCAACTAGCCTCCTCGTGACCCTCGATGCTGAGATTTGTCTTCCCAGTCATGTTTCCACGACCTCTGGGGGAGACTTTTGGTGACTGCTAGCAAGTGTACATGTATGGAAGAGCTAGAAGATAATCCAAGATAACATTTAAACAAATTTAACTTTTTATTACAAAGATACGTCATTTAGCATAGCATAGCATAGCATAGCATAGCATAGCATAGCATAGCATAGCATAGCATAGCATAGCATAGCATAGCATAGCATAGCATAGTGATAGGAAGAACCCTCCCAACTAATGGAAGAGCATGAATTCAAAGTCAAGGAGGTTAGGTTGGTCTTCTGATTTTAATTCATTCTTTAAATGATGGAAACATCAATCCCATTCTTCGGTCTTTATTTCTTTATCTGTAAAATAAAGGGTTTGGGTAAAATAGCGATGCTCATTTGGGTGGTGCCCCACGCTCTTCGGGGTGCGTTAGGAGCTGTGGGTGTGTCTCTGTGGAAGACTTTCAGCCCCATGCACGCAGAAGTTGGCTCTCAGTATCAGGTACCTATGGGGCTCTCTGCGATTCATGCTTGCTGACATCTACTTACCCAGGAATTATTCATCTTTTACTAATTTACTTACTGAAGGAGGAAGCTGCAGAGCAGTTTCTAGTCATGGAAATAGTAATGTTTTATCTATCTTAATTTAAGAAAAGCTAGGCAAATTTCTTTAAAGAAATACCCTCATTACTCAGACGCTTTACTCAAAGGAAAGGCATCATATTGCCTATGCCCCGGGGCAGTGGCTAAAGCAAATAGGACCGCACCCCTAAGATCAGTGCTACCTGAGTAATTTTAAGAGGTCAAATGCACAGTTGTAGCATCAGGCTACATCTAAGGTGATCAGTTTTCTATCGTTATTTCATTTAGTGAATTTCCACTTAAGATTTCTAAACCAAACCGTTCAGCCTTGATATAACCTTCCTGAGAAGAAGCGCTGAAGAAGCGCTAAAGAAGCGCAAAAGTATTTTCAAGCACCATTGACTTTTACTTTGGGTTTTCCAAGCAAAACTATTTACCAAGAATTAAACTCTTACACTTTCAATGGATAGGATACGCTTCAACTGAAGATGCTGGAAAATTCTCAGGAAGTACAGCAAACAGAAATGATACATTTTTCTCCATTTTAGGATTATTGCTGAAGTCACAAAACTTCATGGTGTTTGAGTTTGGAATGTCTCCTGTGCTCTGATCCTTTCTTGAAGTACATGAAACAGAAATGATAAAGAAAGGCACTCCAGAGTCGCACTGACCTATTGGAATATCTCCTGAGAAATATTGGTTGCTAAAGATTGCTTCCTCAAATTTGTAGGAAAGAATGTAATTTGGGATAAGTCAAGATAAGCATCTAATCTTGGTAGAAATCTAAGTGAACTAAAATATCAACTTCTAGAAGCCTTACCCTTTGCTAGTTATAGCATCTTAGCCAGCAGATAGATTCCTACTAGGTCAACATAGTTTGATGAAGAAACACCCATTTTGTCTGCGAGAATGGAGAAAGGAACATTTCATAAATTAAAGTGATCATGTGGGGCGGAGCGTAAAGTTTCTAAAGAGAAAGTGCAATTTTAAGTCTTCACCCTCCTAGTTTTTGTAAAATGAGGATTTTTAAGAGCAATAGGCAGTCACTGTGTAACTGGTTTCCTTTTTAGGTAACTCAAAATACCAGTAGGAAAAAACACATTTACCTTTATTTTTAGAAGTGAATATTTCTTGCCATGGTTTAAAGGGGTTTCTTACAGATTGGATGGAAATTATATCTGAAAAATGAGATGGAAACGGTGATTTAGCAGCAATGCACCTTCTTAACTGTGCCTGAGTCCACTCGCAAGCGATGTCAAGCGCCCCAGGAAGCACTGTCTACTTACCACCACAGTGGAAGGTAAACAAGGTGGTGCTGGGGTTGTTATAAAACATAGGAAGTAAGAGTGAAAAAATTTTTTTAAATTTATTTATTTAAAAAAGATTTTATTAATTTCGTTTTTAGACAGAGGGGAAAGGAGGGAGAAAGAGAGGGAGAGAATCAATGTGTGGTTGCCTCTCGCGCGCCCCCTACTGGGGACCTGGCCTACAACCCAGGCATGTGCCCTGACTGGGGAATGGAACCCTCAACCCTTCGGTTTGCAAGCCGACGCTCAATCCACTGAGCTACACCAGTGGGAACTTTAAAAAAAAAAAATTAAACTTCTTTTGATATATTGGGATGACCTCTTTAGTAAAATAACATTCTCTCCATTGTCAAAGTTCCCTCACATCCTTTAAAATTATGCAGAAGTATACTTACACCTGACCTCCTAATTTGTTATTTTCAATTTAATGTAAATGAGTGACATTTCACGCGTCTTACAGTAGTGTATTTTATTTGCTATTATTTCCTCAAACCTTAGTCTGTACATTAGAATGTAACCACCACCAAGACAGGTGATATTTTTAAGGCTTTGTCTGCTGGTGTATTCCCCAGAGCTTTGTACATGAGAGTGCTCAGAAGCATTTGCTGAGTAGATTTGAATTTATAATTAAATTATTCAGATGTAGAATGCCTGCCTCTGTTCATAATCTGGTTTAGGCATTTGAGGAGCTGGGGCGAAGGACAGAAAAATTGAGGTAGACCACCTTAAACACTTTGTGGCTAAATAGAGTGAAATTAGCTCTATAAATTTGATTTGTCCTGCCACACAGCATGTTTTATTGAGATGGAAAAGAAAAGGTGTGGGCGCCATCTGGTGGTAAGTGCTCCCCAGTGCCTCTAACCACTGGGGAGAGGGCCTATTATCTGCGCCACTAAAAAGCACAATATTGAAAAACCCGGTATCAGATCTGTTTGGTGGGGCAGTGGCATCCCACCTCACACCTGAAACCTGGAGGCCCCGTAGGTGAGAAAACCCCGTGGATGCTCATCTAAGGCCCCTCCCTTGTACTTTTCTACATGTTCTTCCTTCCCGTTTACATTCTTCTTCTTTCTTCTTGCAAAGGTCATGCCTTCTCCCCTGATGTCTCTACTTCCTTTCTTTTGCTCCAAGGCCTCCAGGGCTGGAAAACAAAAATAAAAATGATCTCATTGCAGGTATATAGTGAATGTTCTATATCTCTCTACCTCAACATAGGCCTCAAACCTCTCAGCACTAACTTACGGTGATAATACATATGGTGACTTATGTTCCTTGAACACCGACTTTAGGAGAAATGCTATAGGTTTCATCCTTACAACAAACCCTTCAGTATCAGTTAGGGAAATTTGAACAGAAAGAGGTTGCTGGTTATACGCTGTAGATACACATGAGTATCATACTTATTTTTATTCCAGCGGAGTTTGCTCAGTCCTTAAACTGAATAGAAGAAACAGTGTTGAGAGCATTTTTTTCATGTGTAAGAAAATTGCTTTGCTTTCTTACAAAGGGTTCCATTTTGCAGATCAAAGACATTGAATTAGTTGATTTTAAATCTGTTTAAATCTGACATCCTTAAATTGTGTTAAAGTCAGAATACGTATAAAGGCAGACATTCTTCCTCTTCAGAAACTTGTAATTAATTACAAAGAGAAGTGATTGAATTGTCCGTCTTTCAGTTTCACATTTCCATGCATTTCCTACATTCGTGTTCTGTGTCAGTTTGGAACATTGCTCGTTGCGGGAGGCAGGGTTCCTGTGTCAGTATCACACTGCTGTATCGTCACTGTCTAAATTCCATCCTGCTCACTCGCTCCCAGTCCCTTGCTCCCACAGGGCAGTAGGTGGGGTAGTGGAAACCGGAGATTCCAAACCAGAGGCCAAGGGGCTGCCTCTGGCCTTCAGATGAGTTTTACTTGTCTCACTATCACTTTATTTTAAAAAATTGAGCCAGCATTTAAATAGTAGGTGAGTTCTCATAAAAATCCTGATTTCTGGATTCTTTTTTAAATGAACTAGCTGGAAAGGAGTATCTGCTGAACTGTTCATTCAAGCATGCTTTTTCCAATCAGCCATAGTCATTTCTGACTTTGAGACTAAGTGTCCGTTGGCAGTTTTGAAAAATGAATAAGGTGACACTGGAATGTTAGAATTCTTCTGCTAGGCCCACTCACTCCACCTCATATCTGTTACCCTATAGATACCAAAGCCTGTGAATTTCTGCTTTTATAATTTGTACCTCTGGAAGGAGGTAGTCAATTAGCACAGTTCTTGTCATTTGTTAGCTCAAGAAGATACTTCTGAAATGCTGTTTACTTTAAGGTAACAGTACTCTGGTGACTTTCACTAAAAGAAATTTTTTAGGAATAGGATTTGATGCCGCTCCCTAGGCCAATGATGCATGACCAAATCTCTAGGGAGTAGGACTTGCCTCAGGGATGTGTATGCCACCTGTTTGATGCATCCTCTAGAATCTCAGAGATCTCAGAAAGGTTTCAGGATAGTGTGTGTGGATCCTCTAACTTATTATGGTCAACAACCTTGCTCAAGGTCACATACTTAAATAAGAGGCAGAATCAGTATTTCAAGTCAGGTCACGGTCACTGTAAATCACAGTGCTGAGGATACCAGAAATATCTGTCAAATGCACAAACAAATCTGTGAGGTTATATGTAACGTTATCCACCTCGTATGGCTATGAAGATTGTTAGGTCCTCAGAAATTTGAAAGTTACCATGATTTCTCTCTCTCCCTATTCACCCACCACTAATCTATTTTACTTTTACGATGTATCTTAGATCTGCTGAGCCCCTCCATCTGCGAGGTCACCACCTGAGTCCAAGTGGTTACCATCTCTCACTAGGATCGGCACAATTGCCTCTTGACTGGTCTCCGTGCTTCCAGTTCCGTGTCCTCTGCAGCCTGCTCTCCACACTGCAGGCACTGTGCACTTCATGCTACTTATATCGAATGAGATCTTGTCATTCCTTTTCTTAAAACCCTTCAGTCATTTCTTAGTTTTCTTAGTGCCCTCAGGAAAAACTGCAGAATCCTTAATGTGCCCAGGAAGGCCTTGCCTGCCCTTCATCTGACTGGTCTCCATCCTCACCAAGAATTGCACCGAACTTCCCCGATATCACCTCTCTCATTCAGGGCTTTCCCAGTATATTCTAATCCTTCTTTTTTGGCTTGTTTAACTCAAACTGATCTCCCCCAAAATTCCTTAGAGAGATTCTTCATCGCTCCTCCTTTAGTCCTTTAATAAACACACACACACACACACACACACACACACACACACACACACACACATTTTCTCACCGTGATTTTCCTTCATGTTACTTCTCACTCTTTCTAGGTACATAATTGATTAATCATGTCGATGTTTGGTTGTCAAACTGCTGAACAGAGACATGTCTCTCTTGCTAACTGTCAGTGCCCAGCAGCAAACATATACCATGTTACTAATAAATATCTGTTCAGTCGAATTGCAAAAATATATGTAGGAACATGGGCTTTCCAGAAGGCTGAAGGTCAAGAGGCAGAGATGTAGTCAAGGGACCCTAGTGCAGACTCAAGTTTTTCCTCCAGGTAAAGATGTGACCTTGATGAGTCTGAGGTGTTTTTTTTTTTTAATGTTTTATTGTTTATGCTGTTACAGTTCCCACTATCTCCCCCTTCATGTCTTCCACCCAGCCCACCCCCACGTCCATAGTCAACCCCACCTTATCGTCCATGTCCATGGGCCTTTTATAAATGTTCCTTAATTCTGAGTTTTGTTCAAAGCTTAAGAGCACCCAGCGTTTGCCAGCATTTCCTTTACTGGGAGCGTATGACCATTAGTAGAGAGTCTCCCAGAATGATTCAAGCTCTGATTAGATAAGACTGTGCCACAGCAAAATTGAGGAATTCCTTGGATCATGCAAGGGTAATTGTATGCAGAGGGAAGTAAAAACATTTGAGGAGCTGTAACTGAGTTAGTGTGGGATTAGTTACAGGGGCCGAGAGCACTACATCTAGGATGACTCTCTTGTTAATAGGCTTTCTCATTTAATCTTCATAATTTCTTAGGTCATGTTGTCCTCATGTTATAGTCTGGGCTATACATGCAGTACCCCTGGCAACCGTACTTTCTGTTGGAGACCCAGGAGCTGGGGCAGGCCCCTCCGAGCTACACTCTCTCTGCTCTGTGTGCCCAGTTCTCTTCTGAGAAGTTTATGGTCCCTGGGCTAATTAAGATGGAAATGTAATTCGACCTACAAGGAATATTTGAGGTGAGCTATGGAGAAGAGTGTGGTTGTTTTCTCTGGCTATTCTGTAACCTGTGTAAAACACCGACATAAAAAGAATTTAAAAACTGTTATCTGAGATAAAAAAGAAATACTCGCTAAAAGACTTGAATCATAAAATTGTTTTTCAGTTGTCTGGTATGTAGAGCTGTGGGGCATCAGGGTGGCTTTGAACGTTGACCTTATAATTTAATATCGCATAGCAAGTTATAATTTCATATCGCCTGGCCCAAATTATTGCTGAGTGACCTTGGTTGTGTGCATACAACAGAGTGGGCAGCAGTATGAAGGTTAATCTCTTCAGGATCCTTATGGGCTCCACGGTTCCCATAATGTTCCTTGGAAGGTTCTTCATTTGCCTGAAAGTGTTTAATTGTGAATGTGTAGCTTTGGTTAAAACAATAATACAAGGTTAAGAATATGATTGTTAACTGCTCAGATCCAGCAATAGTTGAATGAACAGGTTCATAAACAGTCATCTGTGACCACGTATGATAAACCCAACTATATGCCTGGAATAAAGTAAACCTTTTCTTCATAGGTATGCGTGTGAGCGAAACAGAAGCTTTCCGGTCATGTCATTTCTGTATGCACATGAAAAATTTTGAAATGATCATAGCTGTTGATGATTTAAGACTGTGGATCCCTGAAAAAATTGGCTTGGAAATAGAATATACTTATATGTTTATAAATCTTCAACAGGCTTTGCCAGTTCTGCTGGTCTTGTTCCTTGATCCCTGTGCATATGGCAGATACAAGTATCGCCAGTATAATGTTCACTTAGTCACCGAGGGGCATCCTTATATGTTGTATGAAAGTCGTGAATATTCAAGGTGCAAGCTTCCTCATGATTGTTCTTGAAACATTTCGTGGATGGTAATCAGAACTAAGTGAGGGAGAAATGATAGGCATGCATTTTCTTTTTCAAACAAGGGTTCATTCAAACAGTGACACAATTGGCTCAATCCTTATATATTTTTTCTCTTTCTAAGAGATGGGATTGTAAGTTTTAAATGCATTCATGGGAAGCCATAGTCATCTTTTGCTATCATCAAAAAGATAATAGGCTGAAATAGAAAGTTGAAAATAATTATGTGAGAAGAAAAAAGTAGAAAAACAAATGAATATGACACTCACTTGCGGTTCTGAAGAGGTTTATTTACCTACTGATAAAAAAGAATGCTTGTTATATTAGGTAACATTTCACTCATGGGCCCACCTAGACTGCTCCTGAATCAGTCACAAAAACACGAGTGAGCTTTTATGTAGTGCCTTCAATAGAGCACATTTTGCTTTATCATGAAAAAAAGAAACTTTAAAGTTCACAGGCCCACCTTTTGAATATTAACCCTATTCTGTGGAAACTGTAGCATGTCCAGGCTTTGATCGCCTGCAAATTAGAATTGGCTGTAATCATCTGAGAGCCCAATTGTGCTGAATATGCTGCGCAGATGGGGGGGGAGGGGAAGAGAGAGAGAGAGAGAGAGAGAGAGAGAGACATGCCCTTGTTCCCAAGAAGCTCACAATTTGATTGTAAGAGATTCTGCCTCATCCCTATGTTGGGTAGAATAGGTGGTAAGCTAAGGCGGGAAGGAGGAGGAGGAAGATCGTTCTCACCCATTGCCTCAGCAGTCCTGAGCCTGGGTAATTAAGACCGCCGGCTGTTCTGAGCCTCACAAGCAGAGATAATGCAGGAGGAGGGGAGTCCCTGAGACCCTGCGGGGAAAGGGAGCCTCTGTAGCTGTTTCATTATGAACAAGAGCCTTTACTAGCTGAGAAAGAAAGCCTTCGCTGCTGTACATTATTCCCAAGGGTTAGAAGGGGGAGAAGGAGGGAGAGCCTAGAAACTAACTGAAGTATATAACTCCTAAGCCCCAATTATTGGCACTCTCAGATTAGCCGAGTGCCCCCTTGTAGCTTCGGCTCGGGTGTATAGAACAAACTCACTAACGACGTTATTTCTTCCACACGTGGGGCATTTAGACTAGCTGGGTACCTGCTTGCAGATCTGTGCTCGTATGTGGTTCATAAATAAACTTGCTATCTCATTTCCCCTATACGTGTTTGTCTCTGGCTTGAATTCGTCCTTTGCAAGCAAGACAAGCACAGAAGAACTAGCTTGGGGGGTCCCCTGACTCGGGCCTCTCCCCAGTAACACTTGCATGCACATGCTCTTGAGCTCTCCTTGAAACAGGGGTTAATTATTTAGCTATGTTTACTGGGGGAAAATTTCCTGTACATTTATGTATTCTAAAACAAATCAAAGAATCATAGAATGTCAGAACAAGAAAGAGATATTAAGAATCGTTCCAGTCTATGCCTTTGAAGTGCCAATCTGAGCACTCATTCCTTCGAAAGATTATGAAGGAAAATTTTAGGGCATTTTTTGAGAAGGACATTAACAAGTTATTTAGGATATTAACCTATTTTATGTGAGAAATTCTGATATTTTGTGCCAATCTCTTTTGGCCTGCAAAGTTTCTGTTGAGAAATTAATCGAAAGCCTGATGGGCACCCCCTTATGCATTTCTAACTGCTTTTATCTTGCTCCTTTTAATATTCTCTCTTTGTCTTCACCTTTGGCATTTTAATTATGATGTATCTTGCTGTGAGCTACTTTGGGTTTATCTTGTTTGGGACTCTGCTTTCTGGACTTGTATGTCTATTTCCTTCATCAGGTTAGGGAAGCTTTCAGTCATTATTTCTTCAAATAGGTTTTCAGTCTCTTTCTCTCCTCTCTCTCTAGTACTCCTATAATGATAATGTTGGTACACTTGATGCTGTCCCTGAGATCACTTAAAATATTCTTATTTTTTGGATTTGTTTTTCTTTTTGCTGTTCTGATTGGGTTTTTTCCTACTACCTTGTTTTCCGGATCGCTTACTTGATCCTCTGCTTCATCTAATGTTCCGTTTCCCTGTAATGGAGTCTTCATTTCAGCTATTGTAGTCTTTATTTATGACTGGCCTTTTTGTTTTTCTGTCTCCATTTTTACGTTTTCCATCCCTTTGTTGAATTTCTCACTGAGTTCATCTTTTCTTTCCCCGAGTTTTTATAACCAGTGTTATAAACTCTGTATCTGCTAGGTTGCTTGTCTCTATTTCATTTAGTTCTTTTTCTGACCTTTTGTTCCTGTTCTTTCATTTGGGGCAAGTTTCTTTGTTCTTCATTTTGGCTGCTTCTCTGTGTTTGTTTCTACGTATGAGGTAGGTGTGCTGTGTCTTCCAGTCTTGACAGAGTAGCTTTATGTAGAAAGTGTCCTGTGGGGCCCAGTGGCACGGTCTCCCTGGACACCTGGGCTGGGTGCTCCAGGAGCATCTCCTGTGTGGGTTGTGTGTGCCCTTCTGTTGTAGTTGAACCTAATTGCTATTGGCACATCAGCGGGTGGGTTTGGCCCCTAGGCCACCTGGCTGTGGGAGCTGTTTGTGACTATAGAGAGTGACCTGTGGTATGGGTGCTGACCCAACAGAACAGCAGTTGCTTTAGCTGGGCTCTGGTTCCTGACTAGTCTCTCATTTGGTGTGTCATTTGTGGAGCTGTTTTGGTGGGGTTGTTCTCTTCTGTGGTCTGAAAACTGAATCTGTCGGTTCTAGAGTCTCTTGGCCAGCGCTTCGGTGCAGGTCAAGGTCAGCTGCCACTCGCGCTCACCTTGTGGTCGCTCAGCTGAAGCTACGTTCCAGGCCCAGACCGGCCGCCGCTTATGCCAGGCTTAGGGCTACTTGATGGAAGTTACAATGCAAACTGAGACCTGTTGTTCGTTGTGCTGAGCTTGGGACCACTTAGCAAGAGTGACAAGGCATGCTGAGGCTGGATGATGCTTGTTTGGGGTTTTTGAACCCTCGAGAGATTTGGGAAAATTCTGCAGTGAGACCCGAGACAGGAGGAGCTGCTAGAAGAGGTTTGGGCCTCGTGGGTGAGTTGGGTGAGGCGGTGTCTCTGGGAATCACTAGGCTGGTGAACAGTTCCAGACAGGGTAACAGAAACCACAGATTCGGATCTGTCTGTGCTGGGTTGGATGGTAATGGGACGAGTTCAACGAAGGAACAATGGTAGCTGCTAACACTTCTGTCCCCAGAGCGTCCCTAATTCCGACCCTGTCTATTCAACCATCGCTCCAAAGCTATTCAATTTAGTTTCTCCCTGTGTGTCCCCTGTGCTTTCTGAGCCGCGGCCCCTGTTCTGGAGCTTAGAGTGAGTGAATCGGTGGGTGAGTGAGTCTGGACAGGCCCCTTAAGACGTTTGCCTCAACCCCCTCCCCCGTAACCCCCTGTCCTTCTCGGCTCCCTGCTGGTTTTCAGAGACACGTTGTGGACTCCTGGTCCTGGTGCGCTAGTCTCAGGACACCAGTGTGGGGCTGGGGCCCTCACCCCTCAGGGCGCACTGATGCAGCTAAGATATGCCTCCTGATTTTTAATCACCGCACTGTGAGTGTGGGACCTGCTTGTTTTGCGTCTTTCCGCATTCCTGTTAGTCTCAATGTGGCTTCTTCTCTGTACCCACAGTTAGAGGAATTCTGTTCAGATAGTCCTGTCAAGGTAAGAAAAGTTTAAACCTGAAGAGAATTTTTATGATTTTATTTGAGCCAAACTGATGACAACAAATGCTGGGAATCAAAATGCTCTTAGAGAATGGCAGCTTTGCACCTAATTTTATACATTACAATCAAAGGAGGAGGCGGAAAGGTGTTACATGAAATCTATTGGATACAGACGGGGAGGCAGGAGAAAGCAAAGCAGGAAAGTCTCTGGTGTTGGATAAAAAGTAAAATGAATACGCCCATACTTTTTTATATATTTGCAGGTATAATATAGTTAGCAGTTAACAGTTAACATGCTGCCCTGGCTGGTGTGACTCAGTGGGTTGAGCATTGATCTGTGAATGGAAAGGTCTCCAGTTCAATTCCCAGTCAGGGCACATGCCTGGGTTGTGGGCCAGGTCCCCAGTTGGGGGCATGCGAGAAGCAACCCGTTGATGTTCCTCTCGCACATCCATCTTTCTCTCCCCCTCTTTCTCCCTCCCTTCCTCTCTCTAAAAAATAAAGTCTAAAAAAAAACCAGTTAGCTGAATAACAACAATGAGGGGTTTTGTGGTCTCTGCTCTGGTTCAGTAGAGGAAATTACCCTGACATTCCAAAGGCATGTTATCATAGATGCGTTGAGACAATAGACAGGCTCGGTTAAGACTGACCTTTGTCAGGGAAGGTTCTAGCCTAGGACATGACTGGTCACCATGACCTGCTTTTCGTTAGAAAGTTTTAATTTCAGTAACCGTCCATTGTGGTTACTTTCAGTCTCTGAGTTTGTAAGGCCGCCGTGCTGTCCTCCCTTGAACTTACCAGATTTCATTTGAGGCCCCTTTTTGTCCAGTCTTCTGCTGGTTCTCAGTGATAGTTCTATAATCTAAATGTCATTTCGATGTGGCTGTGGGAGGAACTGAGCACAGAGTTTACCTATTCTGCCATCTTGGCTAGAAGCGGAATAAAATCTACTTGAGAATTTTGAAGCAACCCAAATGGCCAGGCCAATCTGAATGCCAAGGACAACCAGAGATTTTAATCAAGGGAACTTGTGTCTTTGACCTTGCTGTGTGAGCACAGGAAAGGAAACTAGAGAATTAACCTCAGAGGAACATGATTGGGAATTATATCTGTACATTTTTCTGAAAACTTTAGTCTATGAAATTTGATTGAAGAAGTGACATAAATGACACCTTGAATTAGAAAGTTATAAAAGACCTTGTATTCCATTTTATACATGAAATCAGAAACACCGAATTTTCCCAGAGTGAAAACTTTTAGCAACACAGGGCTATGATGTGCATACCAGTCCTACAATGTATTATTATTATTGTGCTGATGCAGAAAAGGAATCTCAGAGAGATGATGTAATTGTCAAGGTTACTGCACTTCTGAGTGGAACAGCTACCACGTGGCACTGAATTGGACCGATCTCTGAAGCCGGGCTCAGGCTACTGGTTGGCCGGCTTATTGCCAGCAGCTCATGGGTAACATTTGAAAATGGCCTTGCACATCCAAATTCACAGAAAAAAAAAAAGAGAGAAAAAAAGAAGAATTACCTCCCTACTTCTGTGTAGCAGGAGATTCCTTAGTTTTTTCCCTTCAGAGTTTCTGGCTGAACTGACTCTAGTTGGGGGATTAAAAAAATGCTAAACTCATGACAGGTTTGGTGGTACTTTGAGCTCTGCTCTTCCTTCCCAATCCACCTGCTGTTATTTTCTTTGAAGGGCCCCCCAAACAGCTGTTCCAGTTGTTCTATTATAGCTGCATATAGGGAGAACCAGACCTTCTTATACCAATTAAGAATACACATAAATAATAGAAGAGGAAACACTTGGGAAACAGTCTGGTACAACCATCTGCTGGATGCTTGAAGGTAGTGGAATCACAAACCTTCCTTCCAGATAGCTTCTTTCCACCTAGAAATCTACTGGAATGAGTTTTCATATCATTTTCCCTAGTTCCTTCCCATGTTGGGTCACCTCGTTAGTCAGGAAATTCCGTAAGTATGAATCTTCCTTTCTTTTTCTTTTTCTTTTCCTTCTTAAAAGATTTTATTTATTTTTATAGAGAGAGCAAGGGAGGGAGAAGGAGAGGGAGAGGGAGAGAAATGTCAATGTGTGGTTGTCTCTCCCTCGCCCCCTACTGGGACCTGGCCCACAACCCAGGCATGTGCCCTGACTGGGAATAGAACCAGCAACCCTTTGCTTTTCAGCCTGAGCTCGGTTCACTGAGCCACACTAGCCAGAGTAGGATCTTCTTTATTGATAAAGAGAGTTCTTAACTGAATATTGTCTTTAATACAACTCACCAATTTTGGTGTGCCTACTATAGTCGAAAAGCAGGTATTTTGAGAAATGGAGAACATTCTGGTTGTCTACCTCCCTCTGCTCCTTCCCCATAGCTGTCGCCACTTCTTCATTGTTAAGCCTGGCAAGCTAATTTGGTTTCTCTTTGCAATTATTCGTACCTATGATCCAGCAGCCTAATCTCTCAAGAGAAGTTTCCTCAGCACATAGCAGGGCAAAGTTCTGATAAGCGTTTCTAAATGTTGGGTGAGCCTCCAGTCTGCAACTGGTACCTTTAGAAATGTGCCCAATTTAAAGAAACTGAGGGAAGAGTTTAGGAATGCAGACATTTTTAAAGAAAGATCATATGGAGGCTTTTTCAGTATCCTTACAGATATAGACTCCACTCTAGAAACATTGCCTCTAATTTTCTAAAGGCATAGATAGCTTGTGTTTTTATGTTTCACTGTGAATGCATACCTCAGACACTGCACTCCTATTAGGAGAAGTACATAGATGGTCTGAGCCCTTAATTTCTAGCTACCCTGGTAGCTCTGAATAGTTTCAGCTTGTTTCCTTCTCACAGCCTACTTCAGGAATGCTTAGCACTTCCAGGGGTAATAATGTCAGTCAAGCCTGGCTTGTCAACGTGGAGTGAGTGACAGGGAGATAAATAAAGATGTGGTCTGGTGTGACAATATGTGAAAATAACTTTAGGTTCCATTAGTGCACCTGTACAAGCTAATCTCCTAGTCTCATCCTCTTTTTATCTGCTGCTGTCGTTCCTATCCTCTCCCACATCTTTCATCTTTTTCTTTGAGGGAGAGAAGTATCTCCCACCTACCTATATGTATGGGAATGGTTTTGCACATAAAGTCTCTGATTTTTTGAATCATCAGGCAAAAGCATGCATTGCATTCTTAGTTATGCAGTCTAAACATAAGCATAAAGGAAATAAAAACAACGCAGGTCACAGAGAGGCAGCCCCTGCTGAACTGCTGTTTGGGGGCCTTTCCCAGAACAATGAGTAACATCTGGAATTTGCTTGTCAGTTATTTGTTCTGCTCAAACACTGCATGGAGTCATTAATATTTAACACCTATTTTACTTCTGTTCTCTTCCCCTCTTTCTTCCTCTCTCATCATCTTTCTGTCTTTGCCACATGAGGATACAGCAAGGAGGCAGCTATCTGAAAGCCAGGGAGAGAGCGTTCACCTGGAACCGAATCAGCTGGCATCTTGATCTTGAATTACCCAGCCTGCAGAGTTAGGAGGAATATATTCCTGTTGCTTGAGCCTCCCAATCTATGGTACTTTGTTATGGTAGCCCCAGCTGACAAATACAGTGATGTGCAGAAATGAAAATATAAGAACATTTGAGCACCTTTATTAGTCCCAGGCTTGGTTAGAGTATTATGCGTAGAGAGAAAATTTTAAGCTTTTGAAGCTGCTTAAATTAAACCTTAATAATTCTGAGGGAAAAAAATAATAGATGTTGAATTGAACATCATTACTGGCAACTCTTAAGCTTTTGACTTTGAAATAAAATCTCAGATAGTCTAAAACTTCAAAGCAATGTAGCATAAATTATTTTTCAGAATTTAATTATTTTTTTCAGAGTTCTGTGTAAGGTGTTTTTATAGCATTTGGTAATTTTCCAATCACTTCAATATGAGCTGTTAGAAAATTGTTATATTATTTTAAGTGAAAGTAAAAGGGGGAGCATGCGATTCAAGAAATAACCTCAAAATATTTATTTTAAACTATAGCAATGTATTTTATATATGTAAAAACTCACACAAAATTGGACGAAAAACATATAGGACTGGAAACTCAGAAATACTTTTTAAATCAATTTACTATAGGGATGTTACATTGTGTTCATATCTGAAAAATTTAAGATTTTCCAAAGTAAAAGTATTATTAGTGTTGGCCCCAATCTCAGTGTCATGGGCTCAGTGACGTTTCCTTCCAGTTCTCCCCCCATGGGACATCTTCTCAAGCCTCCAAACATTGCATCAAATTTTAATTCAGCTCAGATAATCCTATCTAAAGAACTATGAGTTGTGTGTGATTTCAAAAAAAAGAAACCAGTTCCTGGAGCAATCAGTTTGAAGAAATCCTTTATTGAAAGGTTTGCGTGATTCTCTCAAGGTTGCCTGATGAGTATGGCGACTGCGAGCCAGACATGCACTTCAAGCGTGTGGGGCGAGTGCGTAATTTCCACACGTGTGGGGCTTTTTACATAGATGAGATGCTACGAGACTCAAGTAGGCATCTCATTATCCTAAAACTAAAAAACAAACAAACCCCCCTACCCCAGACCTAAGAATAAAATAGATAACAATTCCGTACAAAGTTGGAATATTGATCTAAAGCATATACGCTACAATAGGAGAACTGTTCTACTCCTGCCTAAGGCAATGCCTCTCTTGTGGACTGGGTCTTATTCCCATTTTGTTTACTTAACTCCTATAATTTCACCTTCTCTCTGTATCATCGATCTCTTCCTCCCTGATGAAATATTTCTATTAGCCTAAAAATACCACTTTGAAAAAAAAAAATTCTCCCTGCTCTTTCTTTTCACGTATTGACTCATTTCTCTGTTATTTTTTCATAGGAAAACTCCCTGAGGGAGCTAGCTAGATCTATTGCCTCAACTTCCTCATTCTCTTTCTTCCGTACCATTCCGGTTAGAGCTGCATCTCCTCTGCTCCACTACAACTCGTCATGGTCACTACCAGCCAGTCTCCGTGTTGCCAAACCTGTGGTCAAGTCTAAGTTCTTATTCTTACTTGATTTCTCAAAAACTTTTGATGTATCCATTCCCCTCCACTTCCTTCAACATTATTCAGTTGGCTTCTAGGACAAGATCTCCTTGGGTTCCTTTATCTTCCTGGCCACTCCCCTCTGTTGGCTTTTTCTACTCTTCCCAATCTCTAATTGATGAGATTCCATAGGCTTTAGTTCTTCATCATGATTTCCCTACCTACCCTGATTCTCTAGGCAGTCTCATGAACCTCCATGGCTTAAAATATTATCCATAAGCTTATGACTTTTAGTTTTTTTATTTCCAGATCTTATTTCTCTATTTCTCTGTCATAGCCTGACCCTAACCTGTTTCCCTTATTCATTGTTGAGTAACACTACCACAAATTCTTTGAGGTATTCTCCATATTCTTTTTGAAGTTTTAGTTTTTCCCTTTAATTTAGGTCTTTAGGACTCTTGAAATTTAGTTTTGTACCTAGTGTGAGGTTGGATTTAATATTTCCTCTGTCTCTCTTTTTATTTTTAACAAGTTTTTGGTTGCTTTCAATCTGTCCCCAGGGTGCTAGTCCGTGAAGAGTTTTACGAAGATATTTTACTTTTTTTCCATGATGATACTGTAAACATTGGGAATCCAGCCACAGAGCCAGGAACTGGCTTGTCTGAATTTCTGGTTGCGAGGCTGTTTTCGTCACCCTTTACCCTGAAGTTCAGGGTTTCTAGTCAAGTCATTGCTCCAGGTTGACAAATGGTCAACTTCTCATGAGCAGGAGAGTCCGACTTGATCCCTGGTTTTAAATAGCTCGAAGCTTGTCCCCTCTCTTCCATGAAGATCTTTCAATCCTCATTGTTCCCCAGAAACTCAGCTCCCCTTTTCTACTACCTATTTCCTGTCCAGGAGTTCATGAAGTTGGATTTAAGGTCCACTATTTTTATTTTTATATTTGATGCATTGATAAATGAAACTTATTTTGAGGCCAGTTTTGTCTCATTCTTTTTATCTGTTAATATTCATCCTTTGTTTCAAGCAAGAGATTTGGGTTAAGGCAGAAACTCAGAGTTGTGAAGGTTGGAAGTCAAGGATTGACCTTAGGCAATGAATGACCTTTGCCTGCAATGCTTTAATCCAAACAAGTAGTTCCGAAGATGGTGTCTCCTTGGAAATACCTCCCCATGGTAGACTGACACTGAAGGTATTTTGAGCTAGGAGTAACTTTCCAAGTGACGTTGAAAGTCCATTTTAAGAATATTTTTATATTCTTGTTAGAGTAAAATTCTGTATTTGCAAATAAGGCATTATAATAAATATTCAAAATTCTCCATAGCAAAATATGTAGCACACATACTAAATACTAAAATAAGTAGCATGGCTCCTGTGCATACAAATTCATGAATGTGCCCCCCTACTACTTGTGAGTGCTTTTAAGGCACAGAGTGTATCTTACCTGTCACTGTCTTCACTGGCAACTTGGCATCTGGTAGATGCTCAAAATATATTTGTAGAATGCATTATTTATCACATGAATATTTCATGTTGTTTGAATGGATGAACCACAAGGAAGAATAGCTGAATTGATGACTGCGTGTACATGCAACACTCTGTAAGACAAATGACACTTCACTATGTGTCTTTAGAAAAAAAAACCTGATAGTTTTCTTTGGGGTATGCCTTGTACTTCATATTTGGCTTCTTCTAGTCCCAGGTTTTGGAAGCATGGGGCTACATGTAAATGCTAGTTTTTTATTTTATATCGAACTACCAGGCAACTTTTGTTACTACAAAATGGAAAGGATCACCCAAGCTCTATGTTTTTTCTTTCTGGATTTATCTACTTAACTAATCTAGATGCATAGGTTGTCAAAAGGAGCTTGAAATTATTTTCTTGTCCATAGATTTATTACATTATTATTTGCTATACCATGAACTATTCCTCTATAGAGTAAGTTGTTTTAATAGTTGGATAAATATAAGTAAAAAAGAGGTGCCATGTAACTTTGTACCTTATGATGAATTTCTTCATTATGTTTGCACACACACTTAAACCTCACAACCACACCCTGAAAAGTTATTTAAAAAAAATTTGCAGATGGGAAAATGAAACTCAGAGAGTTGAAAGGACCTGTTTTTTGTCATTTATTCCACCATTTATCCCAGACATTCCCCTGGGTAGGAATGATACATTGATAACAAAGGCAATCATTGTCTTTGAATAAAATAGTCTTGGCACGTGAGGAGGACAAATAAAGAGGTAAACGCTACTGTGAATGGAACTTATTGCATGTACAGAGTGCTGTGAAAACATATGGGATGTGTATTTCTATAAATTGTCCAGAAGTCAGTGGAACTTACACCAAAGCCACGGTCCCAAGTCCAAGGCTCTGCCATAGCAAGACTTTATCCCTGATTTTCTCTTAGACCTAGTCTAATATGACATTAAACTTTGAAACAATTAAACGTAGGCACAATTAAATGAAGAAAAGAGCTAGCCTTTACAAATGTTGCATTTTGGTATTAGAAATTTTGAGAGACTTTACAGAATAAAATGGGGGCAATGGGCAAGGAGGGGCAAGAGAGGAGGACCCCCTTCAGAGCAGTACCAGTAAACACTTGGCTTCAAACTCTAGACTTCTTCATCTCAACCACCAGCTCAGGAAAATCCATCCCATCTTCCAACACACACAAAGCACACACACACAAGATTTTGTGACTAAGAAAGGGCGAGGTGCGTACTTAATAGTTCCTTAAAAGTAAATAGCTGATTCTGAAGACTGGTTTTTTCTCTTTAATTTACAGCAACTCCTCATTGAACTGGAGAGGATTTTGCTTACCAGGATCTGTTGAGTGGGAACAGAACATTCACTATAATTAAATTCTAGACAACAGAAAGTGGATGTACTAGGGAGTTCTTTGGTAATGAGATTTGAAAATAGAATTTTAACTGGAGGCTAATATTAGAATACTCCTGCATAATATTTGACCTCTGTGTCTCAGAGCACCAGAGCTTCTGTCCCTTGTCTATTTCCATTTCTAATATCCTGAAGTCATTTCCTGTGTGTCAATTTCATAATTGTCCTGCTGTTTAACTATTCTGTCCATATACAACCTCAAATGTGTGTTCTTTCATCAACAGTTTAGGAATGCAGAATTAAAGTTAATTTCAGGGTAATTTAAATTCCAGTGATCAATTTTCTAGTGTCTTGGCCACTCGACTTTTTTTTTTTTTAAAATTTTGGCTTCCACTCTTCCCATTCTTTCTGAAGAACGAAAAGTTTCTTGATATATAAATATTTCCAGCTCCTCTCTTATTTTATATTGTACCTAATTCTCCATATCTGGATGCTGCAATGATTGCTGTCTCTTTCTGTTGTCTTTCTTTAAGCCATGATGTTTTTGTCATGTCCTAAGAATATGGATTTTCAGCAAGTTGATGAATACTGTGTAAGATTTCAAACTTCCATCAAATATTTATTATTTTCTTATGAACCTATGGATTGCAGCTATATAATATGAGTTACCTGATATCATCTTCCCTTATCAAAGTTATAATTTCTTCATCAGTTTGTGAATCTATATGACATACAAAAATGTGGTTTTCAGGGGACCTGGTTTAAAGCTCGGAATATATATTTACAATAATATATATTTTAAAAATGACAATATATTGGAGAGTAAGTTACCCACTCTAAAACATACACTTAAAAAATAAGGTCAATGAGTTTTGGTAAATATACAAGGTCATGCAATTACCACCACAGTCAAGATTTAGAACACATTTATCACCCCCCCCAATGGTCCCATACCCCTTCTGCAGTCAAAGCTCACACCTCACCCACAAATCCTAGAACCTAGTCTACTTTTTTTTGGCTATAGTTTTATCTTTTTATAATGTCAGATAATTGGAATTGTACAGGATTAATGCCCTTCCTGCATGGTTTCCATGGCTTTGTTTGTCTAGTATCTCTAGTTCATTGTATAGATATCTATACCAGTAAATAGAGATCATATTGGCCCACATGATATATGGTTTACTCTTGAAACTTACTTCAGCAAAGCTAGTAATGTAAGACCTTGTCCTAGTCTTGTACAGGGTAAAAAGAGTAACAAATCACAATATTTGTTCCTGTAGAATTTTGGCATCAATGTAATTACAGAAGGCAAAATATTGTGGGTATAATAATGTAGGGCAAAGGAAGTATATGGGGTAATGAAGAGAAGCAGAAAGAATTTGACTGAGATATTAGCAAAGGCTTCATTAAAGTTATGGCTTTGACTGGACGGGCCTTGGTGGATGGATAAAAGTCTGATGAGTGAAGATGGGGAAGATTGCCATGGTAGGTAGAGAAAACCCAGGTATTAAAACACGAGGAAAGCCAGGAAGGAATTTAAGAAGCAGGGAACACTGGGTGGACAAGCTTGGCTCAGGAACTGTTTGTTGAGCGAATGAAATGTTAATGTCCTATTTGTAATGCAAGTGCTAATAAAGCAAACTTTAGATGGGTTTGGAGTTAGTCATCTATGCTGGGTGGAGTGTGTCAAGATGTAATTGTAAGATGTCTCACTTCACTGCCTGCACACACAGCTCCTTGACTGTCTGACGGGCCTCCCTGGGCCTTGCCTCCTTACTGGCCTGGTAACTGTAGATTCCCCTCCTCTACGTTTATTGTAGTACTAATATTGAAAACGTTGAATTATATATTGGTCTCCACCATGAAGCTGTGAGAAACTCAAGGACAGATATTTTGTTTTACTTGTCTTTGCATAACCAGCTCATAGATGTACCAGGTACTCAATACAGTGTAGCTGAAGGAATGAAACATTTTCAACTGAGTATTGGATTGATCATTTTCTCTCTTGCCTTTTTATGTTATTCCTTTTTTTCACTCTCAGTAGTGTACATTATAATTCTTTACCTATAGCAGGGGGCTGAAGTGCCCATACATGTTTCACGACTCTGCTGGTACTTTTACATGTTCCCTCAACCACGGTGACCTTGTCCTATATTTCTAGAGACATAAATCCTAAACACCTTTCTTGTTCCAGTTCAAAGTCGTCCTTTATTGGAAGTACTTCTCTGAAAACCCCATAAGGGAGAGTGTTCTTCCTACTCTAAATTCCATGATGATTTTCTATACTATTTACATGGAGTTTTCTATATTCTAGACCCTATCTGGGGGTAGAATCTGCATTTCATATCCTCTTCATCCCCAAAGGGCTACTAGATGCCCTCAGAATAGATACATACTCAAGATGTAGTCAACTTTTTATTTTATTTTATTTTTTTTCTGGAGCACTATTTGTGAGACACTATGTTGACCACAAGCTATCCAATAAATATTTACTAAATAAATGGCTCACTCATAACTTTGGGGAAAACCCGCACAGTGACACAGAGTGGATGGAATCTAATTTGGAGGCAGGAATATAAAAAAATAAAAAGGAAAAAATCAGGTATACCTCCTATAGCAAATTACAGAATTTCATATAACCTTTTGAAACCTTGCGTTGTTTAGGAAAATCTCCACAAAATCTAGCGAGCCTGAACAGCAGTTTGAAAAAATGATGCCCTGCAAGAAATAAATGTTTCCTCAGCATGGAAGGAGTTTTAAAGGGTTTTGTAGTTTCCTTTATAGTTACGAGCATGTCTTTTCAGTAATTACATAGTGACTAATTTTATATTAAAGCTAACCACTTAACTTTAAGTGTGTTTGGTGCTTCAGATCAAGAATAGACTAGGAAGCTTTGAATGGAAAGCTAAGTATGAATTATAACAATAACAAAGAAGAATGAAGATCTACTTGGAGTTATTTTCTTTTATGTAAACAGATAATCAGCTTCTATAATTCCAGTGGCTCTCTGCCTTTCTTTCAAAAGCATCCACTTTGGCCAGAATTTTCTGTCCTCTCTGTCGATAGCCTTGGAGACTGGAGCTAACACAGCAGCTCTTCCTCCCTTAGACTCTTCCTCTTCCTCCTTCTCTGCCAAGCTGAATGTGTTTGACAGCCTTAGCAGAGTACATCCAAACAGGTTCCGCTTCCAAGGCACAGGGTTTTCATGTTAATTTGCACCAGGATTTAAATAGAAAATATAAATATTTCCTTTTAAAATTATTAAATGTTAACTGAATGTTTGAAGAAATCACATAGTTTGCACACATATTTTCACCCAGGTGCCTCTCCACCCTGAAGCACATGGTCCATCACCCTCCAGGCTACGGCACTGAGTAGAAGCTCCCTAAGGATCAATAAACAAAGTCCCAGGGAAAATGATCATCTGGGGGCCAGTTCACTTTGGTACAGTAATAATAATGTTCTTATCAATAGCCCTTGAAGGAACGGGGATGCTTTGGGTGGCAGAAGTCTTCGCTCACTGACTTGATTTTTCTCTCTTTCCTAGGAGTCATTGCAAAGCACCCTTTGTGTAATCCGTCTGCAGAACAGTGAGTATATTCATTACAGTGTTCCCATGAACACGTTTAATATTTTTGTCCCTTTCACCAATGCATACTTACTTCCTCTGCTCTCCCCACCGAGGCCTCTGTCTTCTAACATTCCTCTCAAAAAGGGAGGCAATGTTCTATATCAAGTATTTATTCACTAAGCTCATTGTTCAAAAGGCAGAGAACGCAGGGAATTTTCTCTAAGCTCATCAATGTTAACAAAGTAGAGATGCCAGCACCTTATCAATAGTTTTATGTTATGTAACTTTGAAAAATTTCTTCCCTGCCAGAGGAGGCCATCGGTTGCGGGGAAATTTCAGAATGTCTGGCTTGTGCTGTGGATGCGCCTCCTGAAATGCAGGATCTAGTGCAGGGGAAGTTCAATGAGTGTTCAGTGAATGAATGAACAAATAAAGATTGAGAGTATGAAAGCCGGAATGACATGATGGCGATTCATAGTTGGTAACAGAATTTAGGATGGTAAACACAGTTGGAGTCTGGCAGGCTGTATCCGGATCATGTTAATACAACCTTAGCAACAGTAGTTTGAAGATGGAGCTTGTTCTAAACATGTGGTCAACTGCAAATATAATTCTTTGTAAAAAAACTGCTCTGTGATTTTGAATCTCTTCTACGGTCTTCTTTACAAACTATTCTACGTTATTTTATCACTATAAGCTTCTTTTTTCATAAGTGGATCAGATATATATTATAAATAACAAAAGGAAGTCACAGGAGAATATGTGAAGAAACAATGCCTTTTACATAGTGAAATGATTACCACAGTCAAATTAACACACCATCTCCTTACGTAGTCACCTTTATTTTTTGTAATGAGAGCACCTGCCGTCTCCCAATAGTCAGTATTAACTATGGTACCATTAACTATTGTCATCATGCTGTATACTATATAATCTTATGGTTCCATTTATATGAAAATTAGGAGAGGCTAAATTATAATGTCAGAAAGCAGGTCACCGGTTGCCAGAGACAGGAAGCAGAGGGAAGGTCTGACTATAAAGAAATGTGTTTGAACTTTTTGGGGTGACAGAAGTGTTCCATATGACTGTGGGGATGGCGACACTGCTACATAGGTACTTTTAAGGCTGTGCACATAAAATTAGTAAATTTTATTATACATTACTTCTATGTCAATAAAGCTGATTAAAAGAATGAAAAACAAAACAGACAAATAAATAAGGACATCTTTGTTGTTTGGGGAAAAAAGGAAAAAGATATATTGCCTTTTGAGGTTGGCCCCAGAGGAGAAGCTCATAGTAATTGTACCCTGAGGCTGCCAACATCCCTTGGGGACATTTGCTGTCCCCATTATAGCTGCCAGGGGCACAGCTTGTCCTTCAGCCTTCTGGTCCATATTTTGAGCAAGGGTCTTGCTTTTGCTTTACTATAGTATAACTGAGACATGGTGGAATATTTTTCTATATTCAGGAGTAAAAAAGAAAACAATGATAGAAAACACTATGAATCTTTTAAATAACCCATCTTGTATCTTGTTTTCTATATCAGTTTGGCACATATTTTCCACAGAGGTCTATATAGTAAATATTTTAGGCTTGTGGGCCATATCGTGTCCATTGCAACTGCTCAACTCTGCAGTTGTAGCGTGAAAGTGGTAAATGAACGAACTGTGTTCCAACAGAATTTTAGAAGACCAGGCGAGGCCAACTTTTGCTTTACAGGCAGAGTTTGGAGGCCTCTGTTCTGAGAAAAGCTTAAAATGCTCATCTCTTAATCTGATGGTTTTGTTCTGTTCTGTTTTGTTTTGTTTCTGAGGTTCTTCCTCTCCCTTGGTTCAATGACATCAAACGTTACCTGCCCCTTCAAGGGCTACTTACCCTCTAATGACTAAAGTATGCCCTACATTTGTAAATCTCAAATAATAATAATAATCTTGTCAGATGATGCAAAAATGGCAACATCATTGTAAGATACAAATATATCTAGTTAAGAACCAGAGATGCATGTCCTCATGACATTTCTAGAAATGTAATGCAATTATTCTTGTTACTATTGGATTTATTGTTTATTCAAGGCCGAGCACACACATATTGGCATATATTTGCTTTGGGCTTCTCAGTGAATCTTCCATAATGTGAAAACAGTCTACGGCGCAGGTCAGAAGCTTGTACTGGTACAGAGGCTGAATGAAGCTGAATTAAGGTTGGGGGAATGGGAGTACATACATCACCTCAATATACAGGGGTGGGCACAAGAAGGTTTATAGTTGTAAGTATGCAGAACAGAGTTTATTCTTGTATTATTACTTATTAACTATTGTATTATTTTCTATATGAACAGCTCTAAACCTACTTGTGTCCATCCCTGTATATTCCACCTACATTCCTACATCAGGTTTTACTGGGACTTTCATACACCAAGTTTGCCCTGAAAAGATCACTTTTTTTTTAGCATAACAGATCAGGAAGCCCGATTTGCCTCTGCTTGTATTCTAAGCTATTACCCTGAGCCAAAAGCCCGAATCAAGTAGGGATGAGAGCCTCTGACTCCTCTCTAAGCTCCTTGATGTTAAGAGTGACCTGACTGTTATGATGCTCAGCTGACTTGCAGTTCCTGCAGCTGGCACACTTGTCCCTGCTTTATTGCAGGCAAGCGGTCATTGGGTTAGCTCATTGGAGACTGCGTGCCCTGTCAGTGTGGTTGGATCTGTGTGTCCCATGTCATTTCTTGTATCTGTACATCAGACACTGGTGTCTTGGATCTGTGCATCCCATGTTGTCTGGTGGCTCTACCTATCCAGTGTTCCCTCTGTGCCCTTTGACATTTCTCTGTCATTGTGGGTTTTGGCGGGGGACACTTTCTTATTTTCTGACAAAATGCACCAGGTTCATCTTGTATATTTGCTGCTTCAGTCTTTGAATTAGTCATTTCTCCAAGGAGCCCCGGTTTCTCATATCAGAGAATGTGAATGCATTTCACAAGATCTGGAGGAAAGGGATGACAAAGACGGTTTTTTGTCTAGGATTCCAAGTAGGTAGGCTCCCTCTTAAAGCTTTCTGTTGAGCACAGAAAGGTTTTTTTCAACACCGTTGTTCTGGATAGAGATTGGTGGTGGGATAAAGTCTTAAGGCATTTCCCAAAAGGCTCTGTCAGGGTTGAGAAATGGTCGTTCTCATTGGAACACGGCCCTGAGCTGGTGTAAGTGACAAAGAAGGAAGGACAGTGACCCTGCGTCCTCTGCCACCTTCTCCCAGCACAGGTTGCGGAGCTTAGCAGGATCACAGATGGGACAGTGGATGCTGAGGGCGGCTTCATGAGGCAACTTGGACATGAAAGCTTTAAGCTAAAGTTCTAGGTGCAGCCTGCCAGGGTTTTATATGCTAATATCTGTTGTGTGCTCTTCGTACTCTGGCAAATATGGTTGGGGTTAATGACTGAATTCGGTCTCCTGATTGGTGGTTAGCATGGTGACTTCTTATAGGAATGTAAGGCCTTGGTGGCCTATTACAGGTTGAATAAATGGGAAAGGGGAGAACAAAAAAATAAACCAGTTACTGGTTAAAAGTGGTTGTTGATACTTTAATGAAAATGGGGATACTAGGTATTGCAGCAGGTGTCTACCAGAGAGGTGGAAATGTGCATCTGAAACTCAGAGGAGAAGATCTAGGTGAATGGATTTAGGAGCTGTTTTTATAGGCATTAATGAATTATTTTCTTTCATCGGTCTGATGTGTGCCTTGAAAATTGTAGTATGTGTGCCGGAAATATTAATATATCAATGGAGTTTACTTCAAAAGGGATACATGGGTTGAATATGAAGATACTTTAAAGAATAAAACTCAATTTATTCACTCATGTCCTTTTAGGCTATTTGAGTATTAACATCAAGATCTAAGTAGCAACAACAAAAAGATTGGTTCAATGAACTGCTAGATTTCAAAGTTATGAGCGTGTGCTCCATGCTAATGTGAGAATTGCTGTGACTACAGAGCTGTGAGTAAATTGCACGTTTTAAAAAGTATAAATTACTTTTGCTTGAAAAATGTGAAAGTTATTTCAGGGTTATATTACTGTTTCATTTATTAATTACTTTTCTTGAGAGATATAACTCAATTTGGGATTATATTTTTATTTCATTTAAAGCTAATAGTAGTTAATACTTTATAAGTGCATCTATCAGCATTTCTGGTAACACTAATTAACTGCTATAGGTACATCTACTTATTGTTCACATCAGTTCAACTTACTATGAACTGGAGAGGACCAAATAAAATCATCTCAGCATCACATGTTTGAAATGCTGGACGTCAGTTTTGTCATAAAGCTACACAGAATAACTGAAAAGTTAGAGATTTTACTTTTATTAAAGTAGGCTTAAAAATAAATCACATATTTGTGGGGAGAAATCTTCAAGATGACTTTTATTTTGCTGTAAGTTATCCCTGAACAAGATCAGGGATGAGGTACATAATTAATTAAGCCTACTGGGCCCACAAGGTAGGAAAACGAAGTGGTCTTTATTCTTCTAGTGCCTGTCGGCATTATTTCTGTCATGCCCTTTTCTGAATATTGGTGATGGCACAGAGGTGTGACAAATATTTGGCTATTGCTTTCTTTTTTTCTGGACACATGTCAGTCATAACCCAAGATCATCGTAATTTTCATGGTTCCCATTTTCGACTCAGAACTCTTTCATACACTGTGATCCAAATTATTGAAATTGAAATACATAATATAACCTATTAGCTGTCTCTGTGCAAGGAGAAACAAAAACTCATAAGAATACCAGTATATTTGGAAACCCTAGTTGGAGCTATCAAAGACAGGAATGTTCAAGAACCAGGTGGGTTTCCGGTGCAAACATTTGCTGATTGCACCTTTGATTTAATTACTATAATTTGTCTTTGTGCTATTAAGTGCTCCTCTTTAAATATCAGCGCATTAGATTGAAAGTTCCTTGGGCTTTTGCCAAAATCTTCTTTCTTAGTACTGTGTCATCGTTATTTTAGGCAGGGACTTGACAAATCAAAATCTGTGTTTGTTAGGCTACCTTCTGGTGCAGGTGCAGTGAGTTGGCCTTAAATACGGCCAAATCTTAAGCCCCAGGGCAAAATCAACCAGAATCTCTCAGCACGTTATTTATACTTTGCACATCAGTGAAATCTTATACCCAAAGAAACATAGAGAGCAAAAAATGGCAACCTGGCTGTGTTCCTCACTCTGTGGACTCAACACCCCCACCCCTTAACCCAAGTCAACAGTAAGCCCTCACTATGACTGGGACAAACCTGAGGCACAGTGCCATGGGGATCTAGAAGGTTCTGTCTTCCCAAATGTGAATCTGTTAATTTGATGTCTGGTTACCTGGGTTTCATTCTTTACCCTTGGTCTTGTTGGTCAGCTTCTGCATGGCTCACTTTCCTTATTTGCAAAATGAAAAGTATCTAAAATATATTATTTTACTGTGTTCCTTCTCACTTCTTTCTCCTGCTAATCCTTTTAAATAGACTCTAAGGGTCGAAGTGCCCGGAACTGCCCCAGGTTCTAACCAATGGATGATAGGAAGCCTCTGCGGGCCTTTCCTTCATATTCATTGCAACATAACTGAAATTGGCAGGGGTTTTTTTTTGTCTTTTTCCACCTTTCAGTTGTTCAGAAAAAGATGTATGCCCACAGGTAAAGACAAAACAAACATGAAAAAGCAAATTTTCTAAAAACTGAGAAAAAGCATGAACAAAAATATATATAGAAGAATAAATATACAGGAGCAGACATGCAGGGGTGTGTTGAAGCTCAGTGTTAATCAAGGTAATGCCAATTTATAATATCATTTTCAAGCACCAAAGTAACATTTTAAAAAAACAGATAGTATACTTAATGCCGGTGAGAGAGGGGTGAGATTTATATTGCTACTCAGAATGTAAATTGTTCTACTCTCCACCAAAAATAATTTGGCAATATTTACCAAGAGTCTCTTGGTCCATTGTTTTCCTTTTTTAGGATTTATTCTAAGAACCTTTTCAAAAAGTTGAATAAATGTTTCTGTAAAAATATATAATTAGTAAGAATGAAAAACTAGAAGCAACATAAATATACAACAGAGTTAAATAAATTATAGTATATTAATGAGATGCCATAGTACATGATCATTTAAAATGACATTAAAGAAGAATGAATGTTAACTGAACAAAATAATTATTTAGTAGAGTCTACCAGAAGTATGTTGTGATTTTAATTATGTAAGTGCAATATATGTATGTGTATATCAATCAAAGATAATATATCAACTTCAATCATTGCTAAGTGTTTTCAGTGGATCTAGAAATGTTTTCACATTTCTTATTTAACTCTATGTTCTCTAGTGTAGAAATGGGAATATATTTTTACAATGAGCATACCAAAATATACTAAAAAGTAATATCTAGGATTTGTAAATACAATTTTTATTTTTAAATTGTTAATATGTCAAATTATGATGTGCCCAACAATTTCAGTAAATGTATTTTGTCAGATGTTTTCTAATTTCAAGTTGCACTAGCACAAAGCACAATTCATTACTACCAATTATAATGAGTTAAGAAAAGATATTCTGGAGAGGAAATTTAAAATGTAAACAAAAAAAATTGATATTTCTATTTCTACTCTGAAAATGAATAAAAAGATCCCCTCAATGATTTCTCCCTGGGAGTGAATCATTTTGTCAGAAGCATTAACATTTTGACAGTTGGGATGTCTTTTATTGTCCTTGAGGGAAATGTGGGTCCAGTGATCTAAAAGTTACAAAGCAGCACCCAGTGTGCATGACATATAGTAAATCTTCACTTAACCTTGTTGGCAGGCTCTGCAACTTAAAGCAAAATGAAGTAAAGTAAATTAAAACCAACTTTACCATATGCTAATTCGTACAAACAAGAATTAAGTCCTATGGAAAGGATGTTATTGGAGGACCTGCTGTACTCATTTAGATTTAATGTTCTCTCCCATCGTTCTGTAGGAGGAGCATGAATATTACTTGGAGTTTGTCACCTTTTCCTTGTTTTTTAAAATGAATGTTTAGATACATTTGAGTAAGTATTTTAAAATTAATATACTCAATAAAAACTGCTCCGATACCGGAAAATTTCACAAGTAGTCAAATTCTTAAGAGCCAAAGGTTTCTCACTCGGTGTTGATTTCCAATTGAGCTTGCACTTGAGATGTAAATGTTTTTAAAGACATGCTCCCGTTACAAGTAAATTGGGTGTCTTCAATCCCTTTCAATCATGGGAAGTTGCAGATTCTGGTTTTACAGTGACTCATGTTAACTTTCAACTAAATAAAACAAAGAACATCATTGATGGCAAAGCCCCAGATTACTTCATTGGACATGCATGTCAGATTAGGAATTTTCTTTCATAAGCAGACTGTTTATATAGTCTGCTTATTATACATTTCTAGTTTATATAAGAGCCCACATTTTCTAGACCTCCATTAAAAAACCACGTTGCATGTGAAATTTTCTAGAGGTCAATACTTAGGGACCTGCCCCAAACTGTAGGAATTAAAAATGTATTAGCCAATCTGTAACAAGCTGAAGTGCTCATTAAATTAGTATCAGTATAAAAACAATACACATAATCTATCATCTATGAAATAGGTTTTGGCTTATGAAGACATCATTTCAATTTATTGGGTGGGAGGATTTTTAATAACAATACATTCATAAGGTTGCTGTATTTTGGATGAGAATATTCTAACCTAAGAAGCTTATTAAGGAACTCAGGTTATACAATAAATCCATAGGTAGCTAGCGGATGTTTCAAAAAAAAAATTGGGGCTCTCTCTAAGCAAATGAAGTTTTATATTCCCTGTTTGCGGGGGCGGTGGCGGGGAGACCAAGGCTGCATACTGTGTTCTATGCAAATACCAACCCGGGTCGCAGCAGAGTGGGATGAAAACTTGCCTCCTTATTTTCCTTTTCTAGCACACCAAATTGCCTCGACTGGAATTCAGGTTCCTCTTTGTGAATGGGCAGCAGTCATGTTAGTCGGGAAACCCTGGATTCAACCAGAGGATTATTT
Source organism: Mormoops blainvillei (assembly GCA_004026545.1). Lineage (NCBI taxonomy): Eukaryota > Metazoa > Chordata > Mammalia > Chiroptera > Mormoopidae > Mormoops > Mormoops blainvillei. The sequence continues at coordinate 43,234 of PVJD01002726.1, read as the reverse complement.
GTTCTGCCCAGCGTGGGTTTGCTCGCTCCCCTTTGTGGGTCTACTGTTAATGCAGGCGGCTCCTTTGGGCTGGAGCATAAAGGGCTGCGACTGAAGCGACTCATCTTTTGTCTGTCAGTGCGACCCAGACATAATGAGGACGCCCAGCCTTTCTTTCACTCACTGCCTAAACACTTAAAAAATCAATTCGAACTGCATCCGCAGTGTCAAGTTTATCTATGTTTGAAAGAAAGTAAGACTTGTTCAGATTCCTCTAATTTTTACATTTAGCTACGAAATATATCTTTTTTTTGGTTAGGAATTGGGTTGTTTCTTTAATATTTTATGAAATGCGTATTTAATATGAAAAAGTTAAAGGGGGAAATGTTCCCTATTGCACAGTTGCTAACCTTTTGATACATTTTGTTTCATCCTTTAAATGTTTATATAATCCTATTTGCCTAGTTTATTCAAGTGATTAAAAAATATGTACTGATCATAGATAATGTACTACACACCATGAGAGGCCTGAATAATGTGTGTGTGTGTGTGTTCTGCTCTCAAGCCACCTGCAGCTTGATGGTGCAGAGATACAGTGCAGGAAGCTCTGTTTGAGAAATAACATTACAGTTAGACCTTGAACATCGCAGGACTTAGGGGTGCGGCCTCCCTCCTGCGCAGTTGAAAATCCACATGTAACTTTTAACTGCCCCCCAAACTTAATACCAATCGCCTACTGTTGACTGGATGCCTTACCAATATCATAAACAGTTGATTGGTACATATATTGTATGTTATATGTATTTTACGCTATATTACAATAAAGTAAGTTAGAGAAAAGGAAATATTAGAAAAATATTAAGGAAGAGAAAATACAATCACAGTACTGTATGTATTTATTTAAAAATTCATGTGTAAGTGGACTTGCATAGTTCAAACCCATGTTGTTCAAGGGTCAGTTGTGTATGTGTATGTGTGTGTGTGTGTGTAATAGATAGTATATATAATTTATATGTAATAAAATATGTTATTTTGCTTTCTTCACAATATAATGAGCACTTTTCCACTTTATTAAAAATTTATATCAGCATCATTTAATGGTAGCATATTAGTTCAAGGTATGGGTGTCCTTTATTTTATTTAGATATTTCTCTAAAAATAAATATGTAAGTTCTTTACTTCTAATTTTAGAAATTATTAAGTAATAGAATCTTGATATTTTCATTCTTTGCTTCTCCAAATTTTAGAATAAATTTCTACAGGGGAAATTCATGGGTGAAAAGCTTGGAAAACTTCAAAGTTTAGTACAGCTGATGAATTACTTTCCAGGAAGGCTGTGGGAATTCATACTATCACTGTATCAGGTTCACAGTCATATCACTCCTATGTCAATGATTTATGTCATTTAAAAAACTTATTGCTAGCATTTTTGTTGAAAAATAGTAACTCCTTGTTTTAATTTATATTTCCTTGTTGGTAAATTTGTATATTTAAACCGTGTACATATATATAAAAGTATGTGTAAAAATTACTAAAACAGACCTTAACTAAGATTGGAATCCAGAGAGCCCACAGGGGGAGCTCTCCTACCCCACACTGAGTACAAAGCTCTCCGGGAGGAGTTCTGGTTATAACAGCGCCTCCTAACTTCCTCTTCCCCTCTCTGAAAGAATGTCCTCTTCTTTGTTGTATGGAACTTGCATGTGGCTCGCTAGTGGTCATGGCTGCATGTTCAGGATTGCAATTGTTTTTCTTGCCCCCCCCCCCCCCCCCCGAATAAACCCTTTTTGTTGGAGGGATATCTAGCTGACTTTTTTGTTTAAGGTCAGCATAAGTAAATTTACATGATATATATGTACATAGTGATTAAATTTAATGAAGTATTAGTTGACATCTCTTGCTTAATTTTTCTGGAAATTTTTTAAACACCTTGGAAGATTTTAAAATTTATCAACCCATTATTTTAGTTATGATAACTATTTTTCCCATTTTGTTTCCCTGCAATATTTTTACGTTGGCTTTTTACGAGCTGTAGAAATTTTGATATTTTTGTTTGTTTTGTTTTGGTGGGTGGTGGAATGATTTTGCAACTTGAAAGCTCTGTACTATACAGATAACACTTTTTCTTAGTTTTAATATTTACAGTCATCTCTTTAATAGATATGAAATTAAGCTGATGTATTTTATGATGTGGGTAATTTTTTCTCAGTAGCACCTAATATCTTTTGTTGAATAGTGCAGTCATCTTGTTTTCATTCTAAACATTTACACATTTTTTCAACATACTTAAATATGTATGTTGAATATGTATGGTGTCAAATATGGAGAAATAAAGTACTATATAATTTAAAGAAGCTAAATTTATACTGCATGGATTGCAATTCTTTTTCTATGTTCATTCTTTTGCCACTTATATTTATTAACACATCTAATTTTTAGATAATTTTTATATAAAGGAACTTTAATATATTTGTTTTCATCAAAAGAAAACAAAGTGTTCCTGATATATATTGTTTTTTAAATAGTTTCGTCTTTTCTCTCAGATATTAAACACCCAAAGTTATATTTTCATCCTTTGCTCTTTTGTCTTTATAATGACATATTTTATCAGCGTCATTTGTAAATGCTTCAAATGTACCTACATCCAGTTATTTCAACCAGCCACTTAAGGAATTGCTCATGATGATTTTATGGATTAGAAAAGCATTCTATATTTTGATTTATTTTGTAATTAGATAAATATCAGAAATGGTGCTGCCAGTCAAACATAGTCTTTAAAAATCCAACAATTATGCAGAAATAATCCTAAAGTACCAGAAGCACATACTATATTTAGATTTGCTACTTTTCCTTCTTAATAGCAACTCTGGGCCATTTCTGCACAAGCCCTTTATCTTTTCATAATCCAGAATTTAATGGGGAGGGAGCCATTCCCTGTCATGTTACAATTTTTCTTTGTATAGAACTCAATTATGCAGAAAAAAAATGAAATTGAATAATCAATTTGGAGTAACATAAGGAGAAAAGAGTAGTATTTAAAAATCAAGTGATTTCAAAAGACCGAAGAACCGCAGGTGGGAAGAAAGGCTAAAGAGTGACCAAGGCAGCATCTTGTCAGAGGGACGTATTTTTTGTCAGTGTGCCTAATAAAATATATTTAAATGGTTAGAAATGAGACACAAAAAGATAACTATGAAATTTTCTCATTTTTATTCTCTCCAAATTTTGAGTTTAAAAGGTCCAAAAAGGAGGTGTGTAGAGATTGCTAGATAGAAAGAACATGGAGTTCCCCCACCCTCTCCAAATAATCGAAGTTTGGAGAAGAGTATCATTTGAACAATGCACACTTGACTAAAGCAATTCAGTCAATCTGACTTATTTTAGAATGTAGTTTTTCCTCTTGTCAAGGCTGAAATTTCATTCAGCCTTGGAAATTCATCCTGTTATACCCAATGGAAATTAATGTTTAACATTGGTATATCAGCAATAAAGAGAGGAAACTTATGAGCAAAGAAATGTGGACTCTTGAGATCCTGGAGTTAATAATAATAATAACAACAACAACAGCAACAATAAAACACATTCATTGCATGCTCATTATGTAACAGGTGACATTCTAAACACATTAGATACATTAACTAATTAAATACTTACCATTATCTTAATGAAATGGTTATTACTTTCATTTAACATATGAGAAACTGAGGCCCAAAGAGGTTAAGTAACTTGTTCAACATAATGCAGTTAATAGAATAGGCAGAGTATAATTTAATTAAACAAAATCCTCATGCCTTTAATTAAATTATATGAGTAGCAACAGAAGAAACAGTATTGAGAAAATAGGTTTTGAATCCAATGGTTTTAAGAACCCCCGCTGGCCACCTGTAAGTCTGCTGGTCTCACCACCAGTCTTAACCACCGAACAGTAATTCTTTGTGTGTGTGGTGGTGGTGGTGGGGATACAGCAGGGAGCATGAAAGGATGGTGTCGATTATTGAATTATCTCAAGGCTCTGAATGTTTCTAATGGAATCTTCTCTCAGCAAGTAGGAAGTCCATCAGGTCTGGGGAAGTAAATTTTAATTTGTTAAATTAAATACTAACTTTTGATAATGTCTTTTAAAAATCTATTTGTTTCGAGGTTGAGGAAATATCTTATGTTGCTATCAGTCTCATTGTAACGCGAAAGAAATGAACTTTCTTTTATAATGATGCTTCACTGAAGAGGCGGTAGAGGTTTCCAGCTGCTGACATTTGGTTATTACCATCCTTTACAGACTGGATTTTAGAAATCACCATTTCTCTTTTTATTTTTTGAAATACTTAAGACAAATTGCATTTTTCAACACCCCCACATAGTGACAAAAAAAGAAACAAATATAAAATATTTATTTAAGCTCAAGCTTGGAGAAAGTAATTTTGTAGGAGTAAATAAGACGGTCTTCACTGGCTAATACTGCACAGGCAATATAATTCTATAAAATACTTGATGCTATATTAATAATGTGGCTTTTAATTACTTTTCTAGTGTTACGGAAAAATGAAACGACCAGACACTGAGGGGTTAGGAGCACGATCTTTACTTACATGCACGGGCCCAGAGGAGACAAACTCCAAATTCTGAGCCCAGAACAATAGCCCCGCATTCCCTTTATGCTGGGCTAAGTGGGGTAAGGGTCTTGGGAGGCGTGGTATAGATTTGGCCCGAAAAGGGTTTACAGAGGTGAAAGAGAAGCATTTACATCATAAATCAGGGCAATTAGCATTTCATCTCTGGTATCAGCCTTGATTCCCTCTACACTAGCACAAAATCTTGTAGATTTTTTAATCCAACAAAAAGAGTTCTTCCTCTTCATGCTATAGTACATGCTGTTGTATCATTCCAGTATCATCTTAGATGATTATTAAAGTAAAATGTGCATTACTGTTATATAGTTCCATAAGGAACACATCAATCAAATTAGAGATTATAACTTTTTATTTTATACACTTTTATATTTAAACACAAAATGTTAAGTTCATATATTACTTACATGTAAACTAAAAATATACTATTATCTTACTTCTCCACTTCATCCCCATCTGCTTTCTTCCTGGATGTAATCAGTGTTGAAATTTAGCATGTATCCTTGCAGAGCTTGATCACATATTGCTATAGACATGGATACAGATATAGATATATGGTCCTAGGGTTTTAAAAGGATATAGGGTCATACTATCCCTACTTTGCAAATTATTTTGTTACTTCAATATGCCTTGATATTTACATATATACATGAAGTGCTAGGTTTTTATTTTTTAAAGATTAGCAGAATTATTTAAACCACGGCCTACTAGAGTTGGCATCTCTTTACTCATAATCTCTGTGAGAAATTGGGATGTGAAGGAGCAAAAACGTCAATGGGAGCACCGGCCCCATCGGTGATACAGAGACTGGACTTCAGAAACTCTGAAGTCCAGTCTCTGTGGAGATACAGTCCTGTTTCATGCTTTAGCAATCCTTTCTCCTCACATTCTCTGAAATCAAAACCTATCTTCAGTCCTATTTTCTTCCAGATATGTTCCATAAGATATCTGGCCAGTGGCTCTATCTGCAGTGCTTTTTGTAATGCCCCTCACTCTAGGGTCAAGGGCTTTCACAATCCCAAGTCATCTATTAGTTTTTGCCTCCCAAACATCTCTATCAGAAGGCAACTCAAGTCACAATCAATCTTGCACCTTCAGACACAGCCTGATGCATTTCCTTTTTTTTTTTTTTGAAGGAGGTCCAACATTATCACTCGCATACTTTTGATACCCAGTAATGTTGATCCTGTTTGCCAGAACACAAAGTAAATGACAGAAAAAGAGGCCACAGCTGAGGCAACAACACTTACTGCAGAATATACTCATCACTAGATAAAACAACAGAGCAGCCTTGGCTGCAGAATTTATAATTTTGGCTGGGATTCTCAGTAGAATATGTCTCACCAGTTCTCACTGACTGAGAACTCAAGGCAGGGGGAAAATATAAATACATATTCATTGACACTGACATATTGTTTACTGTAAAGATAATGATACACACATATCATATGCACATATTTATATACCCATTATGCATCAGTAGGATACTTCAAAAATGAAATTACAACAAATTAGTGTTATGTGGGCATGATCAATGTATTAGACATACATATGTCTGTAGCATCAATCTCTAAGAGTGGGAATGCTGGGGAAGAGATGATGAGGGACTTAACAGATTGGTACTGCAAATGCAAACTAATTTTTTCGATGCTCAGTTCACTACTTCTGTATATTATACCAGTGACATCCTATGAAATCATTTAACCCTTCAGAGCACACATAGGAAGTACCTACTTTGAATCTGACATTCAAGGATATTTATTAACATCTATATGGGGAAGATAAAAAATTTATAAATTAAAAAAACTTAGATAAAAAGTATTATTTGAGGTGGTATTTAGTATGAAATTATAATAGAAATTTAGGGGTGTGAAAAATCAAAAAGGTAGCTTGGATCAAAGACAAAGAATGTCCCTGTTCAGGGATATTAAAATTTTAAAGCAGTGGCTAGCTTGTTATAGACTAACTCTCAAAGAGACTACCTGTGGATTCTAGACAAAATTGAAAAAAAACGTCTGTAAGAAAGTATTATGTAGCTACCAAGTCAACAAGGACTCAAGGGGCCGACAGCCCAAAAGAAGAAAAGGGAAAAAAAAGAACTGACATGCAGTATCACTTTTTCTTTCAAAGCATTTACCCAATTTCATGGGGATTGTTGAGATGCTTGGAAGCTGAGTTAAACTGTCAGTCTCAGGGGACTGTAGGTGAGAAACTAGAATCTACAGACTACCAAGAAGGAAGGGCCTGGTGTATACTTAAGACTTCCCCTTGGTGTTAGTGGAGGACTAATACCTTGGAGTAGAAGTGATCTTTTTAAAGAGCAGGACTCACAAAACCCGAAACTTTGCTCTGAAGTATCCCAGCATCAGATGGATTATGCCTTGACCGTAACTGCCTGCGGGAGAGTTCACCCAGAGACTCAGATTAGCTCTCCAATCTTTCATATACAATTCCTGGCTTTCAATCACAAATTACCAAGCATGAGAGGAAATGAGATTACATGATTGAAAACTATGGAAACATAAATAGAATATAGACATAGATCCACAGGACATGCAGATATTGAAGTCAATGAGCGAAGACTGCAAGATAATTATGCACTCTAGTTAGTGCAGTTACCTGTTCACTAGGTATGGCTGCAAGTTTACTTGGTCAGATACACTAGTTCCTGTTACCTTCTGACAATCTCTTTCAGGCCACTTAATTTACTTTCTTTGCTTTATGTGCTGTTTTCTGTATGTGAACTTCCACTTTAAGCTGCACTTTTTATCTCCCTTTGTCTGTGTGTTTATAATTTGCCCCGGAAGACACCTTTCTGAAAACTGCTGACTCATCCCCAGTTCTTTATTCCCCAGCACTCTCAAATGGTTTTTCCTTCCAATCCTATGATCCCCTTCTCCCCATTAAAAGTGAAGAGTTGTGAGGGACCTTAAGAGAGATGTGTAAGTCAGACATTTTAATTCAAAAGAGCCTTGAGCATTTTCTGCTGAGTTTGGGAGTCACACAGAAAACTACACAAAAGTGGAGACCAGGGATCCCAGACATTTTTCAAGTGTATGTTTTTGGGTAATAACTTTGGCTCATTTGGGCAGTGAATCTCGGTCGCCTAACACAGCTGGGAATTAGAGCAAGTGATTTTTCTTCTGAAGGCTGTGACGCTGGGCACCTTCCCTGCTCTTCTTAACCCCTTGCCGATGAAGAAGTTTAGTGCTTCACTTGAGAATTTCAGGTGCTGGTAAATGGTTGAAATCATCTCCTCGAACAGGGCATCATGCTGTTCCCACTTACATAAGAAACAGGCAAGGTTTCTTTCATTCTGTCCATGCTCTGTAAAGAATTCTTTATTAGAAGTCTACTGGAAAGAAGGGGGGACCCAAAAGCCCCTTTGTAAGAGAAACCACAGAGATGTAGTTGATGTATGTTTTCACTGTCTGCCTAATAGCCCTTCTCCTTTTTGTCTGATATCAGCAACACCCCACCCCCATTCTTATTCCCTCACCACTCTAGTGAAGCCATTGAGGAAAATAGCTTGTCATTATGGCCACAGGGGTAAACTTATGATTCAGGGCTGGCCAAAGCTGGATCAATTAGAATTGCTGTTTTATAGATATATCACCCCCTCCCGTACACACACACACACACACACACACACACACACCCACTGAATCAGGGACAGGTAACAGAAAGTTCTTCTCATTTGGCTTTTGGGTTTGATAACTGAAAATATTTGTGGACATACATCACCTTCCTATGACACTTCATTCATCTCATGGAGAAGGAGAGAGAAGGGGATCGTCATTTGGTCGTTTGACCCTTGAATCGAGGTTTGGCAGAGACGAGCTTTAGGTCCGACTCAGTCCTGTGAGCCACCATGTTACCTTTCTTCATGAGATGGATTCGAGCTGAATTTCTGCAACTTGTGTTGAGAGAGGCCTGGGTAGCACAAGTTTGAGAATGGGTGGAAATATCCAGAGTGAAGAACTATATGAAAAGGAGAGCCTCCTATGAGGTGTATAATAATGAAACTCCTCAAATCTGAAGCAGTTCCAAGCCCGCTAAAAAAGAGATTCTGGGGTCTTTACCGTGATCTTATTAGCTTCGTATATATGATGATTAGAAAATATTACACATACTTTTTACAAGTATCATTTAAATTTTTTGTCTTTTTGAAGGAGAATCCAGAATAAAAATGGACATCAAGAAATAGATCATCCTTTCATCAGGACTTAAAGTTCTGTATCAATGAATTACGCTATGTTAAAGGGGTTTATGGTTTTGAAAATTTTTATGTAATAGGAATTATTTAAAATATGTTTTTGAAGCATTCAAATATTTACTTATACCCTTTTATATATTAGCTCATATAATATCTGAAGGAAATGAAGCTGCATTCCTTAAGGAATATTGCACAGTTGAACATTCATTACCATATTGAACTTTTCCCCATTATTTGGAAGCAGAGAAATTTTACTTTAATACATTTTGATAATTTTCTTTTTAGTTTTTGTGGTTGTATGTATTACCATCATAGAAGATCTTTCTCATGTACAGTGCACTTGAAAATACAGCCTTGACTAAAGTGAGTTAATCTGAAACTGAAACAAAAATTATTTATCGATTTCTCAAGATCAAGACATAACATCTTAAGTTATTCAGAACACAGGGGCATCCCTATTCATACTAAAACATTTGGTGGATTATTAGTTAACCAAATTTGATTTAAAAAATTTTCAGAATTAATTAAATATAACCCTATTATACTGAATAGTTGAAACTTGTCTTCTATTTACTTTTCAAATAGTAAATCTCTTTTGGTTGACCACAGATATTATTGTAATTATTAGTTACTGTGTAATGGGTTGAGGCTCTCTATTGTGTTTTAGATGTCTAAGTTCATTTGTCCCAGTTATAAATGATTTCAGTCTGGTATGTTTTTGAGGTGTTTACTTTTGTGGTTTTCTGTCTCCTTCTTCACCGACAGAGTCCCAGCTGTCACTTCTACTACTCTCAGTGTGCTAGCCTTCAGCCATCTCCCAATTCCTTCTTGTTCTCTCTCTCATCGCTGTTCTACAGGTCTCCATGAACTTGGTAAACTCTATTTTGACCACTTGGTAATCTCTTTGGCTGACTTTTGATAATGGAATGTGAAGCTGGTAGATAAATAAATCCTTAATAGGTAAAGGGGCCATTTGCTTTCCTTTTAATGCTAAAGAAACTGCTACCTGTTTTCAGGTGGTGAAAACTGGCATTAGAGGCCTCAGATAATGTTGAAAAAAAATCTATTCATATCACTCAGAAAAGAGAGTATTTTAAACATTATAAAAATAGTAAACATTCTCAATAATTATTCCTTGAAGAAAAGAAGACTTTTGGAGACTTCTTTTATTTCCTTTTGCTTTGATTTGAAACACCCTAAAAATAAGGGCTTGTTTATTACAATTTTTAAAAGGCTAAGAGCACATGAACATTTCCCTCAGACGGAGTCATCAATAATTCAGGAACAAAGGAGAAAGGTTTATATAGAATGTATAAAACTGAAAAGCCCAAGAATAACATGATCTAGAAACTCACCAGGGAAAAAACACAATGACAAATTTTGTTCATCACCGCATTGCAAATGTACAGTTGAATGCTCCACTTCATTTTGCTAAAATACCAATAACGTTTTGGCTAACTGAAGACATTGACATATGGAAGGTGTTTGGGAACTTGCCAATAGAATAATTATTTAATAAATTAATGAGCAAGTTATTATTGGACATTGACTGTATGCATAGAACATCCCAGGTGGTGTGGGGGAAGTAGCAATCAAGTCACATCATGCTGTCACTGTGCCTGTGGGATATCCTTCCATCAGATTACAACTGGTTCCTGCACCCCAGAAAAGGTACCTTACTTTAAATGACTGTCATGTATGTTTTCCAGTTTCTCAATGGGGTTCTAGAAATAGTCGGTAAAAGGAGGACAGCGGCACAGAAATGTAGGCAAAGTCAAAGAATTCTTCTAAAATGTGTCTGATAAAAGGAATATTATTACAAAAAGAGTTTGAGTTCCAGGCGGTCAGGGAAGGTTTTTAAATTTGCTTTGGGTTTAAAAATGACAAAATGTCCATCTTTCATAATATTAGAGATACAGTGAGAGCAGAATTACAAGGAGAAACAAAAACTGATTCACTCTCTATTTTGTTTTATGTTCTTGCTTGTGTTTCATTGGCCTCTCATATGAAGGGGTATATTTGTAGTCAGGAGAAGGGAATTCTTCTGTAAGAATGCCATGTCCATATTAACTCAGGTACGAAGGGTCAAGTGTCCTCAGAGGTTCTTTTGGACAAAAAAGAAATGTAAAAAAGGGAAGAATAACAATAGAAAAATAATTTGGGTGTGTTTCCAGTAATGACAGGAAGGTTAAATATCCTAAAATAGCCAGGATACAAATCACATGGACAAATCCATTTAAAGGATGTAGATCACCCAACATGAATATATAATCTACATGAATATATAATAACCCAATGAATATATAATCTACATCCTGTAAATGCATAACTGAGCTCAAAAGAAATACAGAACATTTGCAGAGGCCAATGATGAAGAGGAATTTGAACAGAAGAGAAACAAGCTCTGGTCTGTTCTGCAGGATTTAGGGGAGAATTGTCAGTCTTAATGATCAAGGAACTTAAATTGTAATGGCTTCATGGAAGTGGAAGTAGAGTTGTAGGCTTTTATAAAGAAGAGAGTTCAAATTAAAACCTTCACAAATTCTAGAATTTTTAAAGGACTACACGATTATATAATATATCTGCTACTGGCTAAGGAAGGTGACAGATAAACTTGCCTATCTTGGTTTATATAATACTTTGGAGGGATTTTTTAAAAACCTGTCATCATTTGTCACTCCAGTCCTGTCTTCACAGGGATCAGATTGAGATTCATTTACCTATGTGATCTTAGCAAAAATTAAAAATTAATATTTAGAAATGGTCTTTGACTGGCACGACTCATGGGACACCTAGGAGAAGCACATGTGAAATCTCCCCTGTAGAACTCCAAATCAGGCCCCAGGTTTGCCGTGGAGGAAGTTTCATCAAAAGAGAGTTTACAGTCTAACATAAAAGTTTCAAAAGGAAATAATCATCAGTTAGCCATAGTTATTAGAGACAAAAAAAAAGGAACATATTCGGAATACCAAGAACTTCAAATAACACTTACTGGATATTTATTATAAAATGTTTAAATCATGAAAGTGATGATAAATAATAAAAAACCGTGAAGCACAAGGAAGATACCAACAGACCTAAGCTGCAAGAGAATAATACAGACTTTTAAAAAATTTGACGCAACTACCAAGAATGATCAAGTGTCACATACAGAAATCTATACCCAAGGATTAGGGAATATACACATTTTCCTCAAGCATGTGTGAAACTTTGCAAAAACAGTTCACTGTAGGTTTATAGAACAAGTTTCCCCAGATTTCTAATAATATAAAAATACATTACATATTCTTTAACCACAATGTAATTAAGTTAGAAATCAGTATAAAAAGGCTACAGGCTGATGGTAAATTAACTGAACTTCCAAACGGGGAAAAGTAGGGAGACCCAGCTCATTGTGTGAGGCAGCTTACTCCTACTCAGCTTATGACTGACTTTTCACTTAGGCGCTCTTGGGAAGTTATTCTTTTTGAATAACTCCTTTTTTATTTTCTGATATAATGATGTTTACACCCTAAATGACAATAACTTAATATGCTATAAGAAGGGATATGGCTTCTAAAACACACACAGCAGTCATTAGTAGAGAATATTTTAAGGAACAAAATTGAATAATGTACCATATTTGGATGACCTAAAAAAATTGTTTTGAGTGTGTTCACTCGGCTGCAGGGTGCAGGCCACCACGATCCCAGCAGTGGGGGATGTGAGCGTCAACTGATAGAATAGCACAGGGCTGCCCTTGTAGGTGACGTTGTATAACCTATTTTGCATACTGCTTTATTAATGAACATAATTTTGAATGTTTTCCTCAAGGCTTCTAGGGATACAGCTTCATCAATGGCACAGAAATATAGTTTTGTCTTTTTCTTTTCTTCACAAACTTTCTTTTTACTCCATGTTTTACTGTATTGTTCATTGCTTCAAACAATATAGCACCATTAAGTATTGTTATTTGATTCATGAATTTAATGACAATGGTTCTGGTGAAATAATTTTAGAAATGATTGTTTGGAACTGTTCTCAGTTTTAGTCATCAGTTGTCCTTTGATTTCTACTTCATTTTTAGTCAGCATTGGCAATTTACTTTTTAGCAAATCATTCGCTGTGCAGAGACAATTTAAAAACATTTTATTTTTGTTGTGTTTTCTGATCTGTCATAAGATTAGTTCATGGAGTTTGTTTTTCTTTCTGATTGATTTACTTACATTTTTAGCATTTTATTAAATTTTCAAAGAACTTGCTTAGATTTATTAATTCTGCTGTGTAATGTGTATAATTCAGTTGTAATTATTGATAATTCTTTCTCCTGGCTTCCATTGGTATTAGTTCTTTGTATTTTTATAAAATATAAAGTTGAAAGCTGAGTTGATTGTATTCTCTCTTACCACACCCCAACAATAAACACATAATTTGAGGCATTTCTCTTTGAACACAGCATTTTACACTCACATAGCCTTTGATATATTGTGTTCTTATTTTTATTGATTTGGAAAAATAACCAACGGTATTTTTCCTTGACTCAGTTATTTAGGAGAGTGCTTTTTAAGTTAAAAGATGTATTTTTGTGGTTGAAATTAATATTAGTTTATTTTTGTTGAATTTCAATCAAATAATAAGGCTAGTAAAATTCCTGCCTTTTGAACTTGCCACATTTTTCTCATGACCTAAAATTCTGGTATGAGGCATCAACTAATTAGATTCCCAAGAAACTGTCTGTTACCAATAACCACGTCATTAAAGTGGGACACAGACTTCAGACTTTCAGACTAAAAAAATTACAGAGCTATTTTTTTCCTGACAAATTCAAAAATAAAATTTGTATGAAACCACCTGTGTTTTAAGCCTAAAACTTTTCTCCTATATATGCCAATCAGGTTTCTAATCTACAACCATGTCATAACCAAGACCGGTTGGCATAATGCAAATAAAATTTCTTAATCAATTGTTTACCTCAATTTATGTTATGAAACCTTGTGCTATGGACAAATGCACTAATTCTATTATATATCCAATCATGGTGAATATGCAATAATACTATTATTTACAGTTATAGTTTATGGCTATATAGAAAATAATATTTACAAAGCTTCTTTTAGGAATAGAGCAGTCTTATTTTTGGCCTACTATTTGCTGGACATTTTGGGTCAGTAACGATGGATTCATTTTGAGGGCTGAAAGGAGATGATGGAATTAAAGGGCTGAATTACTCTACAAAGAAGAGATGAATTTGGGATTTTCACAGCAAACCACAGAGAAAGATGTACAGAAATGTATGAGAACATTTTGAAAGCAAGGAAGACTACAAAAGTTAAGAAAGAGGATTCTGTAGGTTAAAGATATAACTACAATATGACTCAGCAATTATACTTCTACTTATATACCCAGAAGAACTAGAAACAGGTTTTAAAAAACACTGTACATGAATGATCACAGCATTGCCATTCACACAGTAGCTCAAAGGTAGAAACAACCCACATGTACCTGAGGAAATGCAGGGATGTACAAGCGGTGGTCTGTCCATACAGTAAAACATTATTCAGCCATGAAAAGGAATGAAATACTGACAGATGTTACAACAGCAGTGAACCTTGGAAACATACTCAGTGAAAGAAGTCATATGTAAAAAGCCACACATTGTTTCATTTCCTTTACATGAAATTCCAGAATTGGCCAATCCATAGAGACAAAAAGCAGATTTGTGGTTGGTTACCAAGGGCTGGGGGGTGGAAGGTCAGGAATGATCACTTAATAGGTATGGGGTTTCCATTTGAAGCAATAAAAAAGTTCTGGAACTAGATAGCGGTAATTATATTGTGGTTGTGCCTCATACCACTGAATTTTACACTTTAAAATAGGAAATTTTACAAGGTCTATTATATCGCAATAAACAAAATTAAAAGAAAAAAGTTGTTAAGTTGAAAATATTTTAGTCTGAGCACTGGTTTATCTTGAGATGTCTGTTTACCTGTAATTTAATTGAAACAGGTTCAATTAAAGTTGCTTTTCCCCTACACTTTTTTGTACCTTTTGAAATGAGAATATATTACCTACTACAAATTATTTGATTGAAATATTTCTAGTGGTTGAAATAAAAGAGAGACTTTAAAAAACAAAGGTCTAGTACTTACTCTTCAGTTTTATTTGCTGTGAAATAACCATTTACTTTATTGCCTAAGCTTCAGTAAAACCTATTATGCATCAATGCTTAAAACTTTTTTTTTCAGAGAAAGGAAGAAAAATGTGTGCTTCAGTCAAGGTGGCTAAACAGAGGGAATAGGCATCAAGTGAGATAATATTTAGAATAATTATCAGAAGCAGAGAGAATAAGAAATGAATAGAAGAAATGAGAAAAATATTTAGAGGTTGGGTTTCCCCCATATATGATGGCGGGGGTCAAGCTATTTCCACAGAAATAATCATTAAATATTAATATTTACTTAATATTAATTTAACTTTGCTTAGTAATTCACATTAAAGGGAAGAGGCTGTGTGAGTTATGGATATCCAGGCAACTGGGATTTGGGTTACTAATATTATGAAGTAGTAGAAGTGATTCCTACATAGAGTTTTAAAAAATTTTATGATGATAATGCCAAGTGATGAATTGAACAGTGGTGATATCACTGGAATAACTTTCTAAGGTAAACAATTACAAATTACAGATTATTAGTTCTGGGAACAAAATAGACAGTTAAATCAACAACAAAAATGATTCCTGGATATAGTTCCAGCACTTTTGATATATAGAATAGTTCTCTGTTTAATAATTAGTCGTGTATCTATTTTTTCCCAACAAGATAGTGAACAAAGTTAAAGTTTGTTTCTATTAACTTCATGTATTTACCCAATTCCAGACACAGGGTAGATCTTGAAAAATAAATTTTTCTCAGATGATCCAAATATTTTTTATTCGAACCTGGGCAGCAGGTCAGGAGGAGCATGTCATGTAGGCAATCACTTAATTCTTCTGACAAGATCGAATGAGCCTGGCATTAGAAAATTTGTCTATATTTTTGGATGAAAGGGAAAGAAAGTTCTGTGAGTTCCTAGAGTAAAAAACCATTGACATGCTCACTGAGGCTCACATTAAAATCGACATTTGTCTCAAACATTTGAAAATTATTTTAATGGGTTTTAAACCTAGATATTTTTAACCATGAAGAGATCCAGGCTCTGAAGTGATCATATCATTTATTTAACAGTTGTTGGGAGCTTTCATGGACCAGGAGCTGTTGGAGAGACACAAGGCTGGACAGGATATGATGACCTAGGCAAAGTGTCCACAACGCTGTGACATAATTAAACATATAAGAAAAGTCTTATCAAAATATGAGTTTAGTAATGTGCAACCCATGTGCAGTGGAAACAGGAAGGACAGAATAAGTATAATAACTCTTACCTGTGAATTATAATTGTATTGCATCATAAATAGAATTTTGATAGCATATTTTTCCCAATAAGGGCAATACAGCGAAAGCTTAAAGCCAACTTTTTTTCTCCTTGTAATGTGGCATTCACATGTATTATTTATATAAGTAGGCTTATGAAGTTATGACTGATTAAATTGGTTATAGAAATGTATAATGAAGTATTACATAAAATATTTAGAAGTAGAAAAACGTCTTTATAATACATTTTGACATCTTGGTTGTGCTGTTAGAAATGCTAGTGTTAGCTAAATAACTGCTTACTAATAGAGACCCTTTTATGTCATTTAAGAAGCTGAATTTTCCTGTGGTGGTTTATACCAGATTTTACTATTTAGTCATTACTTGCGTTGCCTTGGATACCATGTTATTCATAAAGCCTCTATAATAGACTAGAAAGTGTTTCACTTTAGGATTGTCATTTTGCTGAAGGTTTACTTTTCTTTTCATTTGTTCTGTAGTTTGAATTAAAACAGAATGACTTATACATTATTTACAAAGGAACCCTAGGATGTCCTAGTTTGCAGAGATTATAATAGTTGCCTAGAATCTGTAATCAGCGGGGTTAAATCACGGTCTTGATCTTTGTGGTGATAGACCATAAATGTTTTCCAAATTGTTGAAACATTTATGGCCTGCTTTCATTTTCTGATACTTTTTCTCCCTTTATGTACAATTTGAGGTGTTTTAGTATAATTTTAAGGTTCGAAGTTGAATTTTATTAATACTTCTCTGAAAATCTTAAGAAGTTGAACTACATAGTTATAATGCGCTTGGCTATTTTTCTTATGTGAAATTTATCTAGCTATAATAACTAAAAAAATTCAAAATTCTGAGTTTATATATAAAGGAATGACTTGGAAAATGTCAAACTTGCAAAGTCTCACTTTCACCACAAAATAACTTGTATTCTAGTATAAAATATGATGGTTGTTTGGCAGGTTGAGAGACATATGTGTGTGTATATATATTTACATATATGGAATTTAATTCTCAGATTAACCATTTTATACAGTATGTAAGGCAGTAGGAAGCATCTCAGAAAACAATTATATATGACTTCTTTCCATTTGTGTGGAATTCTGGGTTTCCCTTTTTCATGAGAAATCTGTGGCTGCCATGGTAGCTTCCTGACATTTCAGTCAGATGGTTTTTATATTTTGTCTACTTTTTTTCTTGCCATAAGAATTGGTTCACCACAAATTGGTCAGTCTGTGCCAAAAGTGGAAATTCTATAATTTCATTCTGATAGTTTCGTTCTTACATCTTTCTCTCTAATAAATACGTTAGTGTAGACAGATATATTTGGATAGATGTATAAAAGACTATGGACTTGTGCATGTTTGTGCCATTGACATATTGTATGACCTACTGCCAAAATGTGTTTTCATCTCTTCATCTTTTCATATACATTCACTTTCTGTGAATTTAATAGACCACTCACCATAGAAACACTTGTGTCTTTGGCACCTCTTCCTTAGCATTGTCAAAACTCACATTCTTCCATATGAACTTGACAATAGGCCCAAAGACTTAAAAACGCAAAAACTCAGTAGAACAACTAATGTTCCAAGGTTGTTCACATGAAAGAGCTTTATTACCCAGCAGACTTGCTTTGCTTTACCCTAGTGACTATACCCAATATTTATTTCTTCTAATGATTCCATGAGTTTTATAGATCCTGATTCTTCCTCAGGCATCTCCTTTGCTTGTTACTTTCTAGTGATTGGTCTGTAACTAACATCAACTTGTTTCTATGTCATTTCATGTTTCTTATTAACCAAACCATGTTGGCTGAAAAAAATATATTGGGGTATCTATCCTGCGCCTTTCTAATTTTGACCTTAGCCTTGTACCATAGCGACAGACGTATCAAACATTTTGGCATTCTGTTTTTATTTTAAGAACTTTATAAATTTTATTTTTCCATTACAATTTACATTCCATATTATTTTGTATTAGCTTCCGGTGTACAGCATAGTAATTAGACAATCATGTACCTTAGAAAATGTCCCCCGTGGGTTTGCAGAACCCACGCATGCTGTGCTTTTCATCCTTGTGACTATTTCATCACTACCAGTCTGACGTTCTATTTTCTTTACGGCTGTCTTACTTGTGATTCAGCCAATCACTGCATCCATATGAGACCGGAGTCAGACACAGACTGTAGTCGGGAAAATACCCCACACCTGGCCATCCTTGCAGCTAGTAAAATATTCTTTATTGAAGTATTTAATTTAATTATTTTCCATAAAATGTTTTGACATTAGGATACATGAGCAGTAGAGTCTCACCCATGTTTTATTCCCCACAACTTTATTTTGATATGATTGAAAAATAAAAATTGTTTATATTTAGGTTACGCAATGTGATTTTTAAGGTGTACAAATAACAAGCACAATCAAGTTAATTAACACATCCATCATCTCCCATAATTACCTTTTTTGTGTGTGTGGCATGAGAATACTTAAGATCTACTCTCTTAGAAATTCCTGTCAAAATCCCAAAGGCATTTTTCATAGAAATAGAAAAAAATAATCCTAAAATTCCTATGGAACCACAAAAGACTACACATTATCCAAGTGTTTCACCTATGTTCTATAATGAAACAGTGGTAATGCTGTGTAATTAGACCTGTTACAATTTCAGCTGATTCTCCCAAGATTCTGCTGTTATTAGATAAATAAACATAATAGCAATGTAGATTTTGAATGCTATACATCACATACTGTAGAAATGCATTAAATATTTTGAAAGCTTTCCAAATATACAAAAATGAATAACCACTAAACTTATTTAAACATACATCAGTCATAATTTTTAGTAGCCTTTATAGTTATTTTCTCCAATGGTTATTTTTGATTTTGTGTCTCCTACTCACAGCTGTGTCAGTGCTAATTGGAATCAGTACATAAACTTAGTGTATATTTTTGCTTGTAATGACAGAATAAGTCTGCCATCAAAAGTCAAGTTGTTAGGCAAATGCCATTGACTCACTGTTGAGAGTAATGGATCTATGAGCTTCGTTCCTTTTGAAGGTCAGTGTTTGGGGAAAATATGTTTCATGACATTTATCACGGCAACAAACATTTTAAAGTGATGCACAAGGTTTGTGTCAACTAGACTGGCTTGGGGATTGAAGAATCCTGGGAAAGAAGGGAAGGAAAGTTTTGGTAGAAGAAGGGCATGTTGGGAAACTCATGGAAGAAATTTGAGGGGACAGAATTATTTATTGATGGTTAGTCCTCTGGCCAGATCCATCGTTTAGTTGGGCTTAAGCCCCAGGGGGAAAAGGACCATGAGTAGACACTGAAAGAGTGGTTGGTATATATAATTCTCATGATGTAAATTGGAAGTGCAAGGTGGTATCGTGTGGCAAAATGTGAAAGCTAATGTGTTCTGACTAAAAAAGAATTTGAGAAGGAATTTTTAAGTCAGCAGACTGCTTCAGTGCCATGAGGTGAAATTACCCCACACTAAGAGAAGGAGGCGTACAGGGTGAGGGACCGTACAGCAGTGGAGTGCCCACACCTGGCTCCCAGGACAATACCCAGAAAATGAACCTAGAGCAGAAGTGAGGGAAAATAGCAGACCCTTCATGGTTTCCTACAACCACAGGCTTGACCCCGTTTCCTTTTAGATTGTCACTATGTAGAACCATTTCCGCTGCAAGTGCAAAAACCGTATTTGAATTAGCTCCAGAAAAAATAGAGATGTTGCTGGCTCACATCAGTGCAGAAAGGCAAGTATGTTTAGGGTCAAGGGAGCTCTCAGGGAACCTCTGTATCAAGGAACTAAAAAAGTTGCCCTTTTTCTGCTTCTCTACCAGTCCTCTTTACCTCTCTCCACTACTCTCCACTCTTATCTCTACTCTCATATATTTAGTGTGATTGCTATTTTATATTTTGGGAAAATACTCTGATAATGTTTTTTAAATTGAAAAACTATGTCTTTATTCTCAGCAGTCCCACTTTGGGAAGCTATCCGGTAGAAATAAATAAGTAGATAATAAATAACACTTATATATGAGTGCATATATAATTGTTTATATATGCCTAAAAAAGTCCTAGAAGGATATACATGAAACTATTAATGGTGGCTACTCTGGGAAAGCTATGTCTTGATGTGGGCAGGGAGACAGGAACATTCCTTTTTTATGTCCTATAGTTTTCCCTTGCTTAACTGTATTACACCTAAATCATTTTTCTATTTCCTGTGTAATTTTAAATTATAAAAATGAGACCCACAGAAAACCAAATGAAAAGTGGCCTAAGAAGGAAGTAGAATTCATAATACAAAAAACTCATTGCACCCTGGCTGGGTGGCTCAGTTGGTTGGAGTACCATCACATGCACCTGGGTCAGAGCACATACCTAGGTTGTGGGTTCGATCCCTGGTCTGTGTATGGGAGGCAACTGATCCATGTTTCTCTCTCATATTGATAATTCTTTCTCTCTCCCTTCCTCTCTCTCTAACCTCAGTAAAAACATATCTGTGGGTGAGGATTTAAAAAAAAATCTCATTGCATGAACATTTCTAGATCATTTTTTTTTAACCAAACATATGCTGTAGAAAGTGTAAATGAGGACCAAATAGCCTCACAAGTTTTCATGGTGATATCATCTAATTTGTTTCATATTCTCTGTTGAACTAATAAGTAATCCAGTAGACTCTGCCTAGCTTCTTTGAGCTTTAGGAAGTCATGGAAAGACAAGATCATGCAGAGACAAATGCATACAGAAAGAATGTATGATGCTGTCTGTTCTCCCTAATTTTTTCCTCCTTTTAAGCATTGCTGAAGGATTGACTTGGTCTGTAACTGACAGAGACATCCATGGTTTCCCAAAAGTCTAATTTAGCACCCTGTTTTAAGATGATAAGCACGGGTAGAAAAGTACGTGGCTCTGGGGACTCGATGACCTGTTTTTTAATCCTAGCTCTTACAATTGTGTCCATCATTCTATCATTTACCTAGAACTCTACAATGTACAGACTACTTCCAAGTAAACTGTTCTGTTTAACCCTCATAACAGTTCTGTGAGATGCAAGTACTATCACCCCAATTTTAAAGATAAGAGATCTCATTCTAGAAAGGTTAAATTATTTGCCCAAGGTGACAACAGTTTATAATTGGAATTGCAAGAGAAATGACACAAAACTACTAGGTTTGCAGTTTCCAAGCTGAAAGCTTGTTTTAAGACACTGTTGCCTAAGTGAGCCACACCTTCACAAACAACACGTAAGGCAAAATAATATAACATGAAAAAGTAATAGGTTATATATATGTAAGATATTAATACAGATAAAAATGAGATTAGATCAAAGTAGAATTCAATACAAATACATCAAGTGGGACAGAGACATTGAAAGCGGAAGTCCTAATTTTTAAAACAAATACTACCAATTCCTGAATAAATTAAAAAAAAAAAATCAGGACTAGAAGAAGGCTGTTTTCATAACTTGAGAGTACCAAAAACTATAGGCTATTGTATTTAAAATGAAACTGAAAACATTCTAATTAAACTCACATAGAATACAGGGGCTTTTGCTTTGACTGCTGTTGCCTAAAATTGTTCTGGAAGGTCTTGACCGGTGTTTTATACCTCAACTCTCACCTGTCATGGTGCACACTGGTGATCTAGAGAGCTTTTACAAATATCAGTGCTTGGATCCAAACACAGAAATTCTGATTAAATGGGCATTGAGCCAATTTAACCAGCATTGATAAGCAAGCTCCCAAGGTGTGAAACAAACAGGAAACCAGATGGATGAACATTGTAGAATTTTCCCAACATTTTCTGTAAGATAAAATCTTAGTCATAATACCAAGGAAATACCTTACATTTGTGTAGTATATATGAATTTAAAAATATTTCAGTCAACATTGTCATTTTATTCCTACTATAATTTTAAGAGGTTTTTAATTTCTTTTCCTAATTTACACATATTGGCAAATGCTACCAGTAAGTCCCTCTTCACCAAACCTATTAAAAAATTGTCTCGCACCATTGTTAATGGATGTAGGCTCAGCTGGGAGGATGGAAAAGGTATATACATATATCTTTCACGTATACACACACACCATGCACACACATGGCAGTAATGCTGTTCTCTAATGTTTAAGCATAGCAAACAAAATAAAGATAAAACATGCCAATAATTAGTTATAATTAACTATAAAAATTAGAAATGGCAGATTGCACAGGTGATTTGAGGAACAGAGTTTTATTTCCCTGTATTATATACATTTAAATTAATGTAGTCACTACGTATTACCTGAAAACCACAAAGACGTTACCAAGACATTAGGTTCACAACGAATGCTAAGACTGCCTAAAGGAACAAGGTAATAGAACTACAGAACTGAGAAACATAAAGACATGAAGAAAAAGGAAAACTACGAGATGCTACACATGTCAAATGTGACCTCCCTGTAGGAACTGTAAAGGGGCTACAATGGAAGAGAAATTTCAAAATGGATGGATGTTAAAGAAGCTTGGCAATTTCAGTTCACCAATTAAGATTGCAATCCAAACACTAAAATATTGACTTCATTATTTTTAATCAACACTGAGACCCTCTAAATTTGAAGAGGAAATAATCTAGTCTGTATGTGAGAAAGAATGAGTTTATCAAGAAATTGCCAGCCTTGACCCTGGGTTCTTTGAGGCTCATATAACTGAACTCGTTATGAAGGGCATTGGACCACTACAAACTCATCGCTCTCTGATTCCAAGAGAGTCTGAGCCCGTAGCCACCTGTAGGCCTGTTGAGCATTTAAAGGATTCAGATGAGTTGCAGGATTTTTGTTAGCTACTGTCTTCAAAAGTTTTAAATGGTATTGATAAGAAGGAGGAGGAACCCATATCTATGTAAGTTAAAACCTGAAGAGATGGTATAGAAGAAGAGGCAGAGTGGAATTATTTCAGAAATGTGTACACAATAATGCCCCTTGTCAATACAGAACAGAGTTTATTTTTTGAATAGGGATGCTTCGATTTCTAACACACTAGATACCAACAATGAAGGGAATCAATGGGGTTTGAGCAGAGGTAGTGGAATATGAAGTTTGGGGAACTGTGGTTTACACGGCTTTGAACGTGACAATTTCTAGGTTCTGAGGTTGAAGATTGCTATAAAGCATTATGAGAGATATATTTTTACATATTTTCCTTCTTGCTACATAGTAATATCTTGTTGAAACAGAAGTATATATTAGAATTCATTCATTTTTTGTGTTGCCTGCTGTGCATTAATATTAAAAGAAATAGGAAATGTTTGCTTTTAGTGCATGCTACAGCATGAATTAGACATCCTTCAGATTTATTACTTCCTATATGCTCTGTACCATTTTAACCACAGAATTTGTTTATATGTATGTGCAATGGCTATCTATATAGAAATTAATTCAAATTGTGACTTCTTTCTAAAATGTGGTATGTTATCAATTTACGAGAAAATTCTGTTGCTTTTGCTATGACCAATACTTACTGACATCTGTATATTTGTCTTTATATACAGTTGATTCCCATTTTTTCACAGTGCTGTGTTCTATAAAGTCAGCTTGAATAGTGAATGAGTAAATACTCAACTGTGGCTCTTAGGGGAAATAATAGGTTTAGAGGCATGTTGTCATATTTTCATCAACTGATCAATACATAATTTTGCTTTTGTTTTATGTGTTTCTATTTAAGGAAACATTATTTAACTTATATATTTCCAGGTTTATTGAGACATAATTGGCAAATAACAACATGTATATATAAGGTGTACAAAGTGATGATTTAATACATGGATATATTCTAAAATAATTACCACAATAAGTTTAGTTAACACCTGCTCACATAGTTATCCTTTTTGTGTGTGTGATGAGAACATTTAAGACATACTCTTAGCAAATTCAAGTATACAGTGTGGTGCTGTTAACTATAGCCATCATGCTATACATTATTAGATTCCCAGAACTTACTCATGGTATAACTGAAAGTCTGTATCTTTTGATGAACATCTTCCCATTCTCCTACCACCCAACCCCTGGCAACCATCACTCTACTCTCTGTTTGTATGATTTCATCTTTTTTAGATTGAACATATGAAGTCACAGTCTTTGCCTCTCTCTGTTTGACTCATTTCACTTAGCATAATGTCCTCGAGATTCATCCGTATTGTTGCCAAACTATAGGATTTTCTTTTTTATGGCCAAATAATATTCTATTGTACATATATACCACATTTTCTTTATTCATCCGCCTATTGCTGGGCACTTAGGCCGTTTCCATGTCTTGGCTACTGTGAGTGATGGTACAATGCACATAGGGGTGCAGATCTCTTGAAGATGTGATTTTACTTCCTTTAGATACATACCCAGAAGTTGCTGGACTGCTAGATCATATGGTGTTCTACTTTTAATTTTTTGATGAACCTCATACTGTTTTCTGTATGACTTACTAATTTACCTTTCCAGCAACAGTGCATGAGGGTTCCGTTTTCTCCACATCTTCTAATATGTAATACTGATTCATTAACATTGAAGTCACAGCCAACAGCGCTATACCTCATGCTTGAAGGAAGCTTATCAGACACAGGCATTTTCTCCATGAGGCATGTCACAACCTTCTTGCATGTAGGAACACTAGAAAGTATTTGAGAATTACACTTGGAAGCCATTTAAATAGCTCAGTCACCAAAGAAAGGCAAAGAAATGCAAAAAAAGAAAAAAGGCACTAAATAGACCAAGAAAAGGATATTTCTTTAAAATATTAGAGCTGAAACAAGAAGGCAAATTGTCACCTTGTTCAGCCACAGTTGGGAACATGCCCAGGAGGTGACTTAAATTTTTTGCCACTCTGTGCATGTCCATGAGAAAACAAGAATGAGCCATGAGGTTTGATTTTGGAGTTACAGATAAATTTTAGCAAGCAGGGAAGTTATAAAGATGGAATCAATGAATGAGGAAAATCAACTGTATATAATTTTATACTCTAAAAATAATGGAATATTACTGCATATTCAGAATTTATCACCCAACAAATCCACTCTTCTTTAAAAATTGATGTAAAACATATATAACAAAATTAATCATGTTAAATTGAGGAACGTTTAGTATATTCAAAGTGTGGCAGAACCATTACCTCTGTGTAGTTTCAAAACATTTTCAATACCCCACAGTAAAACCCCTCACCATTAAGCAGTCACATTCTGTTCCTCCCTTTCCCCAACCCTTAGCAATTAGTAATATGCTTTCTGTATCTACTGATTTACCAGTTCCAGATGTTTCATATAAATGGACTTCTGTAACATATGGTGGCTTCTTTCATTTCGCATATTTTCGAGGCTTGTCTACGTTGTAACATAGGTCAATACTTCATTCCTTTTTTGTGGCTACATAATATTCCTTTATAACAACTGCATTCTTTTAAATTAATTTAAAAAATTTTTTCAATACAGTTTACACTCAATGTTATTTTGTATTAGTTTCAGGTGTAAAGCATAGTGCTTAGTCAATCATACACTTTACAAAGTGTTTTCCTGATATTTTTGGTTCCCAATATTAGGGGGAACAACTATATTCTTAATTATCAATGTATTATAAAAGGTACTATCTCTTTTTTAAAAAAAAATTACTCTTATCACAAACCCTTGGACAGAGATGATTTTGTAAGAAACCTTGAGGTATTTTGAATTTAATTGCTAGGACCTAGACGGCTAAGATATCAGATGGAAGACTCCAGGTAAGAAAATCTTTTTTAAGAATATGACATTTTCAAAGACTGAAAAATTGCTTTTTTTGTCTACTCCCCTGGAAGCCTGTCACTTTTCCTTTTGTTGCAGAAAGTGAAACTGGAAAAGACTCACGCGGCACCTGGTTTAATGAAGGGAAAGCTTATCTACGCATGCGGGCCCAGTGGAGTACTCTCTCAAAGCCTGGGCCCAGAACAATAGCTCCACATTCCTTTTCTGTTGGGCCAAAAGGGGAGGATCTTGGGAGGCAGGGCACAGGTTTGGCACGAAGCGGTTTACAGAAACAGGAAAGAAGCATTTACAGCATTAGTCAGGGCAAATGGCATCTCATCTTTGGCGTCTCATCCTTGATTTCCCTCTACACTTTCTTATTCGGTGCGTGTAGCTGCTTAATATTTGTTTAATTTCAGTTTCCTTCTTTGGCTGCTTAATGGTCTCTGTAAGGATTTCCACAGTGGGTCCTCTGGTCTCCATGTCTTTAGTAAATTTAAGTGGTGTGACTTTTGGTCTTTACCTGAAGCTTTGAATACTGGAATTAGGAAAGCAGAGATCACAAACAAGAGATAAGTTTGTGACTTTAAAAACTGACCAAAGCTGTAGAATAAAAATACCTGCTTAATATTTCTTTTAAAGTAACAAAATAAAACTTAAATCAAATAAGGCAAAAAGTCATAAAAAAATCTTAATTTCAAAGTGGGGATTCATGTGGAAAAATCCCTTGCTTTTATTCAGGTCCATAAAATTAACTGATGGGAGAAATGGGAGCTGCCGTTTTTAATGGTGTTATGGTGAGATAAAAGAGATATTTCTCATGAAAAGTTCATTAGGTTGTGATAGACTTACAGTGATATTTTGAGAAGATAAATCAGCCAGGAATAATTACTCAAATCACTTGACTCAAACATATCATCTATGAAATAGAATTCCTCTATCATACACAAACGGAGCAGGTTGATATTATTCAATAATATATCCTATGTGGCAAAAATGGAAGTGGTGGTCCCCTTCCATGGATGACACAAAGGAAATATTGATCAATCTCCTAATAGATATTTTGACTTGTACGAGCAGTGGTCTGTCTAGGGTGAAAGTGATTAGTAATAAAATAAGAGAAGCCTAAAAATTTGTACTTAATTTCTTCCTCTGTATCAAGAATAGAATAGAAGCTTCCTCCATCCCTTACAGTCACTGGCTCCACATACCCATGTATTCTGATCATTCTCGAAGAGAAATACTTCATAAAATATGCCCCATTTCAAAATTTCTTACAAGTGGCTGGTTTCTATTGATACAACTTTGCTACGTATTGTGAAGGGATTTTACAGTAACAATTCTCAGGGCTATAAATCTAACATAAAACATTACCTATGTCTATCTTATGTCCACAGAAATTGAAGATAATGTTTTGTTCTGCAAAAACCCTAACTTGTGCACAACGAATATATCAGATGGATAACAAATAGCCATTTCCAGTAGCTAACTTTAATTGCAATATGCGACATGTCAGCAGCATTTCGCAAATGCATTTTATCAAAGATAGCTTGAGTGAAGACATCTTGAAAGTAACCAAAATAGTCAATCAAATTTCAAAAGCTGAGAATGTGAGAAATACTAATGGGCACTGGTGTTGACTTTAATCTTTTCCATGTATCATTCTGACAATGCTTCTAGGCAATTATTTAACCAGAGGAGAGGGAAAGAAATCTGGAGGGGAGGGAAACTGACAATGGTTACCAGGAGATTTAAAAAGAAAATCTTTCTGTGTGTGTGCTTGCCTCCATACATGTGCTTAGTGTTAGAACGATAAAAGAGGCTAGTTTTATGAGATTCAGAACTAAAATTATTCCACTATTTAAAAATGTAATTATGGTATATTGTGTGAAAATGAGTTAGGTTTCATACTACTGTAATTTCATTTTTACAATATCCTGGAGAAATGTCCTCAACTCTCTCCTTGGATTAACAACTGAAAAGCGGATACTTAAGCATGCCAAATGAGCCCACTCCTCATTGGACAATGGCAAAATGATAGAAGCTTCTTAGGTTCTTCCATATTTGGGTCTCTATTTTGATTTTTGGAGCAAAAGGGATAATCTCCTGCTTGATATTCTTATTTATTTCAAATAATTATTATGTCTCCCTGTGAACTTCTCTTTTGCCTAATAGAGTTTCTATTTTCCTTCAATTGTTTCTCTTAATCAGAGATTACCCTACCCTTCATTGCCCTGATAGAATTTCTCAGAACGTATTCTACTATGTACCGTATACTATGAGGCTTAGAGTTGAAAATAATGCTGTAATATGATCTAATTGTTTCAGAACTGAGTGAGATTCCTATCAAACTACCATGATTTGGACACTACCATTTTATTCACACAGCCTAAAATTAAAGCAACATTCTCGGAGCCATTACATGATTGGTTCACATGGGGTCAAGAAGGGTTAGCTGAAGTACCAGAAAGCCAGATCCCCCCTCTCCCTATCCACTCAAAATTTCATTTTGTTTTATACCCGTAGGGTGGCTCCTATCAAGAGAATAGTAAATAACAAGTGTGGGTGAGGATGCAGAGAAATCCAAACCTTTATGCACTTTTGCTGGAAATGTAAAATGATACAGTAAGTATGGAAAACAGTCTGAAGGGTCCTCAAAAAATTAAAAGTAGAACTACCATGTGATTCAGCAATCTCACTTCTGGATACATACCCAAAACAATTCAAAGTAGGATCTCAAAGAGATGTTTGCACACTAATGTCCATTGCAGTATTATCGTCAATAGCCAGGAAGTGGAAGCAGCCCAAATGTCCGTTAAGACATAAATGGATACACGATGTGGTATATACATAAATGAAATATTATTTAGCCTTAAAAAGGAAGCATTCTGACACATGCTACAACATAGATAAAACTCGAGGACACTTTGCTAAGTCTAATCAGCCAGTCACAAAAGACAAACCCTGTATGATCCCTCTCAATGCTAGAGGGATTACTAGATCCCTTAATACCAAAAAAGGAAGTAGTCTAGGATGAGAAATAGGAAATTAAATTAATTTTGAGCTCATGTTTAAATTGTTAGAGAACAGTGGCATTTTAATTAAAAAAAAACTTCAAACAGCTACCTTTTAAACTTAATATTGAGATAAAGGAATTGCATACCATTAAGTAATGCGCGACTTGCTTGAAGGGAGAAAATGTAGTTCTACAGAAAAAGGAAATGTCACATCAAGAATACATTTGCTTGATCTTGCCGTAGTTATTACCTAGTTCCTATATGACTGTTAAGAGTGTATATAAGATACTGGGTTTAAAATAATCTATATGGTATTCTAACCCTTCATTCCTAATGTTTCTCATCCTTTAAAAAATAGTCACAAAGTTCTAACTTTCTGTTTTGATGTGTTTATAGGGTCAATTTTCTTCTCATTAATATCATGTCAGTAGTAACTGGCTGCTTGGATGGTAATGGGGCAGGGAGAGTCAGATCCAAAGGTTTAACCAAGTTGGGTTACTTTCAAAATGTTTACTGTGCTGATGGCTTGCTTATTGACTGTATGTGGCTAAAGCTCCCCCGCCGCCAACCCCAGCCTGTAGATTTTTATGCTGAAAATGATGGCTCTAAGATATTTGAGTTTTGCAGATGTTTTTCCTGATGAATTTACGTAGGAACCACAGAACACCATGAAAACTTACTTAATGCATAACATCTTTCTAATTTGCAAAATCAAGTCAATTGAGATCTATAAAGCACGATGTCACTGTGATCAGAGTGAGATCTCCCGTATGTAGGGAATCATTAAAGTAGTTAAAATTTAAACATGGCTCTCTCTCCAGTGCCTAAAGTTTAACATCAAGAAAGATAGAGGAATTACATTATTTTTCTTTAGGTAACGTAGCCATGGCCTCTTTTTTATATAAAAGGTTTATGTAAGTTCACAAAATCGATATAAGTGCATAACTGGTTTTTAGCTTTAAAGAGAACACAACATTTATTATGCATGCTAATACTGTTATTATAATTTTTGAATGTGAAAGAAAATCAGTGATACTGTACAAGCTTTAAAAATAAATTTTAAAGATAAGGCAGAGAATGCAACAGGGAGCCAGCCTTCTTTGTCATCTGCTCTACCTGCCAAACCACTGGCTCAAAGACAATGAGAGGAATTGGCAAGTCAAGAAGAAGCAAACACTAAAAATATCCTTGATGGCTTTTAATACTAGTTCATTAACTTCAAAGTTTACACTATATTGGGAAGGCCACTTGAATTTGCTTCTTCAAGGTTGCAGTGTGGATATGGTGGTCAACACCCTCAACATTTGTTCTCCACCCCGCTAATAAAAATGACTCGAAAGTTGTCTGTAAATATAAATGTTAGGTAAAATTATTTGGAGTCAACCTATCAAAAAAGCCTAATATCAAATGTGTACTTTATTCTCAATACTTGAAAGTATACCTCTGGCTGACCCCCGGTGGGATAGTGAAATGGCCAATTGTGTCTGAAGCACCTGGGGTTTCCCAGTTTGTTACTTTTCAGTCCCCAGTGGTATCTTTATACCTCTTCTAGCCCCCTGACATTCTCTCTGCTGTATCAAAACATGCATTTACGTAACTCACAAACTTAAGTGGCCTCTGATTTTAATTGAAAAGAAAACCTCAAATTAAACAAAATGAAAGCCACTGGGTAAATCAGAATTTAGAGTAGCCTTTTGTACTTAGTAAAATAATTCCATGGAGATAATAGTCTAATCTATTTTTTAGAAAGATAAATACCCAGAGAAGACTTTATAATGTAACATTACCCCAGAGGCCATAGATTCCACGCACAGCATTTAAGCACCAGGGGGATGGCATGTAACCTGTACCATCAACTCTCTGGCGTTCTATTTACACATACGAGTATTTTTTTTTTTTTTTTACTTTATCCCCCCTACACACATTGGTCTCATAAAGAACTCATAAGAAAATATATTACAATTTGGTTTTTCAATTTTGGAAGATATGCTTTGCACCCAGTTGATTACGTGGTTAGTTGGTTCCAGCATCAAGCACAGAACCAGAGGCCAAATGGTGATAATTGCTCAGTCCCATTTCCAACAAGGAAATTTTTTATAAACATAAATTTGTAATTAGTTTTCATCTAATTAGCTAAGACAAAGTATTGTACCAACGTGATCTAACAACTTTCTATTTGATTGACTGCAGTCAGTAGTGGTGTAGTATATTAGAATCAGTCATCACATTTTATGCTAAATTTACTTAATTATGCAAATTTGATCTGTTTCAGTTTTGTTTTACTCAACTTACAACATGGAAATGGGACTTAATGAAAATTTATTAACCAAAAAAAATCAAGACAAAATAATACCTTTATTTGCATTTGACTCAGTCTGAGTGACATTCACCAAACTTAGGCCATATGTATGCTCTATCACAAACACTGTTTTCGATAAAACATTCATGTGGGCCCTAGAAAGTGAATGTAGTTTAAAACATTAAGAACCTTTGATTTTAGTAGAAGTAGAGAATGGAATGCTGATTACCAGGGTCTGGAGGGGAGAAATGGGAAGGTGTTGGTCACAGAGCACACAGTTATAAGATGAATAAATTTTGGGACTATAATGTACAGGATGGTGACTATAGTTAATAATATTGTATTGTGTGCTTGAAATTTGCTTATAGAGTCATCTTTACTGTCCTCACACACACACACACACACACACACAAAGGTAACTATGTGAAGATACAGAGGTGCTAATTAGCTTGATTGTGGTAATCATTTCACAGTATATACACATATCAAATCATCACTTTTATATCTTAAATATATGCAGTATTTGTCAATTACATGTCCATAAAGCTAGAGAAAAACCTTTGTTCTTACTACAAATTCATATGAGGCATGCTTTGAAAAATTATTCTAATAGTAATATCTAGCTCATATATGAAGCACAAATACACATATGTTAATCACTGAAGTGGAAAATTTTTCTGAATTCTTGAATGTACAACATTTCAGTAGAACTTTCAATAAAAATCCCCAAACCAAAGGGGCTCCCCAACAAAAAAAAAATGATATAGTGTACATACCTGTTTTATTAACATAAAGGATTTATTTCAGATGATTCAAGGACAGATAACCAGTTTAAAAATAAATAAACAGATGCTTCAATAAAACTATGAGGTAAAGTGAGTACACTCCAGGTGAGTACCTGTGAGACATCTCTCTATGGTTTTAGGAGAGTTTGGCCTGGCTGTGGTGAATAGAGCAAGACCATCAACAAAGTATAATGACTGATTAATGATAACTTGTCCTGTTGAATGATAACTCATGGAGTGAGGCAAGGAATTCCATAAAGTTCTCTATTTCTCATTATTTTGGTTAATGATCTGTAGGATTAATCCCCAAGATATATTAAAATCTTTATGAACCTAGTTTAAGCTAAGGATAATTTTGTCTCTCATGGGACATTTGGAATGATACAGAGATGTTTTTATTTGTCACAACTAAAGGGAAAACTATTGGCTCTAATGGGTAGAGGCCAAGGGTGCTGCCTAGCATCCTGCCATGCAGAGGAGAGCCCCCCGACAGCGAACCATCTGGCTCTGGCTGGTATTAGCATCTCATAAGAATTTCCACATTAGCCCTGGCAGGTGTGGCTCACCTGCCAGGTTAGGCATTGTCCTGCAGACCAAAAGGTTGCAGGCTCGATTCCCGGTCAGGACACATGCCTGGGTAGTGGGTTCAGCCCACAGTTGGGGCACGGGCAGGGGGAAGCTGATTGATGTTTCTCTCTCTCATACCAATGTTTCTCCCTTCCTCACTCTCTGGAATCAGTAAAAGAAAAAAAAATTATTAAAAAAAAAAAAGAATTCCTGCTTTAAAGATAAAAAAACAGTATCTGCAGGGTAAGCAGAGAACTGAAACAAATATATCTGAAGGTAAAGATAAGAGTTTCCAAGAAAATGTGACTTTGAATCATTACATTTACGAAATGAACCAAAAGAGAAAATAGGCAGGGAAACCGAATTGCTGTCAGTTTTTAAATAGTTTTAGCAATGCAAATTCAAAGATAATTAGGGGAGGTAGCCAGAAACCAAGTAAAATCAAATATGCTTTGAATATAAGCCAGAGAGATTTGTAATGAGGTCGTATTGGGCAAAAACAGTGCTTTGGGGCCTGCATTTAAAGGGGAACCAGTTTTTGTCATATAATTCAGATTCAGAGCCCTTCCGGCCGCCATAAAACCCATCTATGAACATGCTTTTCTCTCATGTTATACTGTCCAGTAAAGTCGAGGGTCATCTGAGACTCTGACACCCTTTACTTTGCCTTTTCTTAGGCCACGGTCCTACCTGCAGCCCTGATTCCAATATTTTTAGAACGGGCTGCTTGAGAATGTACCCACCTGCCTCCAGAGGTGCTGCACCTGAGGGGCGTTAGGAGCCATGGTGGCGGGGGAGTCGTGGTGTGATTGAGGACAAAGCCATGGGAAGTCTCGGGTTCCTTCGTGACAGTCTTGCTTCCACACTGCTTTTCCCTTCCTTTTTTCCTTTATCTCCCTCCTCGCCTTTCACGCTGCATCTTTCTTTCTTCCTTTGAACTGTTTGTACGCTTTAGTTCATAGTCCATTATCATTTATTCTTTTCATTTGTTTTAGTCTTCTTCATCTCTGGTTCTCATTTCAATTCAAACCCCACTGTGGGTTTCATGGTAAATTCTTTGTTACTGCCACTTAAATAGGCCTTTACCTTAGAAACTCAGTAGTAGTGGTTTTGAATGTATCATAAATTCAACAGGAATTCAAGAGTCTGAAGTTTCTAGGGGTCCAGGGATGTGAGGCATGTCAATACATTCCTTCTAAGATAAAGAACAAATCATTGCGTCTGGCGCCTCCTACAACCAACAAAGAGGCACAATGCCTAAGGGCCTCTTTAGATTTTGGAAGTAGTACGTTCTTTATTTGGGTCTTTTATATACGATGGACCATTTACCCAGTGACCGAAAATGCTGCCACTTTTGAGTGGGGCCAGAACACAGAAGGCTCCGCAACAGGTCAGGCTGCTGTGAGAGCCGCTCCATCACTCGGGCCATGTGGTTCAGAAGATGTAACGGCTCTTGAAGTGTCAGCGGCATATAAGGATGCCATTCCAAGCCTTTTGGCAGGCCCCTCTAGGTTAATCGCAGCACAGGTCCTTAGGATTTTGGAGCAGAGCGCTTCCTTCCATTGCAGGAAACTACGCGTCTTTTGAGAAACAGGTCTCGGTCTGCTACTGGGTCTTCGTGGAGACAGAATGCTGAACCATGAGCCACCAAGTTACCCTGTGACCTGAGCTTCCCTTCATGAACTGATGCTATCTGACCCACCAAGCCATAAAGGTGGGTATGCACAGCAGCACTTTATTATCAAATAGATGTGGTCTGTAATCATTGGGCCTCAGAAGGCTCGGAAGGCACAAGTGAGTTATACGAAAAGGTGGCCCATGTGCCCATTGTCCCTACTCCTGCTACACTGTTTTCTTTCTCCCCACCTGAACCTCTAGCCTCGTGGGAAGTTTCCTATGATCAGCTGACAAAGGTAGAAAGGACTTGGGCTTGGCTGATAGATGGTTCTGTATGACATGCAGGCACTACCCAAAATCAGACCACTGCAACACTACAGCCCATTTGGGGGACATCCTTGAAGCCCATTTGGTGATGAAGGGAAATCCCTGTAGGCAGAGCTTTGAGCTCTTTGAGTACATCTGGTTGTTCACTGTGTTAGGAAGGAAGAATGGCCAGATATGTGGTCATGTACTGATTCATGGGCAGTGGCCAGTGGTAGAGCTGATGGTCAGGGACTTAAAAGGAGTGTGATCAGAAGACTGGTACAAGGAAATGGGAAAGAGGCATGCTGGGAGACTTCTCTGAATGAGCAAAAAACGTGAAGATATTTGTGTTTCACATGTGTGCACATGAAAGGGTGACTTCAGCAGAGGGGTATTTTAATAATCAAGTGGCAGGATGATCCATTGTATGGATAATAGTCAACTTCTTTCCCAGTCACCGCTGTCATTACCCAGCGGGATCATGAATCAAGAGGCCATGGTGGCCTGGAAGGAGGTTATGCATGAGCTCAGCAATATGAACTTGCACTCACTGAGGCCAACCAGGTTTTAACCAATGCTGTGTGCAAAATTTGCCAGCAGCGGAGATCCACATTGAGTCTGCAGTATGGCACTGTTCCTGCTGGGGTCAGCTAGCCACTTGGTGGAAGGCGGCAGGCTGATTACATTGGATAGCTTCCATCAGGGAAGGGGCAGCATTTCGTTCTTACTGGAATAGGCACTCTGAATACAAATTTGTCTTCCCTGGACACAGTGCTATAACCTAAACTACCACCTGTGGGTTTACAGAGTGTCTTATTCACAATATCATGGTATTTCAAATGTCATTGTTTTTGATCAAGGAACTCACTTCACTGCAAAAAAAAGTATGGAAATGGACCAGTGCTTGTGGATTTCACTGGTGTTACTATGCTTTCCATCAGCCAAAAACAATTGGCTTCACAGAATGGTGGAAATGCCTTTTGAAGTCTCAGTTACAGTGTCAGCTAGAGGGCAATGCCTTGCAGGGCTAGGGCAAGGTTCTCCAGAAAGCGGTATGTGCTATGAATCAGCGTCCGATACAGGGTACTGTTTCTCCCACAGCTAGAATCTATGGGTCCTTTTTACCCTTCCCTCTCTTATTCCTTTATCATGTAGCATAAGATATATTGACTTTATATCACCATATTTTAGCATTGTTACTTTTATATTGGGTTGGCCAAAGAGTCCACTTAATTTTTTTCCATAAAATAAAAGACACATTTTTCATTTTCAGCAATAACTTCATTGATTTGGATGTTTTGAGTATGTTGGCTATCTCCTGCTATTGGCTTCTAGTGGGTAGAGGTCAGGGGTGCTGCTAAATGTCTTCCAATGCAGAAGACAGCCTCACAGCAAAAAACTATTTGGCCAAAATGTCAATAGTACGAAGAAACTTTGCAAACTGCTTTTGACACGTTTGATCAGTTGCAGCACCTTCTCCATACACTGCACAAATCTTTTTTGTGTGTCTTTTAGTTGCATTTTTACCTTTCTTGAAATAATAAAGCATACTACACCAAAAATGTTGTATATCTTCTTCCATCTTCAATATTAAAATGGCCATACAAAAATTCACCAATTTTGATGTTTTTAAAAAATGTACGCTGATATGACAGCTGTCACAGTACAATCTAACAAAGTTGTTTCAAATGAAGTTAAGGACAACTAAGCACTACTAGAGCCATCGTATGGAAAAAACTAAAAGAACTTTTTGGCCAACTCAATATCTCAAGGACTTTACCTCATCTTCTGGGGAAGATGTTAGTGCATTTTTGGTTGTATACAGGTTAGTTATTACATTAGGTAGAATTATAAACTTGTTATTATCTTTATTTAGAGATTAATTATAGTTTAAGGAGATATGGATGAGTGTCAACTGGACAAGGGTTGACTTGTGATGGTAATTTTACCTGTCAACTTGACTGGACATGAGGTGCCCAGATATTTTGTTAAACATTATCCTGGGTGTGTCTTTTAGGGTTTTTCTGAATGAGACTAATATTTGAGTAGGTAAACTGAATAAAGTACTTGCTCTTTCCAGTGGAGGTGGGTATCATCCAACCCACTGAAAGCCTGGATAGAACAAAAAGGCTGAGTAAGGGAGAATCAGCTCTGTCTTTCACCCTGTCTGTGAGCCGGACATTGGTCTTATACCTTCAGACTCTGACTCTGGAGTTACACCATTGGCTCTCCTGGGTTTCTGTGTGAGCCAACTTCTTATAATAAATATACTTGTATATCTCTCTATCTCTATCTATATGTGTATCTACATATTTACATCTATATAATAATCTGTCTATGAAATTCTGTTTCTCTGGAACACACCGAGTGCTACACCTTCTTCCTCTCTCCCTGCTCCATTTCTCTCTCTTTCTTTCCTTGAGCTATTTGTACCCTTCAGTGGATAGTGCATTATTACTTGTCCTTTTTGTGTGTTTATTTTAATTCTGTCCAGCCTTGATTCTCATTTCAATCCAATCCTCGATCCAAGGGTACACATCTTCTGTAGGCTCTTAAATATGTCTTTACCTCTTTACCTTATAAACTCAGTAGTCATAGCTTTGATTATATATGCACTTCTATTTTTTTATATTTAATTTATTTTTTATTGTGGTAAAAATCATGTAACATAAACTTTACTCTCTTAGCAATTTTTAAGTGTACATTTTAATAGTGTTAAGTACAGTCACAGTGTTATGACAGGTGTCCAAAACTTTTTCATCTTGCAAATCTGGAACTCTCTACCCCTTAACAGTAACACACCTTTTCTCCCTCTGCCAGCCTCTGATAACCACCGTTCTACTTTCTGTCTTTATGTCTGACTACTTTAGTTATTGTGTACGTGTTTTGAATTAACATAAATTATATTGCACCATATAGCTCTATTCTGTTCTGTTCCTTTATTCACTCAACATTGTTGAGAAGCTCTAGCCAAATAACTGTGCATTTATCTAAATCATTGCTTCTGACAACTGCATTTCATATTTCATGGTATCCATAGTATTACAGAGTTGCAGCCAATTAACTTTTTTCCTGTAGTGAGGTGGACATAGGTTGTCCCAGACTCTCTGTTACTTCAACAATGATCTGATGAGCATCCTCATCTGTGTCCTGCTATGGGTACTCAGGAATTCGATCATGCTTAGAATATTTGATGCTTAATTTTATCAGGTTGATCTCCGGAATGACTATACCCAGATTTGATTTCTATCAGCAGTGGGTCAATATTCTCTTCTCCCCAAATCCTCACCAAAAGTTTAGTGTTATCCAGTTTTCTAACTATGTCGATTTTTATAGTTATAAAGAAATACTTATTTTTGCTTTTAATGCATATCTTGGATTAGTAATGAATTTGAGCCTTGTTAGATAACTAGACATATTTCTATGAGCTGATTATTTTTGGCCATTGCTCATTTTAGAAAATGAGTTTACTGTATTTTCCTTGTTTTTTAGAGTTTCCCATATAATTTAGAGATTAATGCATGGTTAATTTTCAACCTTTAGTAGATCTTCTATCAGGCTGTTATTTTTCTGTTAACTCTGTCTTTGGGATCCTTCATTAAACAGGAAAACTTAATTTTGGTTTACGCAATACATATCATTTTTGGCTTCCTGTATTGTGCTTTTCACATCCTTGTTTTTAAGAACTTATACTAATGATTAATTCACAAACGTATTCTCTTGTATTTTTCTTCAATTAGATTTGTATTTATGTCTTCCACATTTGACCTTTATTCCATCTGTAACTCATCTTTGTATAGAGTATAACGTAGGGACATAACCTTGTTTTTCTCTAGGCAATGAGCAAGTTTTCCTAATGCAATCTACCAAATTATCCATCAGTTCCTCCTTGCTTTGAGGTGCCAAGTTGTCTTCAGCATGGTTCTGGATTTCATGTTCTATTTCATTCCCCTCCCCCCGCCTTTTCACCTATTGCTGTGGCAGAAACACACTTACAAAACATACTATGGTTCTGATGCTCATGAGTGAACTGGGAGAAGGAGCCAATAGGCGCTGCTTGTTCACCACCTTTTCAGGAACATATCGTCCTCTTTTTTTAACATCACCTTGGGGCCCTAGACAGACAGGATAAGCTAGAGAAAAGCCAAAAGCAACAGATAACATGAGTAGAGTGATAATTTCTAGCAACTTAAAACACTGCGGCCCAAGACTCATAAATGGGGT
This sequence comes from Mormoops blainvillei, assembly GCA_004026545.1. Classification (NCBI taxonomy): domain Eukaryota; kingdom Metazoa; phylum Chordata; class Mammalia; order Chiroptera; family Mormoopidae; genus Mormoops; species Mormoops blainvillei. Next base: position 4,440 of record PVJD01002726.1, on the reverse strand, counting down.
TGACTTAATGAATGACAAAAGAATATCTTTTGTTGATGTGTATCTCCAAATGACTTAGAGAATTAAGCTTTCCTTGGATAGCTACAACTTTTTTACAGTGTCTCACAGGGGTATATCATCTTTTCCATTCCTACCGCTGTAGCACTGGTTCTCACCTCTACTACCCATAACTTGATTCTAAAATAGCCACTTACATTTTTACTCTAACCACACCTTCTGGTCCCATTCCACCCTGTAAACTGTTATTGGATTGATCTGAAAAATCTTAGCTGGCATGGGATATCTTCTCTGAATCCCCATGCCCCACTGTGTGCAGCTCCAATGCCTAGGCTGGCACCAAACGTACCACATGACCCAAACCCATTTGCCCAGGATCATCGCTCACTACTGTGTATATCAAATAGTCTTCAAATAAACTGTGTTCCTTGCTGTCCGCCAGGTATGCTATGTGATTTCTCACCTCTGTAAGTTAAAAATCATAGAATTTTAGAACTGAAAACAAATTTGGAGATGCTCTAACTCAAGCCTCGTTGTACAGATGTAGAGATTGAGGACCATGTGATTATAAGTAAGCAGAAGGACTTGCTCTCACACTTGCATCTCAGACTTGCAGGCCCATTCTGTTTCTACTACGCTAAACTTACTTTGTTGGTGACCTCTCTTCTGGCTCTAATGTTTTCCCCAACAACCCCTCCCTCTCTAATCTTCCTGTCAAAATCCTGCTTTTCCCGAAGGGATCTGGTGTTCCTCTCCATCAAAGCTTTCCCCTAATCCTCTTAGTGAAAGTGAACTCTTCATTCTGTAATTTAATACAGAACTGTGCACCTCTCTTCATGAACTCATGAACTTATATTCAGCCCTGTACTGTGGCATTTGTGTCATGTTATCTTCCTCCTCCTAACATCTATGTGTTTAGCAAGCAGAAGCTATGTCATCCTTTCGGTGCTTAACACATTGAAATCACTCGAATAGTATTTACTGAAGGCACTGAAGTGGCTCAGTACCGAGTCACTCAGAAGTGATTGACAGCCTGCCCTTCCATAGCTCAGTGTGCTGGGGTGGAAGAGAAGGCCCTGGAAGAGCTCACCTTTTCTTTAGCCCAAACCAAGTATCTTGAAAGTTTGCTATGAATGTCTATTTCTGCTGTTTAACAACTAAACTTGCATCATCGCAAAATAGCTCATTGTCATTTTTTTTTCCCCAAATGTTCAACAAATCACACTGTTATTAGAGGAATCATTGGAAAGACTCTAATGAGAATCAGAGAGCTGAAGAGTCATTTGATATATATATTTTTTCCTTTTTAAAATGTTCTTCGTTTTCCCCTCAAAGCAGTGTGGGTGGATGGGTGATGTCAAGGTGTGCTGACATGAGTGCTGGCTGATAGAGAGCCAAGAGGGAGAAAGGAGTACAGAAATAATATGAGATTGTTAGGCTTATATTTTAAAGGAGCTGTATGGTCATGAATATTAGGAGATTATTGCAAAATAGAGAGCAGTTAAATACTGTTTTGTTGCTAAATTTAAAAAGTATTCAAAGACATTTATAAAATTCTAAGTGAAAATCAAATTGCAAAAGATGATGTGGTCCCTGTGATATGCTGGCTGGAGGGCCAGCAGAATCCTTAAGGCTGGCACTGAAGCAATAGCAGCTAGCAGTTATTTCTTTTTTTAGGGCAAAAACTGAATTATTTTTGGCTGTATTCCAGGCCCCAGTGTTTCTGGGAGAAAGGCACCAGACGAATTAGTCATTACGGAGAGATACACTTATCAATTTGAGATTTTTAACTTGTTAGGATTTGGAGAATGGGTAAAATGTGAATCACTCACTCCCTGATTTATGAGGTTGGCACAATGTAAATTAAAACAGAAAACACTACAACAGTTTCCATTTGTTTGTGTTTCTCTTTTTCTTATTGGTTGAAGTACTATTCACTTAATAATGGACTTGTTTTGTTGCTGACTACTTTAAAAAATACATTTCAGTGAATCAGTATAACTTGCCAAGTTCTGTCTTAACTAAAATTTAGGGGATTGCTTGGCAGTGCCACTGTTGTAATTTGTTTCAATCTCACATCTTTGAGGAAAAAAAAATGAATGCTAATGGGTTCCTAAATATGTTTTCTACTCAAAATCAAATATTTCTGCCATATCTACTTAGTGGAAAAATTTTAACCTTTACATTTAAAAAATATTTTGTGTTCATATTTTTTGAAAAAAATTGTAATTCATCACTAGATTATATTTCAAGGCAGAAAAATATAATGGTCAAGAGTTTGCTTTAGGAAGTTGGACATATCTTGGATTAAATCCTGATTTATTATCTATTGCTCTTGAAGTTGGGAAGGACACTTAATCATTCAAAGACTTAATCATTCTGTTTACTCATCTATAAAAATAGATGTTAAATGGGGTTCTTGTAAGGATTAAATGTCATATATTATGTAAAGCATTCAGTGGGGTGCCTGAAGCATGGTAAGTTCTTAATAAATGATACCTACTATTAGCAGTGGTATCACTATAATTATTGTTGTCATCTGTTATAAGCCTTATGATATTCGAGCCTTAGGACAGACAAAAATTAAGGTGATGCACACCGATGTTGTGTCTAGACATAATATTGGTTCTAGCAATCACTGGGATTATACGTGGATGATCTGTCTATCCTAATGTCCAAAACATACAAAATTGTGTGAAATTAAATTGCTTGATAACTTCTAAAATATAATCAAATTATAGCTGTAAATAATGAAATTTCCAGAAGCTATTTTTAGAAATGCAAATCTAATTGTGTTGATTCTCTTGCTCTAAACCCTCCAGTGATTTATCACTGCACTTTGAATAAATTCAAACCCTTCAAAATACCCTTGAAGGTTCTGTAAGATCTGACTCCTACCTGTGTTTTTGGCCCCACTTCCTTCCTTTTTCCCCTCCTTCCTCACTCCCTTTATTTACTGGACATAGTTGCCTGTTGTTTGTTCTAGAACATTTCTATTGTCATCTCTATGCTATTGTTTTATTTCTTTCCTGGCACTTATCACTATCCAAAGTTATCTTGTGTGTGGGTGTACATACATATGTAAATATATGTAAATCTATATTTGCTTATTTGTTGTTGCTTTTCCTCTGCCTTACAGAATAAATGCTTAACAAGACCAAAGGTGACTGATATAACTCAAAATTCTAATGTCTTTAGTGCTCAGAACATTAGCACATTTTAGGAGCTCGGTACATACTTTATGAATGAATAAATAAATGAAATATGCTGAGATCTGCTCAATTCCTTTGTATCTTAATTTCTACCTTAACCTTAAAAGATCCTCCCTTTCTCTTTTATACAAAGAAAACTAAGTCATTATTTATAAGTAGTATTTATTTTTCTTTTTTATGTTGTCTCGTTAAGAATTTATTTTAATATGCAGATTAATTGTAAGGTTACTATAGGAAAATGCCTACTTTGTACCCACTTCTGCATGCTTTTTAACTGAAGTACCAAGTGTCCAAAAAGTTAACCACAATGCCTTTTCCGAGGTCAAATTTGTTATGCTTAAAGCCTGGGGACAGGTTCTTACAGAGTTTTTCAGAAAAAGTAATAATAGTCTGATAATTCAAGACACAGAGCCTATTTGTATTTTTCACTTCTAAAATACTAGAGATTTACACTGGATATAGTTTGGAGCATAGCAGCAGAGCATATATGTCCATAAATTGGTCCACTTGGGGGTTTTGGGGCTTGCTTTTCTACCTTTTCTATATTGCTAATTTCAGAGGGTCAGAAGATTCACAGTTTAAAACAGTGATCTCTTGAGAGCTATGGATTTGTCACTATGGCAATAAACACAATAAATCAGCCAGCGAGGACAGGAGAAGAGATGGTCTTTTATTATTCCACAAGCCAATAGGTATCAACAAACTCAACTCTTACAAAGTGAACATAAAATCCTATTGTAAATGTGACTAATATTAGCTGTGAGTCTCATAATTTCTGGCACTTCATTCCCCTGGCCTAGAAATTAAAACGGGTGATAGAATATCGGTTTTGAGAAGACCATTGTTTAACTGCTCTAAATTGCAAGGCCACCTATGAATAACAGTTTCTAACCTTAATATACAAGTCACTCAAGGCAGAGTAAATAAAGGTTAGTAACTATTTTTCTATGTAGGTTAAAGCATATGAGGTGAAGGTGGCATTTAAATGAACAAAAAAGAAACAGAGGTAAAAAGAGTATCTTACCAAACTTTCTGGATTTGAGGGGTCAGTGAACAAGGCTGAGAAAAACGGCCCCCTGGGTGCAGAAGCTTCACCTTCCGGAACCTAGAAGCAAAGCGCCTGGAGGAGCTGTGAATTCCGCCTCTCTTCTTTTGCAAGCCCCCTGCTGGTTGGAGTCCGCATTGGGTTATCTCATGAGGAAAGCTGCCCTGACCACGTGGAGTCTGAGGG
>PVJD01002725.1:0-190841 GCA_004026545.1 Mormoops blainvillei | reverse complement strand
TTCCAAAGATCTACAGGTTTTTATTGAGATTGTGGTTTGGGATTGTGAAAACCACTCTTGTTCAGGGACATGCACACGGTCACTCACCATATACTTCTCTTCCAAATTGCAGTCTGCTGAATCCATGAAAAATTCTATAACAACTATTTCACTGTAAATTCCCTAATCTGCTGGATGTATGGTAGAAGGAACCTTAGCCATACTGGGATGGGGGCATAGCACTGAAAGAGTTCAGAACATGCCATTCCAAAACATGCTGCTCTAGCATATTGGCTATTTTGAGTTAAAGGCACTGAAGAAACAACAAATACATGAAAAACTCTCTGAACTTCTTTCTTTTCCTTAGATGCATAAGATGAAATTCCTGTATAAAAGATGCCCTCCCTGTACCACAGGAAAGTAACATTCTTATTATCAAGGACAAGAAGTTGAGACCTAGAGAATTCTGTAGAAAAAGACATTATTAAAATAATTATTATCTTCCTTTAGCCTCCCCACGTGGTATAGTCACTGTTCCACAACTGTTTTTCTTTATTCAGCTTAATATAAAAGCAAGTATATTTTGCCATTTTTTCAGTCCTTATGAAGGTTTCCATGTCACATAAAACTTATATTAAGTCAATGTGATGCTGTTCTCCTGTTGATCTCTTTTTTGTCAATTTAATTCTCAGGCTCTGCTAAAAGAATTCTAAGACAGACATAAAAGTTAGTATTTCTCCTATTAACCAATGTCACCTAAATAAATTTAATAAAACAAAAACTTTAGGGAAAAATCCAAGATGGCAGAGGGGTAAGTGGAAGCTACACTAATCTCCTCCCAGGACCAATCTGGAATTACAACTAAGTTGTAGAGAAATCATCCTGAATAACCAACTGAACACTAACTGGAAAGAAGCCTTATAAACACAGAGAGGTAGAAGAAACCACTTCACAATAACAAGACTGGTAGGAAGTGGAAAAGAGGCACAAGAGTGATGGCTGAGCTCCCATGGGTGGCAGCTGAAGTTCTGGAGGGATATTTCAGCAACTGGAAGTTTCCCCCTGAGAAGTGTGGGGCCTAAACCTCAACATGGGCTCCCCAGCCTACAGCGCCAGAGCTGAAAAGGAACCCAGGTAACATCCAGCTGCGAAAAGCAGCAGGGGTTCTGTCAGCCAGGGAGAGATGGCTGGAGACTCAGTAAGCCTCCTAAAGGGCCAACACCAAAATTTCATTTGGAGCCACTTACCCTGGGCTCTGGCAGGAGAGGGCAGAGCAGACTAGAGACACTTGAGGAGAGTCCGGGTTTGGTGGCTCAGGGAGAGAACTGAAGGAACTAGTATCCCTCTGCCGAGTCATTCCCCATATTCCAGAGGACATCTTTCTCAGGCAGGGCACTCCTCTCCAAATGGCATCAGCTTGAGGGGAAGTAATAGCCCCGCCCACAGGAATTATTCTGCCCCAACCTGTGGAGCTTAAGCTGCTGATTACAGCTTGAGGCTATCTCATTGATTAGTTTAACAACTAGGGCAGATCTCTGGCAGCTCTATAATACTTCAGCTAACCCTCCTCAGGGCCCGGAGCTGATAAAAACCAACTTTGGTGTGCAGCCTGGTTCTTTCAGCACACAAACAGACCCAGCAGAGGGAGTCACATGTGGTGGATCACCGATAGCTCCAAACAGGTTGACCAGGGCCAGGCATAAGCAGGATCTGACAAAGGACTACACCAGAGTCTTTGCAGATCTACCTAGTACATAAAATTGAATACAAAGAAGCAACCAAAATGAAAAGACAAAGAGACAGACCCCAAATGAAAGAACAAGAGAATTCTGTAGAAGAAGAGCTAGATGAAATGGAGGCAAGCAATTTATCAGATAGAGAGTTTAAAGGAATGATTAAAAGGATACTCAGCAGCACGAAAAAAGACATAAAAGCCATAAAAAAAGGACTAGTCAGAAATAAAGAATGCAATATCTGAAATAAATAATACACTGGAAGGAATAAACTGTAGGTTAAAAGCAGCAGAGGATCAAATCAGTGTTTGGGGAAACAAGGTAGAAAAAAAACACCCAGGCAGAGCAGCAAAAGAAAAAAGAATGAGGAGAGCTTAAGAAATATTTTGGACAACATGAAGCATAACAACATCAGCATCATGGGAATACCAGAAGGAGATGGTGAGCAAGGCATCAAGAACCTATCTGAAGAAATAATGACTGAAAACTTCCCTAATTGGCTGAAGGAAAAAGGCACAGAAGTCCAGGAAGCTCAGAGAGTCCCAAACAAGTTGTACCCAAAGAGACCTACAATGAGACACATCATAATTAAAATGACAAGACTTAAAGACAAGGAGTGAGCCCTAAAAGCCGCAAGAGAAAAATAGGTAGTTACATGCAAGAGTGTACCAATTAAACTATTACCTGATTTCTAAACAGAAACATTTCTGGCTGGAAGGGAGTGGCATGAAATATTCAAGGTGAATATTGATGAAAAGCAAGGACCTATAACCAAGGCTACTGTACCCAGCAAGGCTGTCACTTCAAATCAAAGGAGAAATGAGGAGCTTCCCAGACAAGAAAAAGCTAAAGGAGTTTGTTAATACAAAACTAATACTGCAGTGTTAATGGGCTTGCTTTAAGGAGAAGAAGAAAAAGAGAAAGAAAAAAACAGAAGGAAATAATCTGACACAAAAAATGGCACTAAATACTTGTCTATAATAATCACCCTAAATGTAAATGGCTTAAATGACCCAACCAAAAGACATAGGGTAGCTGAATGGATAAGAAAACAAGGCCTATATGCTGCCTCCAAAAGACACTTTTCAAATTGAAAGATACACATAGGCTAAAAGTAAAGGATGGAAAAAGATATTTCATGCAAATGGAAAGTAAAAAAACTGGGGTAGCAGTACTTGTAACTGACTAAATAGATTTTAAAACAAAGGCTACATTAAAAGACAAAGAAGGACACTACATAATGACAAAGGGAATCTAGCAAGAGGATATAACCCTAGTAAATATTTACACACCCAACATAAGAGCACCTAATTATGTAAAGCAAATCTTGATGGACATAAAGGGAGAGATTGACAGAAATAGAGTCACAGTTGGAGATTTTACACCCCATTGACTTCAACGGATAGACCTTCCAGACAGAAAATCAACAAGGAGACAGCAGTCTTAAATGACACACTAGAGCAAATTGATTTAATTGATATCTTCAGAGCCTATTACCCCAAAGCAGTGGAATATACATACTTTTCAAGTGCACATTGAGCATTTTCTAGGATAGGACACATGATAGGACATGAAAAAAAGTCACAATAAATTAAAGAAGATTGAAATCATATCAAGCATCTTCTCTGACCACAATGCTATGAAACTAGAACTCAATCACAAGAAGAACACTGAAAAATACGCAAAGACATGGAAGCTAAATTACACGTTATTAAACGATGAATGCATCAACAAAGAGATAAAGGAAAAATTCAAAAGATACCTTGAAACAAATTAAAACAAGGACACAACAATCCAAAATCTGTTGGACCCTAGGAAAGCAATCCTAAGAGGGAAATTAATAGTGTTATAGGCCTATCTCAAAAAAACAAGAAAAAGCTCAAATAAATAATCTAGCTTCACACTTAAAGGAACTTGAAAAATAACAATAAACAAAGCTCAATAAGTAGAAAGAAGGAAACAATAAAAATCAGAGCAGAAATAAATGAAATAGAGTCCTAGAAACTGATACAAATGATCAATGAATCCAGGAGCTTCTTCTTTAAAAAGACAAGCAAGAATGACAAACCTTTAACCACACTCATGAAGAAAAAAAGGAAGAGGACTCAAATAAACAAAATCAGAAATGAAAGAGGAGACATAACAACTGGCGCTAAAGAAACACAAAGGATTGTAATAAAGTAATATAAATAATTATGCCAACAAACTGGACAACCTGAATGAAATGGATAAATTCCTAGAAACAAACAATCTTCCAAAACTAAATCAGGACTAATCAGATAATTTGAATAGATAATTTCTACTTATTGAGCTTTGTTTATTGAAGCAGCAATCCAAAAACTCATAATAAATAAAAGCCCTGGGCCAGATGGACCTCTGATCCTCAAACTATTTCATAAAATTGAAGAGAAGGGCAGGATCTTGAACTCATTTTTCGAAGCCAGCATTATCTTAATTCCAAAACCAGATAAAGACACTACAAAGAAATAATATTATAGGCCAATATCCCTGATGAACATAGATGCTAAAATCCTTAACAAGATACTAGTAAATCAAATACAGTAATGCATCAAAAAAGATTATACACCATTATCAAGTGGAATTTATTCCAGGAATGCAAAGTTGGTATATCATTCACAAATCAATAAATGTGATTCACCACATAAAGTAAAGGATAAACACTACTTCATCATTTCAATAAATGCAGAAAAAACATTTGGTAAAATCTAGCACCCATTTATGATAAAGACTCTCAGCAAAGTGGGAATAGAGGGAACATACCTAAATATAACAAAGGCCATAGATGACAAACCCACTGCCAGCATCATACTCAATAGACAAAAAAATACAAGCATTCCTCTTAAGATCAGGAACAGGAGATGAATATCCACTTTTACCTCTCTCAATTCAACATAGTGCTGGAAGTCTTAGCAACAGCTATCAGACAAGTAGAAGAAATAAAAGCCATCCAAATTGGGAAGGAAGAAGTTAAACTGTCATTATTTGTAGATGACATGATGCTATACATAGAGAACCCCAAATATTCCACCAAGGAACTCCTAGAACTGATCAGTCAATTCAGCAAAGTAGTAGTATACAAAATTAATATCCAGGAATCAGTTGCATTTTTATATGCCAATAACAAACTAACAGAAATGGAAATTAAGAAAACAATCCTATCCACAATCACTACAAAAAGAATAAAATACCTGGGAATAAACCTAACCAAGGATGGAAAAGACCTGTACTCAGAAAATTCTAAGATACTGAAGAAAGAAATTGAAGAAGATACAAATAAGTGGAAGCATATACCATGTTCATGGATAGGAAGAATTAACATCATTAAAGTGCCATATTGACCAAAGCAATCTACAGATTCAGTGCAATTTCTTTCAAGATTCCAATGATGCATTTCACAGAACTAGAACAAATATTTCAAAAATTTATATGGAATCACAAAAGGTCCTGCATGGTAACAGTGATCCTGAGAAAGAAGAACAAACTTGAAGGAATCATGCTAGCTAATATGATAACATACTACAAGGCCATAGTAACCAAAACAGCACGGTACTGACATAAAAATAGACATATAGATCAATAGAACAGCACAGAAATAATACCATAGACAGCACAGAAATAATACCATACCTTTATAGCCTATTAATATTCAGCAGAGGAAGCAAGCACATACAATGGGCTAAAAACAATTGATTCAATTCAGTGTTGGGAAAATTGGGCTGATACATGCAGCAAAATGAAACTAGACCACTTTCTTATACCACCCACAAGAATAAATTCAAAATGGATCAAAGATTTAAATCTAAGACCCAACACTATAAAAATCATAGAATAAAACATAGGTAGCAAAATCTGAGACAATGCTTATAGCAATATCTTATCAGGTATCTCTCCCCAGGCGAGGGAAACAAAAGAAAAATAAATTAATGGAACTACATCAAACTAAAAAGTTTTTTCCCAGAAAAGGAAATCATCAACAAAATGAAAAGACAATAAACAGACTGGGAGAACATATTTGCTGATACATCTGATAATTGGTTAATATCCAAAATTATAAAGAACTTACAAGATTCAACATCAAAAAACAAACAACGCAATTAAAAACCAGGCAATGGACCTGAATAGACACTTCTCCAAACAGGACATACAGGTGACCAATTGACATATGAAAACATGCTCAACATCATTAATCATCACAGAAATGCAAATTAAAAGCACAATGAGGTATCATCTCACACCTGTCAGAATGGCTATCACTGATAAATCAGCAAACAACAAGTGCTGGAGAGGATGTGAAGAAAGGAACCCTTTTGCACTGTTGGTGGGAATGCAGACTGGTGCAGTCACTGTGGAAAGCAGTATGGAGATACCTCAAAAAATTTTTTTAAAAATCTGCCTTTTGACTCAGCCATCACACTTCTGAAAATATATTTGAAGGAACCCAAAACACTAATTTGAATGAACATAAGCACCCTTATGTTCATCGTAGCATTATTTACAATTGCCAACATCTGGAAGCAGCCCACGTGTCCATCAGTAGATGTGTGGTTAAAACAACAGTGGAACATTTACACAATAGAATACTACTGGGCCATAAAAGAGAAGAAAATTTTACGCTTTTTGCCAGTATGGATGGACCTGGAGAACATTATGCTAAGTAAAATAAGCCAGTCAGAGAAAGAAATATATCATATGATTTCACTCATCAGTGGATTCTAATGAACAAACTGAACTAATAGGAAAATGGGGACAGACTCATAGACGGAGAGCAGGATGACAGCTGGGGAGGGGGAGGTTAGTCGGTGGAGGAACTGAGCAAAAAGAAAAAAAGGACTCCAATATGGACAGCAGTGTAGTGATTGTAGGGGTGAGGGGGTATAATGGGACTAAATATAATGGAAAAAAATACAATAAAGCATAATTTTTTTAACGTTTCCCTTTCCACTATCTTCATGTCTAGTATACTTGCTCTTCACACACTTAGGTAGCAGATTATCCCACTTTTGACCCAGTCAATGGGATTAAGCACTTTATTCAAAATGTACGGATCTGATAAGTTCCTTTAAATATTCTCATACAACCCATATTTATATTGCAACATTTTTTCTAGTATCTCCCATTAAAATGTGAAGAAACAACATTAATTGAAAACATTTAGCTCCCAAATATATACAAAAATAATAATCTCCAATAAAACATGTATTTAAAGAAAGAATAATCACTGTAATTATGATGTGTCACAGATATTTAAAATAGTTTCAAAGTAGAAATTTAAAAAAGTAAAAATACTAGGAACTGGTGTCAATTCAAGCAGGTAATAGTGTGGCAAAAGTAGAAGCGAGCCACAAAACTTTCACCCTTTGGCTGCCTATAAAACCACCTTCTGTTACCCTAACACTTCTAAATTTTCATTCCATATAATTTGTATGGATCTTTTTCTGTTCTTCTTAATAGCTTTTCCTTTCATTATTGAATCTGTAAGATATAATAGGATCAAATACAAGATTTTTACCAGTTCTTTCAGTCAAATATTTCAATCAAATTTTGATATTTTTATTTCCTTGTCACTTTCTTTCCCTATCACTTACAGTATACCAAAGTGCCATTAGGGGTAATGTATCTTAAAACCCATAAAAGCTGTTATTTTCAAAATTCTAAATAGTCTATCCATCTAATCGTTGAATTAAGGGAATAAATGATCAAGGAGGGGAAACAAAAGCCATCTGGATGCCTTTAATCTAAAAGAAATCTTTACATTCTTGCAAAGTGGGAAGTTTATAATCAAATTTCCACTTAAAAAAAAAAAGAAAGTTAAATCTTTCTCTTCCAAGAAGCTTCTGTTTATTAAACGGCAGCAAATGTTTGTGTCTGGAGTTACTCTTTAACAGCAGGAAGCCTGCTTTTCTACAAACACTGGTTTGTAGATTCTTTCATTTTCTTGACTAAAACTTCAGCTCTGTAAATTGTTGTAGATGTTCAATTAAAAAGAGCTAAATCGTGAGCTCCCTGATGACACTTCTCTTATTCAGTGATATTTTCCAAAACCTCATACATACTACAAGGGCAAGATTACCTGTGTTTAACTCAGACTATAGTATTGTTCATTCTCTTAAGACCAATGGAGCACATGTTCTCTCAAAGTCTATCCACGTGGCAAAATTGCAGAAAGAAGAACAGATCTCAAAATTGCTAATTTTATGTTTTCCTAGTACATTAAAGGACAAGTGTCTAAGAAAATACGGTCTCCTTTGAATGCTATTTGCCTCAGATCAACAATATGCAGAAAATACAATGACAGTTCAAATGAATGTCATCTTGCCTTCAAACGCAGCACAAAAGAGAGAGAATAATACTTTTGTCATCAACCGATCAAACATTAATGTTTCTCTTCCTCTCTTTCTCCCTCCCTGCCCCCTCTCTAAAAAAAATAAATATAACCTTTAAAGAACAATCATTCTCGGTTAAAATGCAGTGGTTTTAGAAGGCGTTCTTAGGTGCCTCCCGCAGTTGTTTCTATCATATTCTAGCAATGGCTAAGACTGAGCTATTCTGAAGTGAGATAGAAAGTTTAGGAAACACAGACCTAGATGATCTTATGATTTGTTAACTTATGGAAGGTATCATATTTCCTGGAAAAGCGTAATGAGGACTGTGACATGTTCCGAATATTTTGTGGTATTTGTCAAATTGACTCAGAGCTTCCTTCATCTCTTGTTTTCTTACCCTATGTCTGGCTTTAATCTCAGATTTAGTTGAAATGACTAATTGCCTTAAGAGGCTGGTACGTTAGTTTTAAAGCTTCTTAAATACCAAATATAAGTGAATCACTCTCTTAGCCCTTAAACAATCCTTTTGTGGCTTATGCTTTTTTTCCTATTTTTACTTGAGAAACCAAGAACTGAGATCAAGTAACATACCCCCCACCCCCCAGCCCACGATTCCTGGGCAAACAAATCTAAAGCTGTACATTAAAAGTCCCACCAGTGTTCATGATCTTTCCTTGTACCAGGCCTACCTCCACGCTGATCCAACCCATGGTACTCTCAAATGGCATTCTTTTTATAAAGTATGGTCAAACTAGGTATTTTTCTTCATCTAACCCCATCCCTGATAAGAATTCTAAAGTATGAGAGCAATTTGCCTTATTCCTTGAATCTCCCAGGTGAACCAACCTCAAAATAGGTCTAACCAAAAACAGCTTGATTTAGTCACAAGTTCTGTGCCAGCTGAGGAATTATGTGTCTGAGTTCCGTCCACCCCTGACTCTAACTGGCTGTGTAACCTGTGCCCCACGGCTCAACTTCTCTTAGCCTCACACCCCTCATCTTTAAATGATGGGGTTAACCGTCCAATACCGTAGAATATTTAGTTTGATTTACAATGGAATTCCTAAGAAAGTAGGGGTATTTTGTAAGTTTTCTGAATTAGTAATTAATCAGTCAATTGCAAAGTAAACACGTTACCTAAGATCTCAAACAAGAAAGCGTAATCTCTCAACTAAATCTAATGTCATTTGGGTTATATTCCCCCCAAATATTCCTTTTTTAATGAATACAATTATTTAAAAACTCATTAATGTGTTTTTGCTCATTAGCTGTTATTTGAAATGTTCTGCTCCTATATTGTACTACCTGTATATGCAACCCACCAGAAAAAGAGTAGAGGCCTTAAGGAGTACGGCAGCACTTTGAGCTACCAGACAACCATGAACTGGGACTGACATTGTTGATCGTGGTGACTTCATGGTGAGAATGGTAAGGGCTCAGTAGCTTCCCATTAAATTGGTGAGAATCCCAGCCTTTCGGACCAGCAGGAGTGAGCAGTGTAACAGAGACACCTGAACGCCTTTCTATCACCTGGCGAATGAAAGGCAAGATTGAGAGGACAACCATTTCACTTAAGTGTCTGCCTTTCCAGGTAGTTTATCCTCTAGTTCAGGCTGTTATCCCATTAGTCCCTCAGCTTGGTTTTCAAGATCAGCAGCAGATAGAATAGCCTTTTTTAAGGTATTTTGGGTTGTTTACAGCTTGTTTTCTGAATAAATAGGAAATAAAAGACCAGAAATCCCTCCAGATCCCTAAAAGCGTCTAATGAAGGTATCTTTTTAATTTGAAGTCATAAAGTGAGATTTTCATTTTACGGCCTGTCTTCTTGCTTTTACCATCAGCAACTCTTTGGTCTGCTGTGTAAAGAAAGGTATCGCCATTCGTTAAAGAAACAAACCAACAAACTACAATGTAATTGTGGGTTTTATCTTGAGGCGGAATGCAAGGACCAGAGACATAGAGGGTTAGGAATTAGGTGAGCTGGGCTGCTAACAACCTGTGCAGCCAGGAAAATTCATTTTCCCTCCCAAGGCCTTAGTCTTCATTGGCGATATAACTCATTTGACCAAACGGTCAGTTTTTCCAACACTTTGAAATATACTGCTGTCTTTGAAAATAAAAAGAGATGTAAATGAGCAGGTAGTTGATACCGTTGTTGGGAACATTATTGCAGAATTTATCCTTTGAGGAGCATAGATCCTTTTCTGTAAATGGGAAGAATGTGCTCTACTACCTATTTTCCTGTTACCTACGGCCAAGGAGGGGCGCAGAGTGGTCTTCGCATCACTGCTGTTAGTATTCTCCACCATAACTAGTAGCACCTGCTTAGTCAACAATAGTCAACTAACCTTGACACAGTTTGTTTTCTGACTTATTTATTCCACAATTCAATTCTCTTAACCCCCAGGAAAAAAATCCTTAGACATCGCTTTGAAAAAGTTCATTTTTTATAATCTTTTAAAACATAGATCATACAGGGACTGCATTTCCACTTAGTGAATTAAGCCTCTATGTCTTTTCTAATTCCTTAGGATGCCTTGTCTTTTCTTCTCAATATCTATTAACATCTTATCCAGAGAATGGAAATTTAAAGAAAACTGTTGATGATTGAAAATAACTTATATGTTCAGAGAAAAGTGTATAAATTATGAAAACCTGTAACAGTATCATTTTCCGAAAGGTATGTAAGAGGGTTTGCTGGATCTATATTTTCTATAGACTTCTGAAAGTGTTCAAGCCCCAGGAAAATAGTAAAACCAAAATTTAATATGCTAAGTCTCTTTGTCGGTCTTTGTAAAATTCTGCAAAGAAATAGCAACCTTGAATACCTATTTGCCAAGAATTTTACATGTATTAGCTTGTTTTATCTCACTTTAGCCCTAAAGGGTTTATACTACGAATTCTGATTTACAGATAAAGACACTGGGGCTAAGCAAGGGAAAGTAATGAATGCATGGTCTCATAGCCGGTGAACAGCAGAATGGGCATTCCAACCTGGCTCTTGCATAGCTCTGACACTGACTCTTTTTTCACTATCAGTGCTTCTCTTGAAAAAACCCGTTAATCTCCTTTTTGTTGTTCTTTGTACTTTTCTCTCTCCCTGTTCAAGGTCAAGGTGAAGATTTTTATTGCAGCTCTTTCCCACCTGCCAAGACTCTGAAACTAATAATACAATGTCATTTTATTAATAAAGTTAGCACTGTGTGGCCTAAGACCTTGCAAACATCCTCATTTAATACGCAACAGGGATAGATGCTATAATAAATGTTTACAGAATTGAAAATAATGGTTTAAGAAGATTTAGCAATTTGTTTAAGATAAAATTGTTGGATTTTCTGAAGGAAAAAACTTAATCCCATATCTATATCTTATGAAGAAATCTAAAACTGAAGAAGAAAATAGACGGTAAAATTTCATTTATTTCAAGTAGGAGGAATTTAATTATATTCGATTACTATTTTTAATTGGTTGTCTATCTTTACTCTAAAAAGTCCCAACATTTAACTCTTCAAAAAAATACTTGTTCTACACCTAGAAGAAACAAAAAAAAGCCCCAAAAAAGAAAAAAAAAAAAAAAACCTCAAGTGCTATTGCTATGATACACCACTGCCATCCAGTGGCCACTGAAGGAAACAAACTGTAACTGCTCCAGGGCTCCAAATGACCTCTCGTGCATTTGTTTAAATATGAAATAAAATGTTGAGATTGAAGGGAAATGTTTGAGTAGTAAAGTTCAATGCTATTATTTATCACTTATCCTAGACATGAGCTTTCACAAAGTGAATAAATTGGCCCTCTGTGTCATGATGTAATGTTAGTGTTATAATTGTTCCTTCAAACAAAAAACATGAACGAAGGAAAATGAATATATGGTAAACAATTGCAAATTTCTCTTTAAATTTTGTAAACCTTTAGGTTCAACACATGTTTTTATTAGCACCTATGTTTCAGTAACATTGGGAAATGGTCTGTGTGAATGCAAAGCTAAGCTTGGAGTTTGATGTACACACTGAGGAAAACCAATTGGTTTTGCTCCTTGGGGCATGGATGCTACTATTGAACAAAGTACCTTGAATTTTTTTTAGGATGAAAAGTAATAGAATCAAAGTCATGTAGATTAATGTACATGCTTAATTTTTTGTTATTTGTTGAATTTGTTTTGTTTCTATGTTTGTTCATTTTTTTGAACATAGAAATATACAGAAATATATATCCTATATCAAATAATATCTAATCACTGGGGTGTACATCTGAAACTAACATAATACTGCATGTCAGCTTTAATTAAAAAATTAAAAATGATTTAAATTTTTTTCAAAGAATCAAATTGTCAGAACTTCTGATTACTTTTTAGCAAATATTTGAGTTTATTGTAGAAATGCTTCATATTTGTAAATACAGCACAATCTTGCCTTCAGAGTAATTACTGTTCACTATAGAAAACAGAAAATCAAATATACAAAAACAATACAGTATTCACAGTAGTGGGAATAGGTAAGGAACAGTGTCTCCTTATTTATGATATGCCAGCAAGTGTTCACATGTGGTAAAGACCCAATTGTTGTTAGATGAATGACTGGAGCAGTATAACTGAGGGAAGCACAAGGTGTTACTGGACATCTAACTATAGTTTGAGAGACTGCGGGAGGCTGTCTGGAAGGGGACACTGGGCCAACGTGTGATTAGGCATAACCTCTCAAAATGGGTGGTTTAAAATGTTTCAGACAGAGATCAGTGTGTGGAAAGGTCTGGAGCTGACACTAGAATTACCTAATTCAAGTCATTTGGAAAGTAAGGAAACTACAGGTAAATAACTTGATAAAAGTCACATTATGGGCAATGTCATCATCAATTTTAGAGTGGGTCTTCCAAACCCCACCATAATTTTTTTTTTACTTTAGTAGTGCAACTATAAATGCCTTCTTTTTTTTGGCAGGGGGAGGAACAGGCTTCATATGTGATGGCAGTAAAAATAGAAATAAAGAAACTAAAGGAAAAGTTGTGTTAAAGAAAGAATCTGCAGTACTCAAATAATAATTGGACATAGATGACATTGAGATGTTTTGCTTACAAGTAAAGGGACAAACAAATGAGAAGAAGCTGAATCTTGAGTATTTGGTCTGTTAACTATGCACCAATTCCTCAATGCTACTATTGTTTATATATTCTTGTACATAACTTTGGAGAGAAGTTTGTTGCTGGTGACCGTGGAAACTGTTTTCTACACAGTGACCCATTTTAAAGACTGACTCAAGACTAAATTAGTTGTAAGAAAGTCCACATAGGAGGACTTGAAAGGTAAAATGGAGGGATTTGATTGGAGGGCAAATCACTACCACCATCACCAAATTCTTAAGGAGCATCTGCTGTGCACTGGACAATGTGGGCACTGGAAAGAGCAACAGATTAACTATAATCCACCCCTGACTGCCAACATCTGGTTCTGGTTCCTGGGTGTGCTCTTCAGCACAAATTATCTCAATTTAAGCTACATTTTAGTAAGGGCTTCTTCTGTGCCAGAGTTCTACATATTTTATATACATCATCTCATTTAATCTTGATAACAACAACTATGTAAAATAGATCCTCATTACCATTTTACAGATAAAGGAAACAGAAAGGAAGAAGTATGCAGAAAGTAATTGACGTAGCGGGAGTGACTGCTAACCTTTGAAAGGACAACTGTTTACATATTTGGCTTTTGGCTGACCTAGGCGAACTTGAATTTCAGAAGTGTTGCCACCATTCCCAGAACTGATGAGTGGCTCAAAATGCCTAACTGTTATTAACATTGTTATACAAACCATGTGGTTGATGATAAACATCTGCTTTTCTTCTGGAAATTTGAATTTTGGTACATAGTAGGCAAAGGATACCTACCCGATCACCCTCCAGTAAAAACCCTAAGCAATAGGTCTCTAATGAGTGTCCCTGGTTGGCAACATTTCCCACATGTTGTCAAGGACTTGCTGCAGGAATTCATCTTCTGTGACTCACCCGAGAGAGGACCTTTGGAACATTGCACCTGTTTTCCTCCAGATGTTGCCCCAGATGCCTTTGCCAGTGGTGTTTTACATCCTTTTACTGCAATAAATCATAGCTGTAAGTACCACTATATGTTGAATCCAGGGAGTCCTACTGAAGTCAATATTTGAGAACCCCAGTCCAGGAGAAATCTAGACAGCCCTTCACGTGAAACAATATCACGGTAGTTTGCGATCCTTCAAATCTGGGGTGCTAAGAATTGGAATGACTTGTTTTGTTGGAAGAAAGAGTAAGTTGCTTTGTTGGAAGAGAAAACGAACAAGTGCTGAGTGTTTAGTTGAAGATATATAGCCTAACTCCTCACTAAAACAGAACGTTCTTTCCTTCATAAACTGTTTTGATTTGGATTTTGCCTAATGAGAGGTGAACGTGAACTTAGTTTCTGTAGGACATGGTCTTTCTTTTTTTTTAAGATTTTATTTATTTAGTTAGTTAGTTTCAGACAGAGGAGAAGGGAATGAGAAAGAGAGGGAAAGAAACATCAATGTGTGGTTGCCTCTCGCGCACCCCCTACTGCAGACCTGGCCTGCAACCGAGGCATATGCCCTGACTGGGGTATTGAACCACTGACCCTTTGGTTCGCAGGCCAACACTCAATCCACTGAGCTATACCAGCCAGGGCAGACATGGTCTTACAAAGGAAAAGAATCATCTACTACAGTCACTCTCAAACTTTAGCATGCATTAAAAACACCTGGAGGATTTGTAAAGCCACTGTGGAACCCCACACTCTATCAGTATCCTGATTTTGCAGGTCTTACATGGATCCAAGAATTTGCAGATTAACAAGAATTGCTGATGCTACCGATTAGTAGAGCACACTATGAAATCAATGGATCTACTAATTCACTAGCATTTCTGAGCACATATTGGCAAGGAGTTGATACCCTGTTTTGGGAGTTCGTATCACAGATGCTTCTTAGAATAATAACCCACAGAACAACCAGCTCTCTCCCCAGTTAATAGGAATTTATATATCTGATTTTTTTAAATTGGACTTTGAGCCCTTTTAACTCAAAATACTTTTCCAGAATTACTTTCAGATTGCAGCATTTGTATGTAGGGAAAGCTTCTAGGAATAAAAAGAACAGTTCAGGAAAATACTATTATTCCTTGATATTGGTTACTATAAATTTTTATATATTAAATTTTGCATGTGTGGAATATTTAATCATTTGAACCTCAAATATCAATAAAACTGGTTCTCAAAATCTGTAACATTCTAACTTTCAGTACATAATCTAATAACTTAGAGTTTGAGGAAACACAACCTAAGGTGAGGTATTAAAAAATAGGAATATTTTCCCATTTTTAAGTTTTGACATCTTAAGGTTTATAATTTGCTTATAATTCAAAGTAAATCTTATGTTGTGCCAGTTTCCTTATGTTTGGTTCATGATGGGAAGGCTGAAGGCATGAGAACTGTCTTGCTCGCTTCAAAGGCCCACTTGCCAGGGTCCATGAACAAAACTTGATCCTATCTGACTGAATCTGGGATGGATGATATGTTAAGCCGTTCCTACAGGAACTGAAATTGTTTCTCTTAAAGAACTACTTAGTGGTAAAACTTTACATATTCCATAAGTCATACTGACCTCAATTCTTCTACTAGTAAGAACCGTCCAAATGAATCCCTGTGAATGATTTGAGGTCCTATCCTCAAACACCTTAAATGTTGATGTGATGTAGTTTATGACTTAATGGAGGCTGAGTGAGTGACCAGATACAGCGTTTTTCTTCTTTTTGTTCCTTAGATGCAGAAAGTTGCTTTGATTATACTGCTTTTTATGTTGCACATTTTATTCTTGCAAAATACCTCTTGTTTTTCATTCTTCTTCCTTTCCATCCCATCACTATTCTCACTTCCACCAAGGAAAGCGGCAAGTGCTACAAACCAGGACTTTTTAAAATATCTTTTTTTCCCTCTTTGGACATCTGGTTTTTATCAGGACATGAATGTTTCTCACCCTAAGTGTTGTTACTTGTATCTTGAGAAAATCTCTGCGCCTCACCAGGCCTCACATCTCCATCTGAAGAATGAATAATGTAATAGTTAATTTTATGTGTCAACTTGACTGAGTCACAGGATGCCCAGCTATTTGTTCAAACATTATTCTGGGTCCTTCTGTAAGTGCATTTTTGGATGAGATTAATACTTAAATCGATAGATTGTGTAAAGCAGATTGCCCTGTATAATGTTGGTGGACCTCAGCCAGTCAGCTGAAGGCTTGAGCAGAACAAAACGCTAACGCTTGCCCTGGCTGGTGTGGCTCACTGGATTGAGCACCGGCCTGAGAACCCAAGGGTCGCCTGTTCAATTCCCAGTCAGGGCACATGCCTGGGTTGCAGGCCAGGTCCCCAGTGGGGGACACATAAGAGGCAACCACACACTGATGTTTCTCTGCTTCTCTTTCTCCTTCCCTTACCCTCTCTGTAAAAATAAGTAAGTAAGTAAGTAAATAAATAAATAAATAAAGGCTAACACTTTCCCAAGGAAGAGAAAATTCTCCTGCCTGACAGCCTTCAAACTGAGACATCAGCTCTTCCTACCTAATGGCCTTCAAACTGGGGCATCAGCTCTGCAGATTTTAAACTTGTCAGCCTCAATAATCATCTGAGCCAATTTCTTACAATAAATCTATTTACATTACTATATATTATTAAATATATTCCTATATATTATAATAAATTATAATAAACCTATTTATATATTTATAAACAAATATACATATAATACGGGGTAGGCAAAAGTAGGGTACAGCTGTACATATGAAAAATAAATTAATTAATTTAAAAATAAAACAATAAACTGTTTCATGTACCACAAATGTAAACCTACTTTTTATGTCCCCCATAAATAATATGTTATAATAAATAATAATAAATATCTTTATAGATAAACTTATAAAGTAAGTTGTTGTATATAGAAAGGGATATATTATAATTTTATAGATAGCCTATTGGTTCTGTTTTTCTTAGGGATCCAGATGAATATAAGGAGCTTGAGCCTTGAGCCTAAATTATCCAAAATCTTTAAACTCTTTGGTTCCGAATAATTCTAACCAGACAAGAATGTACTAATTGTGTTATCAAGACCCTTCTGGTCTAGGGGTTCTAGTTTATATTGATATCCAAATCTTATATTGGTATTTGCAGACTCAAAATGTAACTTGCACCTAGTAAAACTCCAGTTAGCAGGAACCGAAGATAGTGTTGCAAAGACATATCTGCAGTTAAAGAAAATGATAAAACAGGAGTAATTCTTTTAAAAATTAAAAGAAAAATAATATTGTCTTGGGAAGCTTATTATGTTTAACCTAGCTTCAATACCTTGGGAAATATTGGGAAAATGTGATCAGTTCACCAACCTTAATAAAAACTGTAGAACAGCTGAAACTAACTTGACAAGTATAAATTGGGGATACAGCTTTAATGAAAGCCAAGTTCCTGCGCGTAATCTTCAAAGAGTGACTTTGGAAGTAGAGAGTTTACCTCAGTTTAAAATCAGTTGTG
The DNA here is from genome assembly GCA_004026545.1 of Mormoops blainvillei. Lineage (NCBI taxonomy): Eukaryota > Metazoa > Chordata > Mammalia > Chiroptera > Mormoopidae > Mormoops > Mormoops blainvillei. The sequence goes on along the minus strand of PVJD01002725.1, from coordinate 173,227 downwards.
GTTCTGGGTGTATTATGAACTGAATGTTTATGTTCCCCAAAATTTGTTTGTTGAAATCGTAACTTGCAATGTGATAATACTTGGAGCCTTTGAGAGGTAATTAGGTTATGGGGGTGGAGTTCTCATGATACATCACCGAGAGCTCTCCAGCCCTCTTTCTGCCGTGTAAAGACACAGGGGGAAAAAAACAAAAAAACAACAAAAAAACCCCAGCGGTCTGCCACCAGGAAGAATGACTTCACCAAACTCTGACCACGAGTAACTGTAGCACTCAGAATCTAAGAAGTAACAAGCTGCTTTAGAGGAAGCAACTCATTTTTTATGTATTTGTACCAGGTGCTTTGTATATAATACCTTAAGTCCCTTTAAAAAATGGTACTATTCTCATTTGATAGAGAAGGAAACTCAGGCTCACAGATAAAGTAACCCACTCAAGGTCACAGAGACAATAATGAAGTCAGGACACAAACCAGATTTATCTGGTTTCAGTTTCAATCTACCTCCCATTCCACAGTATCCTGAAAAATAGATAAAGGACTTTCTTCAAGGAAATTGCTCTAGCTAAAGAGAAAAGTAATAGTTTGATCTCTTAAGAGCAGTAGATATTGGAGGTACTGATCAGTCATAATTGTAATTGAAACTTTTAAGAAATTAAAGAAATTAATGAATATTTATTAAAGCAATTACAACTGGGACACTTCCCTCCCTTTGATGATCTCTTTTACCCATCTCTCCTATTACCAATCTTATTATCACCAATCTCCTCCCACATATGCACTGCTTTAGAATCCTAGAGTAATGGTAACAGAACATATTTGGAAGAGGATTCCACAAGGAAGAAAAGTAGAAGATACAGACTCTGAACTTTGCTAAGTTGAATTACAATGGATAAAAGAACACTTCAGTGTTTTTCTCCCACAACCAGTTCTGGAATAGATTCTGAAGTGTGCCCTATCATGGAATACATATAAAAAGATCAAAGATTATAACTAGTAAAATACATAAATCAGTGTTTCTTTAATTTTGATATTCTCTTTATTCATTATCTATTGCCACAATACTACTTAACAAAACTAGATAAACAGCAAGACATTAGAATAATGGAGGAGATCCTCTTGGTCTCTCCCCTTCAGGTTCCAACAATTTGAACAGCTATAACAGAACAAAGGATTCCCTGTTCAATGCACAAACATGCCTAACAGATCCGTTAGTTGAAACATTGAAAGGTGGCCAAAAGAGAGGAAATCGGGGCGGCAAGAAAGGGGAAGGGCTTAGATAAACCAAGCACACAGCCCTGCAGCCAGGGGCTCACAGCAGGGCTTAGCCCAGAGAGGGGAGGAATCCGGTTGTGGCTGGTGGAACAGAGATTCTGTGGGCACTCCTGCGGGAGTGAGCAGTATGAGCTCCAGCTGAGCGCAGAGACCTGGACAAGGACACAGCACAGGGGTGCAGCAGCGGTTGTCAGGCACTTGGCATTCCGGGCAGAGAAACAAAGACATGAAGCCCTACCACCCCATCGTCTTACCACAGTTCGCCTCTCTTGGCCCTTGGTATGGGGTTGTGGTGCACATTATCTGTAAACTCAAGAGCTGGTATTAGAGAATGACTTTTTTCCCTCACCAAGAAGTCCACTCAATGACTGGTTCCAGGGTCAGGGCATGGGGGGACCCCATGGAGGTCCAAGGTCACCATTATTGGGAGGGCAAAACAACATACAAGGTTGCTGATCTCCACCAGCCCACCCCACCAGCAGTACTCATTGCCTCTACACTGACAGCAGCATCTGGCTGTGGACAGCACTGGGATTTCACAGAAATAAAAAAGTTGGGATTCAGCACCACCTACTGGCAAATGATAGAAAGACCTCTTCATAGTAATCTCCTAGGAAAAAGCCACTCATACATGGATGCCTAGATATAGAAGGAACTCATCAAATACAGCGAATAACCAAGGTAGAGAGGCAGCTCAGAAAGAAAAAAAGTCTCCAGAAAACAAACTTAGAGACATGGAAATATGTGATATAAATGACGGAATTCATGATTGCAGTTCTGAAAATACCCAATGAGTGAGAAAATACAAAAAGACAGTTCGATGAGGTCAGAAAACAAATCAACAAACAAAATGAGTACTTCAGCGACAAGATAGAAACTTTACAAAAGAATCAAACAGAAATTCTGGATAGGAATAACTCAATAAAAGAATAAATTAGCGAGCATAGGTAATAGAGCAGACCAGATGGAGGAAAGTATTAGTGATATCAAAGAGAGAAATCTAGAAATGATGCAGAAGAGAAAAGAGACAAACTTGAGTATAAAAAACATGAAGAACTCTACGAGAACTAACTGACCCAATAGTACTATAAGAAAAATAAGCATACCAAAAGAAGAGAGGGAGAGGGAACAGAGAGCCTATTCAAACAAATAGTTGATGAGAACTTCCCAAATCTATGAAAAGAACTAGATCCTTGAATCCAAGAAGCAAACAAAACATCTACTTACCTCAATCCACAGAGGGCCTCTTCAAGGCACATTGTATTAAAACTGTCAAAAATTAAAAGCAGAGGAAAAATTCTCAAAGCAGCCAGGGGAAAAAAGATGATAAACTATAATGGAAAGCCCATTAGGTTATCATCAGATTTCCATGTATGAATTCCACAAACCAGAAGAGAGTGGAACCAAATATTCAATCTACTAAAAGAGAGAAATTGCCAGCCAGGAATAATATATCCAGCAAAGTTATTATTAAATATGAAGGAGAAATAAAGACATTTCCAAACATACAGAAGCTGAGGGAATTTATCACCAGAAGAGCCTCGTTGCAGGAAATATTCAAAAAAGAGGTTATTTTATCTGGAACAAAGAATAGAAGGTCATAAAACTATGAATAAATCACCAAAAACTTACAGCATAAACACAGGTAATTTGTGACAACAAAAACATAAAAGGGGTGAGGGTAAAGGTCTGAATTTGTGAAGAGGATGGAATTAGATGAATTCAAAAGAAAAAGGAATAGTGTATATAAGAAACAGATTCAATTCCTGGTCAGAGCACACGCTATGTTGCAAGTTCGATACCTGGTCTGGGTACATATGAGAGGCAAGCTGTTGAGACTTCTCTCTCATGTTGATGTTTCTGTCTCTATCTTCCTCTGTACCTTCCTCTTTCTCTTGAAGCAATGAGAAGTCCTCAGATGAGGATAAAATAAAAAAGATTAAAATTATACCAAGCATATTCTCTGACCACAATGCTTTGAAATTAGAAATCAATTGCAAAAAAAGAAGTTTAAAAAAACCACAAGTATGTGGAGGTAAAAGAACATAGCACTAAAAAAGGACTGGATCAAAGGAGAAATAAAAGGTGGATCGAAAGATATATAGAGACAAATGAAAATGACAATGTGACATATAAAAATTTCTGGGATGCAACAGAAGGAGAAATAAGAGGAAATTTATATAATTATAGGTCTGTTTCAAGAAATGACAGAAATCCCAAGTAAACAACCTCATATTACATATTAAGAGCTTGAAAAAGAAGAACAAAAGCAACCCAAAGTCAGCAGAAGAAGGGAAATAATAAAACTTAGAGCAGAATTGAATGACATAGAGAACAAAAAGACTGTATAAAAAATAATAAAACAAAGATGGTTCTTTGGAAGATTAATAAAATGAGGGGAGACCAAAAAATGGAATTTATTTATTAAAAATGTGTATTTATTCTTACATGTTGTAAACTTCAGTCACCTTCACAGTACTCACCATTCGATGCAGTACACCTATCAAGATGTTTTTTCCACTGCTCCAAACAGTTTTTGAACTCATTGATTTTGATGCCTTTTAGTGTTTCTTCTGTTTTTTGTTTCACCCCTTCCACATTGGCAAAAATTTCCCTTTGAGGACTTTTTTCATCCAGTGAAACAAAAAAAAAGTCACTTGAGGTGAGATCAGGTGAATAGAGAGGGTAGGGCACAGGAGTCATGCCATTTTTGGTCAAACACTGCTGAACAGTCAGAAAGGTATGGGAAGGTGCACTTGTAAATCACCCATCGTGAAAGCACTGAATCCTCATCACTAAACCACCAGGGAGTTTAATTGTGAAATGGGCAAACATGTTGAAAGAGACTTCAAAAAAATTCACCAAAGCCAAATGCAACTGCTCACAATGCCAGCCAGTACGCTGATACAGATGGGTTCCTAGGACACTTGCCTATCAGGGAAACCTGTACTACAAGGGGTCTGCCCTCCAAAAGATAATTCTGGTGTTTTTGAGGAGTGCCCCCTCATAGACAAACCCCTGGCTACAGTCACTAAAAAAAAAAAAAGGGAAAAGACTCATGTAAACAAAATCAGAAATGAAATAGGAGAAGTTACCACAAACAACAGAGATACACAAAGTATCCTACTAGAATACTGTGAAAGATGATATGCCACCAAATTCAATAACCTAGAAGAAGCAGGTAAGTTCCTAGAAATACAGAACCTTCCTAGACTGAATCACAAACAATTTAAAAATCTAAATAAACCACTCAAAAATGAGGAAATTGAAACAGTCATTAAAAGTCTTCCAAAATAAAAAGTTCAGGACCAGATGGCTTCACTAGTGAAATCTACCAAACATTCAAAGAAGATTTGAAACCTATCTTTCTCAAACTCTTCCAAAAAATTGAAGAAGAGTTAATAATTCCTAAGATATTTTATGAGGTCAACCTAATCATGATACCAAAACCTGGCAAGGATAACACACAAAAAGAAAACTACAGATTAATATCTCTGATGAATACAGATGCAAAAATCCTTAACAAAATAATAGCAAATCAAATACAACAAAATGTTAAAAAAGAGTACATATTAATCAAGTCAGGTTCATTCCAGGGGCACAAGAATTGTTCAACATATGGAAATCAATCAAAGTATTACACTACATTAACCAAACAAGGGATAAAAATCATATGATCTTATCAATAGATGCAGAAAAAGCATTTGATGAGATACAACATCGATTTATGATTAAAACACTCAATAAAATGGGTATAGAAGAAAATTATCTCAACATAATAAAGACCATATATGGCAAACCCTCAGACAATATCATACTCACTGATGAAAAACTGAAAGTTTTTCCTCTAAAACCAAGAACAAGACAAGGACGTCCACTCTCACCACTGCTATTCAACACAGTTCTGGCAGTCCTAGTCAGAACAATCAGGCAAGAGAAAGAAATAAAAGACATCCTAACTGGAAAGAAAGAAGTAAAAGTGTCACTTTTTGCAGAAGACATAAATCTGCATATAGAAAATTGTAAAGCCTCCAAAATAAAACTATTAGAAACCATAAATAAAAGTTGCAGGATACAGAACTGATGTACAAAAATTCACTGCTTTCCTGTATACTAACAATGAAACTTCAGAAAAAGAAATGAACAAAATTTATTTTGCAATCACAAACAAAAGAATAAAATTCCTAGGAATAAACTTAACAAAGATGTGAAGGACCTATACACTAAAGACCACAAAGCATTATTAAAAGAGATTGAAAAAGACACAATGAAACAGAAATATTTTCTGTGTTCATGGATTGGAAGAATCAAAGTAGTTAAGTAGTCATATTACCCAAAGCGATATACAGATTTAATGCAATCACCATCAAAATACCAAAGCCATTTTTCAAAGAAATAGACAAAACATAATCAGATTTGTATGGAACCACATAAGACATGGAATAGCCAAAGTAATCATGAGGGAAAAAGAATGAAGCCAGAGGTATTATACCACCTGACTTCAAATTATACTACAGAGCTATAATAATCAAAACAGCATGGTATTGGCAGGAAAAAAAAACATACAGACCAATGGGGTAGAATTGAGAGCCCAGAAATTAAACCACATGTATATGGGAAAATAAATTTTGACAAAGGAATCAAAAACTCGCAATGGAGAAAATAAATTCTCTTCAATAAATGGTGCTGCAAAAATTGGAAAGCTACACACAAAAGAATAAAACTAAATTATAGTTTGTCCCCATGTACAATATTCATTCGAAATGGTTCAAAAACCTAAATATGAGATATGAAATAATAAATTACAGAGAAGAAAAAGTAAGTACTAAACTTATGAACCTTGGTCAGAGAGAACATTTTATGAATTTGACCCTAAAGTCAAGGGAAGTAAAGGTAAAATAAATAAATGGGACTTTATCAAACTAAAAAGCTCTGCACAGCAAAAGAAGCTGCCAAAAAAAACAAATAGACAACCAACTGAATGGGAGCTGATATTTGCAAATGACAGCTTTGACAAGGGGTTACTATCCAAAATACGTAAAGAACTCATAAAACTCAAAATCGAACAAACAAACAATCCAATTTAAAAATGGGCAGAGGACCGGAATAGACACCTCTCCCGAGAAGACATACAAATGGTCAACAGATATATGAAAAATTGTTCAACTTCACTAGCTATTAGGGAAATGCAAATCAAAACTACAATGAGTTACCACCTCACACCTGGTGAGTGGCTGTTATCAATAAGATAAGTAATAACAAGTGTCAGAGAGGTTGTAGAGAAAAAGAAACCCTCATTCACTGCTGGTAGAAATGTAAACTTGTACATCCACTATGAAAAACAGTTTGGCAGTTCCAAAAAAAAAATTAAGAATAGAGTTACCATGTGACCCAGCAACCTCTCTTCTGGTTATCTACCAGAAAAACTTTAAAACATTTATTCTAAAGAAATATGCGCCCCATGTTCACTGTACCATTATTCATGGTGGCCAAGACATGGAGAAAACAAAAAAAGTCCTTATATAGGGGATTGGGTAAAGAAAACATGTTACATATATATTATAGAATACCACTCGGCCATAAGAAAAGATGAAATACTACCATTTGTGACAACATAGATGGACCTTGAGAATATTACCCTAAGCGAAATGAGTTAGCCAGAAAAAGCTAAGAAACATATGATTGCACTCATATGTGGGATACAAAACTGAAACTTGTAGACACAGAAGGCAGCATGGAGGTTACCAGAGGGAAATGGTGAATAATAAAGGGTAAAGAGGGCCTAATATATAGTGAGGGAAGACAATTTGACTTTGGGTGGTGGGCACGCAATGCAATATACAGATGATGCATCATAGAACTGTTCACTTGAAACCTATACAATCCGATTAAACAGTGTCACCGCAATAAATTTAATTTTTTTTTAAATAATAAATTCCCACTAGCAGGAAGGGACTGCAACAGCACACAGGCCTTCTCACTTTTCAGATATCTGAAGTCAGAACAGGACTGAGCCACACCTGAGACTCCAACACAGCCCTGACAGAATCAGCTATCAATTGGATGGAGGCGATCAGCCCTGCTACCTGCATGGCTACGGAAAAAAAGACTGAGGCATTACAAATGTCTGGCGTGGTAACAAAAACAACCAGGATTTGAAAAAAAAAAACCTAACTCAGGGCCGGCTGGGTCGTTTCGTTATTTGAACCAGTCACAGCTGATGTTGGCAGGGCTCTCTTGCCCATTGGCAGCTGGCTGAGGGTTGCCTGGGACCTGGCCGAGCTAGAATGTCCAGAGGTGGGAAGACCCAACTCTGCTCCATTTGGTCCCTCATCATCATTTAGCAGACTAGCCTCTTCTCATTCTAGCTCCTTGTTAAGATTGCATGGGAGGAAAAATGTGCAAGCCTGGACTTGGAACTAGCATCTCTACCCCAGCCACATTCTGTTAACAGGCCAAAAAGTTACAAGGCCAGCTCCGGATTCCAAAGGTAAGAAAATGAATACCATGTCTTAATGGGAGGAGCTGCAAAGGCAAATTGTGAGCAAATGAGAACTGTTTTTGCAGTCAGCCTACCGCATTGATTATCATCATGAATTTTGCAAAGTCCTTTATCTGCTCATTGACATGCCTATTTCTCATTAGGTCTACATTACCCTAACTATATGTGTGAAATCATGGATTTCAAGTTTTATTTCATATGCATTGAAAGCCATAAGTGTTCAAAATTGAGGGAAATAAAACACTATATACTAGTTAAAATTTTCTCACTAAAATACATTGAATGAAGATAATATTCAGAAGCTTTTAGGGGATCCAGAGATCCCATAAAAGGTTTTTTATGAAAAATCTTTAATGTAATCAAAGTGATCTCTCTGACAATGCTGGATCCTCCATTGTATGTAAAGCACCCCAATTCAGAGGAAGATACTAAGAGTTTAGACCTTGCCTCAAGAGAGTTTGTAATCCACGCTGCTGAAGAGGTCATCTTGCCTGGCACGCTTGCCAACATAATGAGTAGAAACATGATGTGTGTCACACAGAGAATAAGTCAAATGATATTCCATAAAAAAAGAAGTGATCAAATGGAGAGAAGGGATAGAAGGTGTCATGGGTAGACTTGGCTTCGAGCTGACTTTTACTCCGGGTAGAAGAATAAGCAGCCTTGAGGTAAGGAGGTTTTTGAGTCAGAAGTAAACGCCAGCCAGAGGCTCAAAGGCAATCAGTAAATGATCCTAATTTAGGCTCAGCAAAATGAGATTATGTTAAAACCAACATTATCTACATTACAGTACATAAATTAGATTATGTAACTCCTAGCTTTGATCTTCAATGTGGTGGGCATTGCGTACTACCAACTTTGAGAGAGACAAGAAAGGGTATAAAAGAGCTGAGAAATGGGAATGGACTCTACTTCTGGTCAGATGGGGCTGCATATTTTGACCCAAAATAAAGATAAGGAGAAAAGCTGACTACAGTATAAAAGTCATTAGTTAAATGGCATTGGAAGTGCACAGAATAGGTGGAGAATTGCCAGGTCAAGATCTACACAAAAGATAAAAGCTCAGAAAGGTAACATCAGCTTTGGGGGCAATTTTTCATCTGGGAACGTTGGCTACTAAGAGCCGTACCAACCTGACAACCTCCCAGGAACAAAGATCCCGGAGGCGGAGTCCTGGCTCACGTTTTGAGTGGGAGCTCTAACGGCTGTATCCTGAGCTGAGGTCAAGTAAAAACTGCCCAATCGCAGACCGAATGGCCCAGCTTCAGAGAGTCTAAATCTTTGAAATAAGAGTTATGGTGTTCCAGGGCCTCTAGCATTTTAGAAATTTTGTTTTTAATTCTATTTCATTTTTCTTTCAGCTGAATGTTTCTACTGCTGGACACAGACAGAATCTTGATGAGAAAAGACATCGGTGAAAGTACTAAGATAATATAAAATGACTTACTATGTTTGCTGTAAAGGGAATTTTACTTATCACACGAAAAAAAAAATTAGAGCTAAATGTTGCATCTTTATTCATTATAAAAAACAAAAAACAACAAAAATAAAACCTTTCCATTGATTCCAACATGGGTCATCCGTATAGGTGGTTTTCTTTTGTTACCTTCTTTACTCAACAATCTATTTAGATGAATTTTTTCATGTGCTTTATGTGATGATCAGTTGTAAGATATAGAATAAAAATAATTCTAACTAGCACATGAATTATCAAGTCATATCGGAGAAAAAAATACAGTTTCTGCAGAAACAATACAGTTAGCTTTGTGCCATGCGTTTTGATGAGTTTGATTTTTAAGAGATATGGATGTTTCCAGAAGTCCTTGATACATAGTCTCCAAATAGAAGTAAGAGTAGGCTCTGCTCAGCGAAAGAAATGACTTGTAACACATGACAGCTAGTATGTAGATTTACAATCTGCTACTCAAAATATCCCAGTATATCTTCCTGTTTAATTTATTTTTCTGATTCTCAAATATGTCAGAACAAAATGTTCTCATTCTTTCGTTTCTGGGGACACAATTCTTTTTTGCATAATTTTAATTGGCACTTGTCTTCTGTTCCTTACACTATATTTTATATGTGGGCTGCTGTGTTACATCACCAAGCAAGGCAGGAGCCATGAGATGCTGACTTGCAAAGGAGAATGGACCTAATATATTCAGTTATATTCAGTGGTGAATTTTCCACGGCTGAATCTTATACTGCAATATACTAAACAGGAATCTATAACTAAGATATTCAAATTAATTTCAAATATTTAGGAAAGTCAATTATGAATGAAGACCACAAAAAAAAAAACTGCAGGCAATCATAACCAGATTAAAAACAAAATGTTCTTTCTCTCTAAACCTTCTTTGATGATTCATTTTGTGGCTCAACTTGGCTAGACCTCAGTGCCGAGGTGTTTGGTTAAACAATAGCCTGGGTGTTGCTGTAAAGGTATTTTTTAGATGTTATTACATTTGAGTTAGTAGACTTTGAGTAAAGCAGTTTATTCTCCAAAATGTGGGTGGGCCTTAAGAGAAAATACCGAAGTTTCCTAATGTAGAAGGAATTCTTTCTCCAAATTGAAATATGGAAATTCTACCTAAATTTCCAACCTCCAAATTTAAAATTGCAACATCAGCTCTTAGCTGAATTTCAAGCTTTTCAGTCTACCTTGTAGATTTTAGATTAGCTAGCTCCCACAATTGGTTGAGCCAATTCTTGAAAACAAATCTTTCTCTCTACATGCATATGTATTTATCTTATTGATTCTGTTTCGCTGGAGAACTCTAATATACCTTTCAAGTTATACAATGAAGTTACATGCAATAAATTTCAAATAGTCATTTGCGACACTTTGGGAAAAGTTGTAGGATGTGCCTAGCATGCATTTTTAGAGTGATATTTTAATATTACCTCTTTGTGATTTTTTATGCAAGTGGATACTAACTACTTACCACAGCCAATCTATTATGCATAATTGTTTCATATTCCCCAGGAGGAATGTTCTTTTTGACTTTCCTAGATTTCTTACCCTGCTGCTGCTTTCATACTAATCCTCAAAGAGCATTAGAGTTTATTTTTCCCTCCTGAATAAATGAAAGAATTGTAATTATGTATCTAATGGCCCTTTGTGGATTTCAAGCCAATGTTTCTATTTCTTTCATGAAAACAACTATTGCCTTTAAATTTTATTTTGAAACACAGTAAATCGCAACATATTTAAATCTATGGAAAGAAATACTGCCCATTCTGTAAAGCAGTTCCCAGAAGATTATTATTAATAGCAACTCACCAACAGCATGAGTCTTAGGGCTGTCTTAAGGAGAGCTTCTGGTGGTGGGAGGGAACCAAAATAATTTGTTGAAAAAAAGTGAGTTAGGAATGGAGAAGTCTAGAAGAAAAGTATTTAATGAGTATACGAAGACAAATTTTGATGTTTTTATGCTCAACTCTCTCTTCCCACTGTGGCTAAATGGAAAAAAAAGATGTGGATGTTAAACAATAGAAAGATCTCTAAAAGATACATATAAAGTTGTTCCTTAATCTATTGTCTAATCTAGTGAGGCAATATATCACTAACAGTTGTGGAAAACAAATTAAGTGTAGGCAGCTAAGAAGAGGATATGTAGGAACCTAAAAGAGAACTGTTGACAAAGTTGCATTATCCATTAAATTTGTGGTATTTCAAACATGTTTCTTTATACAGTCACTTGAGATGATGATTAACTATATTAGTTGCTTCAAAACACACATGAAAAAGGTTTTAACAAAGTTACATAAGTACGCATGTTCACAGTATGGCAAGAGACAATTTTATCTTAGCAACTGGTACCAGTGATCTAAAAATGTTTCAGCCTTTAGTGTGCACCAAAAAAATCTGTTCTTATCCATGTCCTCTAGATTTTTCCAATGTAAATCAGCAAGTCTTTGATTCCTTTTCATGGATACAACACCCAACTGGCAAGGTTTTATTTATTGTTTTTCTCCTTTGCTATACAGACACCTAATTCTATTTACGGGTCTGGATGAAGTAGGGAAGGGGAGACAGATGTAGGTAATGAGCTTCTTTGAGGAAATCGCTAATGTGAGAGGGTAACAGAATAATCTTTAATCCAGTGAGAAAGAACCATCAGAGATGAAAAGGCAACCTGCTTCTGAGGATGCTTAGTGGAAGGTGGGTGAAAGCCCCTATGTATTCTATTTCCAGTTCTTGAATGCAGATATTTGAATTAGTAATTCCCTTTCTTTAAGCTATCTAATCAGAAGGAGCCATGCAGTTCTTGAATTCCTGCCACCATTCTTCAGTGGCAGCAATGCTGTCTCTCAGAACTTGCTCCCAGGTGAACACACAATGATTGAATTAGGAGTTTCGCAATCATGGCCATGAATTACTAAATTCCTGGAATATTATAGGACTTTTAACTGGATACACCCACACCAGATAATCCCATTTTCTCCATATTTCCCTAAGGATATTTTGCTTGTGTTCATTTAAGTATCAATTAGGACATTGTTTTATAATAAGTAACAAGTATACTGCGGCTAGCTTAAGCTGACAGATGATAGATAGATAAATACTGACATATTTAAGGATACACAAGGTCCGTCCAGAAAGTATCCAGCCATACACTATGAAAAATGGAGACACTTATTGAAGAAGATACAAGAAACTTTATACATAGGACAATGACACCTCAGTGCCTTACAGTTCTCCCAGTCACCATCGGTTGCCCAGTCATATTTTCCTGAATCTCACGGAGGGTCTGAAATCTCTTCCCTTTCAAAGGCGATTTTAGTTTTGGGAAAAACTAGAAGGTGCAGGGTGCCCAATCTGGGCTGTAGGGGGGCTGAGTCACCTGGGTGATTTCATGTTTCACCTAAAAACTCTGCACACGATGGTGATGCATGAGCAGGTGCATTGTCATGATGAAGCTGCCAATCACTTGTTTTCCTTAGCTGTGGCCCTCTGAATCATCCAAATAGTTTCCACACTGGAATGCTCAAGCTTAGCGCAAAACCTGATGCAGATTCATTGCTCTACTCATTCAGTCATTTTGAATACAATGGCCACACAGTATACATGCTCACTCAACAGCATCTGCCACCCTCATTGACTATTACAGTGAAGTCATCATTGTTCACACATGTGCATTCCGGTCCACTCTCCAGGATACATCGATTTTGCAGAAACCATTCTCACTACATTAACAATGGCTGAACTTCTTCCAGACAGACATCGTATATATGTGCATATATAGATGCAAATAGATGATAGATAGATAGATAGATAGATAGATAGATAGATAGATAGATAGATGATAGATAGATGATAGATAGATGGCTCATTTGAAGAAGCGTCTCTTAGCACCTCATCTGACCCAGATATGGATATTCACTCTTCTCAGAATGAATTGCTTCTATCCTTGTATGGATCACAGAGTAAAGACTCCTAGTCATGTGCGGAAAAACCCAACTGGGGGAACTAAATCAGTATCACTACCTGACTATCAGGGTGTGCCTCCCAACAAGATTATGCACTGTGGGAAATTACCCACGAATGGTATAAAATACAGCCTCAAAAGGAATATGGGTACTAAAGCTTAGGTATCTTTGTTCCCAGGATAGTCTCTGCATGGAATAAAATGCACTCTAATATAACTAACTTGTAGATGCCTCTGAGAACTCTGAATTACTTCCAACCTGGACATGTCTTGGTCTTTTTTTTTCTCCTTGCAAGGATCAAAACAAATGTTTTTGTTATAATTGTACAGTCATTGTGAACCTATTAACTTGTGTTGATTTGCAAGACAGCAGTCAAATGGCTGTCACGAAATCAAAAGCCAAGTCTCCTTTGATCACAGACTCATCAATAAGATTCTGTCACTAGTGTCTAGAATGTGACAATTATTTTTTTACTTCAGGAAATCATCTTAATTGAATTTGCATTTCCTGTTTCCCAGGCATTTTGAGTAGGAGGAGGGTAGACCTTCTGTACCATTTAATGCAGTGGCTTGCATCACCTTAATTTGGTTGGTGCTTTACACCCCCTAAATCCTGATTGTCTGCATTCCAAGCTGTGAGGTGTGGCAAACAGCTCAGTTGTTTTAATTCCAGAAACTGCTTAATGAGGTTTTGTTAAGGTTCCTGTATTTATACACCCTCAGGAAGAGTGGGGTAATTATGAACCCTGTGTTTCAGTTCATGTGCTCTATTCATTGAATATGCAAGTGATCAAAGCACATTTGTTTACTTGGTTTTAACATTTCCAGACACTTACTGTTTTCTCAACACACGTAGACAGAATACCAAACGAATCTTGTTCCTCACTTGTTCCCAGTAAAATGGCAGAAACAAAGGTTTGAGACATTAAAGGATAATAAAAGACTATGTGGTAGGTACAAAATAAGTAGTACAGGTAACACAAGGAGCAAGAAAGAACTTTGGTGGCGGTAGTAACAGTGGGTACACCCCTCCCACAAGTTCTGCTTCAGAGAGAACTGGGTTTTTGTCTTTTTTAATTTTTTTCTTATGCTTTCAAGTATAACTCAACCAGAACTTGTTTTGATTTGTGCTACTGCTAGATAAATGTTTCTGCCTTTCTTACCATAGAGGAAGATATTTATGTGTAAACTTATTCTGTGATTTCTAGAAATACGTGTTCTAACCCAAATTTGAGTAAAGCCTTAGCCCTTAAGCTGAATCTATTGCATGCTGTCTCATAGTGGCCCTCCTTAAATATGTATAACTTGGCATTGCACGTCAGGTTAAGACCTTGGGGGGAAAATCCTTGAATTGCTATATCCAAGGAAAAAATGCTTCCGAATGTGACATATGGAGCATTATGATTTTTTTGCTCAAAGTCAAACAGGAGCTACATGTGTTTTTAGATCGTATCTCCAATTGGTAGTTAATAATTCTTATAAAATGGATGATTTTGTGGGACCACCAGTGTTCAAAGCTAAGCAGAATTGTAGTTATATAAATAGAGAAAGAAACTGGTTAATAAACCAGTATTACAGGATTTTTCAGTATGAACTCCAGGGTAACCTCTCTCTAGCCTCTCTGGGTGAGTTTAACGAGTGTGAAAGTGTGAAAGAATGAACAACAAATCCTGCTGAGCTGGTTCGTGCTCAATCTCCCACACCTAATATGTTGTGGGATACACACTGACGTTAAGAGATTCCTAAGTGCCAAGCACTATACTAAGAAGATTATGGGCACATAAGCATGTAAAGAAAGGGAATTCTTCAACTTGGGGCAGAAACCTCCATGAGAACCAGTACTGGGAAGGAAAACCTGAACTATAATTGATGAGCTGCTGGTGGCTCAGCATGGACAACTCTGAGAGAGAAAAACTTCAGAAGAAACCAGTCACGTGGAAGTCCCCACAATTTCGTGAATACCGCCTCCTAGAGCTCTACCAGGTTCTTGTGGTGACTAAAGGAGAAAAATACCCTTGACTTCCAGCAGGTACAGGGAAAAAGAAACCATTGGGAAATAAACCACATCATTCTTTTCTTGTTAACAAAGCCTGCACTCAGGAGAAACTATTTAACCAAAGCCTACCTGCTACGGTTCCATTACAGTCGATCTGACCTGGATAAAGGGAAATAACCAACTCTAGTTCACCCTAACCATCCTGTTCACCTAAGAAACCCACATAAAATTTAGGGCCACATGTAGAATACAAATAAATGAATAGACAAAAATATACTATGCTAATACTGATTAAAAGAAAAAAGAAAGCCACAATAGTAATTTCATCCAAAGCAGACTTCAGAACAATTAAAGTTATCAGGGATAAACAAAGGCCTCTAACATAATGATAAAATTGTCAGTTCTCCAAGAAGACACAACAGTCCTTAACATGTATGAGCCTAACAATAGATTATTAAAATATGTGGGGCAAAAATTGACAGAATTGCAGGGAGAAATAGGTAATTCACTGTTATTGTTGGAAGCTTGGCTAGTTCTCTGTCGGAAATGGCTGAGACAGCAGGCAAAAAATCAGTAAGGGCATAGTTAAATACAATGTCAATCGACTAGATATAATTGACATCTATAGGCTGCTTCATCTAACAACAGCAGAATACACATTCTTTTCAAGCTCACATAAAACATTCACCAAGATAGACCACATGTGAGGTCATAAAACACACCCTAACAAATTTAAAAGAACAGAAATTATGCAATGTCTACTCTCAGACAACAGTGGAATTAAACCAGAAATCAATAACAGGAAGGTAACCGAAAAATCCCAACAGACTTAGAGATTCAAACACACACACAAACACACACTTTTAAATAACATATGAATGAAAGAAAAACTCTCCAGAAAATTTTTAAATTATTTTAAATTAAAAATATGAAAATATAACTTATTAAAATTTGTGGGGATAGCAAAAGCAGTGTTTGGAGGAAAAGTTATAGCACTGAATATACATATTAAAAATGAAGAAAGAAATTTAAAAAATAATAAATAAAATTTTAAAAATTTTAGAAAAATGAAGAAAGATCTAAAATCAATAATCTTAACATTCATTTAGATTACCGGAAGCTAGGAAACGGAGACCATATTAAATCCAAAGTAAACAGAAGAAAGTAAATAATAAGAATTACAGCAGAAACCAATGTCATAAAAATAGGAAATCAATAGGGAAATCAATGAAACCAAAAGCTGATCGATAAAATTTATAAGCCTTTAGAAAGGCTAACTAGGAACTCTAACTAGGTCTTTAGAAGCTTTTAGAAAAGCTAACTAGTTTTTTTTTCTAACTAGGAAAAAAAGAGAGAGGACACAACTTACTAAACCCAGAAATTAAAGAGGAACATCACTACAGATCTGCTAAAACTCACAGAAGAAAAAATAGACAATCTGAATAAGTGTATTTTTATTAAAGAATTTGAATCAATAATAGATAACCTTGCAAAACAGAAAATACCAGGGCTTTTTGTACTCACTAGTGTATTACATCAAACATTTATGAAAGAAATTAGACCAATTCTCTACAATCTCTTTCAAAAGATAGAAGTAGAAGGAATACGTCCTAATTTATTCTATGAGGCCAACATTACCTTATCACTAAAACCAGACAATGGCATTACCAGAAAACTACATGTAAAAACCCTCAACTACTATTAACAAACTGAATCCAACAATGTATGAACAGAATTATATACCATAACCAAGAGGGAAATTTAAATGCGTATTGCTAAATGAAAGAAGTCCATCTGAAAAGTCTATGTATCATTCCAACTATATGACATATCAAAAAAGCAAACAAAAGAAAAAGTCAGTGGTTATTAGTAAGAAACGATAAATAGTCAAAGTACAGGAGAGTTTAATGACCGTAGAACTACTCAGTATTATACTATAATGATAGACACATGTCATTATGCATTTGTCCAGACCCAAAGAATGTACGACATAGAAAGTGAACCATAATGTAAACAATGGAGTTAAGATTATAATGGTGTGCCGATGCAGGTTCATCAGCGGTAACAAATGTACCACTCTGTGCAGAACGCTGCTAATGCGGAAGGTCAGGCACGTACGGGGGAAGGAGGTACATGGTAAATCTCGGTAACTTCTACCCAAAATTGCTGTGAATTTAAAACTACTCTAAAATATAAAGTCCTATTTAAAAATGTAAAATTTATTGTCTACTGTGTACCACAGATCTGGTCCCTGGAGACTTTGGACAAAAATTTAAGTGAACTTTTCATTCATGTATTAGCTTGTGGTAAAACTGAAGTACTTGAACTACTTTGCCTATCTCCTCATATCTATCCTTCTTACATGAACGTTACTAAGCTTTCATGTAACAACTGAAGCGTGAAGAGAATGAAAAGGGGTGGGGGGGAGATAATAAGTTAAGGTGTTAGTAGCATAAGATGTCTGGAGAAGTGGAGGAGGGCCTTCTTCACTTCTTAATGAGTTTTTCTCAGAAAAATCCAAGGACTGAGCCAAACATACAGTATTGCTCCTGAGTGGCTGAAGCTTCTTGGAAAGCATTTCATCACACAAACCAGAAGAATTTTGCAGCCCTGTACTATAGACAGAAGCTTGTGGAAGGTCATACTGGTAATTTGTGTAAATATTTTAACTTCTGAACTTTATTTCCACCTGAGATAGCATCTCAGGCATGGTAGAGAAACACGACTGTGACTGAACAAATCAGGTAGAAGTGTTACCAGAGGAAGAACCACCTGGAAATTGGTTCCTGTGGAGTCACCAAAAAAAAAAAAAAAAATTCAGGAACACCCACGACGGAGGATTTGAGCAATAGTGGCACAATTCATTAGGGTGAGAAAGTACAGGCCAGGGAGAAGAAAGGGCGCTCAGGGCACAGACACCCTTGAAAGGGCTGCTGCACTCCACCAGGCTCTTTCCCAGAGGGGCCAGCAGCAGAAGCTGGTCCAGTAGTCTATCTGCCCCCAGATACGCCATGCTCAATGTCTCACCCACAACCAGGTGAGTTAGCTCCATCTCCCAGCAGAAATCTAGCTTCAGGCCCCAGGCCCAGAAGGGTCAGGGCCCAGAGCTGCAGGGCCACCAACCCCTCCCAACCCCCCACCCCATCCCCCGCCTGCACCTAGGCTCCAGTAGTCCAACTCAGCCTCTACTCGCAGCTGGCATCAATATTCTTAGCTGTGTGACCCTGGGCAAGTTATTTAACTTCTCTGTGCCTCACTTCCCCATCTGTAAGCCTGCTGCCAAGGCTCCGCGGCTTCCATACTGCGATCAGCCCTGTGCTCCGGCCCATGCGCAGCAACCACCCTGGAGACAGGCCTTTGCTTCTGTCTCACTGTTCTTTCTTGAGCTTGGGAAAAAGAGCAGTCTTCCTTTGAAAGTACCCAATCTCTTTCCAGGCTTTTACGGGCCTGTGTCTGTGCTCTTCCCCTAACCAATCTCTTTCTTGGATTTGCCCAGGCTAATGCTCTCCTCCTTTTATGGTCTCAGTTTTGGCTCCTACTGCACATGCGCTTATTAAAGGACATTCCCCTCACCGTTTCTGCTTCCCGCTGTTAACCCTGGATGGAGCCCGTTGTTCCCTGGGGTGATTGGAAAGCGGGTGTCCCCTGCCCACTTGGCTGTGAATATGTTTGGCAGGGCAATGCCAGCTATTCCCCACAGTGACTGGGAAACTGCCCCGTCCTCACTAATCCAACTTAATCAGATGTTTGCTGTGTTCCTTTTCATTAATAACTAGCTGCCTACCATCATGGTAGTATCTGAATTCACAAGAAACCTATGTGCCCCTTAGAAGTCCGCTGGGGCACTGAAAGTATCAACGACTTGGCCAGTCGGGGACTAAAGATGAGAAGAGAAGGCTACAAAAATCATATTTGCTATCATTTTACTCTCTGTCAGTAGTTAAGTAAAGGTGAAATAGACTTAGTCTCTACCACAATTGTCTCATCATTCTTGCCTAAAAATTTTGAAAAGCCCTCTGGTCTTTTCCATTTCTAATCAATCTTCTATAATTTTGTCTGTAATTATTATAATTTATGAATAAGATTAGTGCCTGATCATAATAAGCACTCAAGTGTTTGTTGAGTAAATGACATTTCCTCCCATGGCTTCTAATTGCCTACAGTAGAGAGTCCAAATTCCTTAACGTGATGTCTAAGACTTTAAGATTTGTTGCATTCTATTCTCTTCTAAGCCTTTCTACATGTACCTCTTATCCTCTTTCTCGACTTTGAGATTCTCTCTTATGTTTCAGTTGATTGCATGTACTACTTCTGCTTTCTGTCTTACCCTTTTTCCTATTCCCTGTTGAACATTTATATTCCTCCTCAGGTCTGCTCCTCAAGGAAATCTTCCCTGATCCTAAAGACAAATTAGGTCGGTCTGACAAAAAGGTTCCCATGATACAAACCTGCAGTTAGAAAATGAGTAAGTTCTGGAGAGCGAAAGCAGAGCATACTGATTATAATCAACAATACTATATTATATACTTCAAAGATGCTAAGAGGCTAGCTCTTATATGATCTCACCACAAAAAAGAAGTGATAATTATGTATATGACAGAGGTGTTAGCTAATGATAAGGTGGTAATCATGTCGCAGTATATAAATGAATCAAATCAACATGTTGTACACCCTAAAGTTGAAGAGTGTTATACAGCAATTGTATCTCAATTTAAAAAAAATTAAAAGCTTCCATTAAACTAGAAAAACTTATTCTTCATTGCAAGAGCATTATATATGGTTGTTTACCTATTTGTCTCTACCTTCAGACAGTGTCTTTTTCGGGCAGAGATCTCAGTTTGTCTATGTCAATGCGTGGATCACGGTGGAACAAATAAAGGTTGTGGTATTAGGAAAGCCCAGATTAGACTTCTAGCCTCCATCATCAAGTTGTGAGCTTAGTAAAGTTAATAAATTTCTCAGTTTCGTTATCTTGTTTACAAATTCAAAATAAAGTTACCTCGACTGGGTCAGCATGTGGCAGATAAAATTTCTGTTCCTGAGTAAAATGTAGTAAGAGATGAGCAGTGTGTATGTGTGTATGTCATTAAAAACTTTCCAAAAGGTTATTTTAATATTAAAAGATTTTTAGATTTCGTTGTGAAAGCTTAGTCCCATTCAAAACCTGTGACATACGCTGTATGGACAAAGTCTACTGTAACTGCACACACTTGAAGTATCTGTGAAACTGAATTTTTTTTGTGTGAAACTGGAAAACTGTGACTTATGAGCTATGCTTTTAGATTTCCTTCAAAATAGCATTTCTAAAATGTTTTCCTCCTATCAGCTGACTTAAGTCATTTTCTTAACTTAGGTTTTAGAATCAGTAGTTTTTATTCAGAGAACCAAAATTATATCATAGCATCAAAGTAAGTGAATTCAATAAGATAGTAACACAAATATGAACTAAGCAATCCAAGTCAAAATACGTAATTATACTCACTCAGTTCAGGGTTAGAATTGCAGATTTTACATGTGAACCAAAATTGATTAAAAGCTCATCAAGTTCCCAGAATATTTTATTTTTTGCAAGCTTTCCTATTATATCTGTGTTTGCTTCTTTGAATCTTAAGTGTGAAAGTCAGGCTAATTGGAGGGAAACTAAGATGAGTGAAGTATTGCAATCAGAGATTTAAAACTAAGAATTGTATTAAAGGCCATAAAATTCCAAAACCTGTTTCAAAGGTGAAATGTGTTGCCAAGCCCAAGAAAAAGGATATTTCAACTTGAATTTAGTACGCAGTATCTCTTTGTTATAAAGTAATTGCAAAGCAATGTACTTTGGGGTGTTAAATTCAGAAATAAAACTTGGGCCAAAATGTAGAATTTATCCTCATTACATTCTTTACCTTTATGTGTTTGAACTTCTTTTTACTCTATGCATACAGAAAAAAAAAAAAATAGAAGAATAAAAACCAAGGCTTCCATTTTTGTAAAACACCTCCACAATTTGAAATTTGGTTGTTCTCAAAGGGTAAAATTTCTGCCAAATGGGTGTCAAGCTGTTGTCAAGGCTTAATGGGAAGCTTCTGTGGGAGTACGCAAGGGACTAGTGCACAGAAGCTACATCGCATTTAGAGCTCCCATACTCTCTGAAATAGAAAGAATCTAAATTTCAAAACTTTTACTAATATTTCTCAATAACTCTAATATTTATTCATAGACATAAAATATAAGGTTATGGCATTAACACTAGGAATGAAAATACTTTTTAAAAAGATCTTAAAATTATTTTCAGTACTGTTTTGCTGTTTTTTTTGAAAATCTAAAATAGTGTCAATGAAATTAAAACCATACTTATGTTACAGATTAATAACATTAGTTCCTAAATATTAAGATAATAAGAAGTGTAAGTACCAACACTTATCGAGCATACTGTAACCAATGACAAAGATTCTTTGCTTGACCAAATTTTAGTGAGGTTCCTAACCCTTCTCCTAGGTCCACCTGTGAGCACTTATTTGCAAAATTCAGTTTTAGCAAGAACCTTGCTAAATCGGTGTAGCAAGAGTTCCGCATGCTCCACACATGATCGTCCAGGACATCTCATTGGGTTACTGATCCTCCTCCACCCCCCAGGCGATGTCTGATCACCCTGGCCTGTCTTCAGCAAAGATCCTGTTGGGTTGGCTTAGCCAGAATCTCCTTTATCTCTGATGTTTCCTCTTAAGAATTTTTCATCCACTCATCCCCTCTCTGTTCCTCAGCTATAAATTTCCACTTGCCCATGCTGTATTTGAAATAAGCCCAGTTCTATCGCAAGTTCTCTTTTTTCTTATTGCAATAGCTCTGAATAGAATCTGTTTTTACCATGTTAACTTGGTTAACATGGTTTTTACCATGTTGTCCAGCTCTGGTTTTCTCTGACACCAAGAATTTTTAGGTCCTTTTGCATACCTTTATTGTTAAATTCTTAAGCAACCATTGTACGTTTTATTATCCTCATTTCAAGCTTACAAGCTGAAAGGTAGAGAAATTAGGATTTATTGAAGATCAAATAACTAGTTAGTGCTGGAGACAGAACTCAAACCCAGTGTTGTTGTGGTCTTTTTTAAGTCTTATTTATTATAAAAGTTATGTCATTTTAAATTTTTTCTAGTGATTCAAAATTTTTCCCAAGAATAGAAAACACAAAAGCAGCTACACTAACCAGGCAGGGTTTTTTGTTTGTTTGTTTTTTTCCAATAAAAGAGATATAGATAGCTTCTTGTTTTAAAATATCATAAATTTATCTTAGCATCAACACATTTTGGAAAGAAGCCATCATCATTTTACAAGGGAGTTCCCAGAGCTGAGCCAAAACGAAGCCCTTGAAAACAGAATCATGTGAACCTTCATTTTACATGCTCTGGGGAAGTAAATGAAGAATGTTCATCCCACGTGGTCATGTTCCCTGCTGACCATTCCTACTCTGGGAAGAGTCACGCTGCATTCCTAGAATGTTTGAGGTCAATATGCGAGATTGGCTGCATTCCCATGCACATTAAGGAAAATAGTGTTCATATTTATCTAGCTGGTGATTACAAACTAACCCTTTATAACACAGAGCTCTCTTTGACTCTAGAATTTACAAAATAGCCTTCAATGAAACCTTATAGCAATAACCTATCATTGATTTCTATGGAAACTCATCTTATTTTGTTGTTGATAATGATGATTTATTATGTGTTAACCTCATAGCAGGTTAACACACTTAAGAAATTATTTGACTCTCAAGATTAAGAATGAGACATTTTATCTCCAATCTGAGGAGGAAAGTTTGCCTTGAATGTGGAAGTATAACACTAGAAAGAGCATGTACTTGTATAACTTAGGTTGGCCCATACATGTCTTTCTTGTTTGTTAGAATTTGTGCTTGAGAAGTCAGACAACCCATTCCACATACTTTGTTAATTAAGGATAGTAAGTGAAATATTATATTCCAGCTGCCTATCTCCTTAAACATTATTCTTATCTCATATTCAGATGGGCATAATCATGGATTTGAACCATGACCAGTATAGGGAAAGAAAAATAAATTCTCTGTATCTTCTTAGGTTCCATGGCTGGGCCTGAGAATTAAGCTGACAAAAACAGACTAAAAGAAGAAAAGCACGTAATATTTTTATGTGTCCATGAGAACCTTCATAGCATTAGCAGTAGAACTGTACCAGGTGTTACCAGTGGAGTTAGACCTCGGTTCAGCAACCTTGGTACTTGAGTTCAGCAAAGAAAGAATTCAGAGCCAAGGAACTCAAATGGAAGAAGAGTTTATTTAGAAAGTCACGGAGGTAGAAAGAAGTGAGCCAGCTGGGCTGTGTGGGCTGAGGAACAAGCTATGGAGGCAAAAGCAGGACCTTGGGAGCTTAGAAAAAAGAAAGAGCAAAGATATACATCCTGGGAAGAGCACAGGCATACTCCAGAGACAGAAAGAGGACATGCTGGGTCCTGTGTCCTGAGGGGTTTTATCCCCTCTTTAAAGATAGGGATCTTAAAGGAGATCCCAGGGGAGGATCTCAATAGAATGTTCATCGGCTTTTCCAGGTGTGTCCTTTCAGGGTCATGGCCTTTACAGATTTGTTGGCACTAAGGCAGGGGTCATTAACCATTGCATCTGGTTCTTATGTCAACCATGGTGTCTCTTCATCTGGTTTTACTCTTTTTCTGGGCCTGGAGCTGAAACACAACCGAGGCCTAAATGTCTTCTCTAGTTTGACCAAAACTCTGACTCTGCGGTCAACAGACCCAAGGCTTTGTTCTTAAGATTTCTCAATGCTGATCAGAACCTCATTGTCCTGAGGGCTTAATGCTTAAGGGAGTGGTCATACAAAGGCTTGTATGGGAGTCTTATGAGGCTACTATTCTCTGGCCCCTATGTTACTCCTCTAAGAGGGTCTACCACATGGCTAGTGGCATGCTAGGGAAGGAAAGGTCACCCTGGGGGTGAGGTCCCACCCTACAATTGTCAGTTGTTAGGCACACAGGGCTTTCTACCCTGGGTGGCCTTACTTTCCTGACCTACCATCTTTGCTCTGCTTATGCCTGTCTTAACTGCCTGCTACAGCAGGAAAATAAACACCCAAAGAAGCAATTAAGTCCAAGAGCTTACATATGTTTTTAAAAAAATCAAAGAATGATAAATTTGTGGGGAAATGACAAGACAAAGGAAAATACCTTATGCCTCTAGGGGTGGTAAATTGTCGGAAAGAGACTAGAACATATATTAGGAAAACTAATGGGAGACAGAGGTTATTTTGGTACGTTTGTTTGTGCAGATCCATTTGGCTTCAACTCCCTGACTTTAGTGATAAGAATGTTCTTTTCTTGGTACAGGGAGGGTACCTTTCTCATGGGAAATTTTGTGACCTGCATTTAGATAGAAAAGGGGAAGTCAGAGAGGCCTTTCTGCATCTGCTGTTTCTCAAATGCCTTCAGCTCAATATAATCAATATGCCAAAGTGGCATATTTTGAGTGGCATGTTCTGAACCTTTGACCATCATTAGTGGTAGAAAAATATATGTACTTTTAGGTCTTGGAGTCTCAGAAAATATAACAAAATAAAATTCTAAGATTCCATTTAACTCATGCACACCATCAAGTAACAGAAGTCTCTAGAAAAAAACTGGGGAGACACATAAACCTCCAATTTACCAGGGGGTTTTGCTTTAATAATTGACCACCTTAGAGTACAAGAGTTCAAACAAGCAAACTGTATTGCATACAACTTACAACGGAGAATTTTCCGGAGAGGAGATATGTCCAATAGCAAGGAGAAGAAAAAGAGATTTTCACATGATTCTCAACACCCATGTTAACTATTTTATACCACAGCTCTCAGTTTTATGAAGAAACCAGGTAATTGCTGGTTGACTTGAGAGCATGTGAGTAACTACTACCAAGGAAGGAGTAAACTGATATGAAAATATTGGCTGTAACACACCTAGCATGGGACCTCCAGTACAGAGCACTATTAAATAAGTATGTGGTTAAAGGCCCAGTGAGAAAATGCCAAGATGACAAAGATGCTCTGGAGAGCTATATTTCATATGGAAAAATGAGCGCAGTTGGAAGAATGAATATGTTAAATGCTGTAATGAGTACAAGTGGGGTTTTATATTGACTCTAACAAGCAGAATTGGAAAAGACACTTGGAGGCAGACCACTATACCATGAAGTCTTCCTGAATCCTAATTCCAATCTAAAGCCACAAATGTAAACCTTGAGTAATTGATCAATACATCTTCCATTAAATGGCCAAAGCACATAATTTGCTATATGATAAATGCAAAGTTATTTATTCCTCTGGTAGTATTTAATTTCAGAAATCTATTTTAATGAAAAGAAGTTTGATAAGCAGATAAGGCATTTGAATACTTAATGAAATAATGTAAAAAAAAAACAACATTATTAAATGAGTTGTTCACAGAATATACTATACAACTCTAAAAACATACACCCCCCAAAACAGCCAGAGTCAGAGGCTACTTGCCTGGTACTTGATTCAGATACAGGTGTTTAATAATCAGTGAACTCAAGCATGAGGAAGGCCTAAAGCTCAGCATTAAGATAATTATCTTATCTGATAATTAAGTCATATAAACATTTCTGGGAATTATCTGCTTGATCATCTTTTAAACGAAGCACTTTACAACAGGAGTTTCTGAGTTAAAGTATATCAGAAAATTCTTTACATATCACAGTGACCTTGGGAAAACAGAAGTATCCCCCACCCTTGTACATCAACTTTCTCGATTTTAATAGAGATCTATCAAATAAAAATTATGAATGAACTTGTAACATGCTGTTTTCCCAAGCCTGTAATCCTTCAATTGACCCCATTAGGGTTGGTGTGAAGAAACATTCATATGACCATATGAAGTCAAGGTCAGGTCACAGCTCACCATCTGTCCATGAGAAATGGACTGGCAGGTTGTTCATTACTGATCAGGCATGTCTGGCAGTTAAGAGCAGAAACTGATCATCTTCTAAATTTAAGCAGTTTATGTTGGACATAGGAAGTCCTTTTCACATTAACGTAAAATAGGTCATCTATGGAGGGGTGCATGTTAAATAAAAATTGCCACTTCCTGGTCATGTGGTACTTATTACAGACTGTGCAGAGTGATTACCATTAAATTATGCTTTTGTTTGACTTTGTCATAGGGCCTTGAAGTTTATTTATGTCTTTTGCCACAAGTTCTAGAGATTCTCTGTTTTGTACCCCAGAGCAAACTATATATAAATTAACCAAATTCAAAGAAGTGTGGTTTGTATGTTAGATGGTAATATAGTAAATGTGACCTTAACAAGGGCAAGTACCAGCTCTTTAAAAAATCCCCAAACACAGTTTTTTTATACAGTCTTTTAGTTTTCTTAAAAACCTAATTTCCCTCATGACATTTCTGTTTATTAGAATACCTACTTTGTATTCAAGATTTAACTCTCCCTTGAGGACTATATTTCAAATCATCGACAATGTATGGCCTTCCTTGAAAGTTATCACAAAAGTAGAAAATAAGATAAAAAGTAGAGATGGAAGTGCTGAGTAATGACCTAGGAGCACTCACCAAGTAAGGGATTGTCTCAACTCTCATTATGTGATTAAATTCATGCCTCAGCCAAATTAAAGATGACTCCATTTAGTTAAATACAGAATGGGTCAAAATCATCTTAACTGCGGAGATTCTACTTGATAGTCATCCATGCTGGACAATAGATAAGATATCCTTCTTTATTTGCTTGTCTGAAGTCAATATGAATCATTGTCAGAGTGTCTTCTGTGTTCTTTGTATCCTACTTGTCCCATGTGACATTTCCCTCATCTCTGGCTGACACAACTAATGCAACCACCTTGGTTCTACAAACCTGATCCAATGTTCTTAAATTTGCTGTCTTTACTTTGTCTACCTCTATTGATCTAGGCCAAAAGTGTTTGTTGCTATTGTGGCTTTTTTTGTTGTTTGTATTGTTTTTGCTCATTGTATCTCCCAGTCTCCTGACGTGAATACCTACCTGCCTATATCTCATCCTTGCCACTGTCAACTGTGGTCCCACAAGATGACAACAGACTGATTCAACAGGTTACTTGAACACTCCTGGCCTCACTTAGCTCAGTAACGGAATAGAGAAAAACATCATTCTACATGGTTAAGAGGGTCAAGTGAGGAAAGGATTTATCTGCTCACAAATGAGTTTTTGTTTATGACAACAGCAGAGCTCTAAGATTCTATGAATAACAGTGGAAACAATACCTTTCCTATTTACTTTGGAGAAGAGTTATGGTCAGGATGGAATGATACTAATATTCACTAAAGTCTGAGGGAAGGCATTTTTCAAGAAAAGGGGGGTTGGTTATCTTCTCAGATTAAACAGCAATTCTTATTATCTACATATATATCCCAGCTCACAGGCTCCCTTCCTGATATGAATGTACCAAGAAAGGTAATTGTTAAAAGAACCCAACTTAAGAAGCAAAATGATCATTTTTAAACAGTTATTGCACTTACTTTGACATAGCTTAATGACTCACTCTTCCGAATCACTAAAACTCATACGCATAACAATAAACAAGTCCTTGACAAATTACCTTGATTGTACTTTCTGTAACCATGTTGAGAAAAAAAGTTAATTTCTAATTCTACCCTTATGATCCTTAAATTTAGTCTGTTGGTATATTTCATTTAAAGAAATACTTAATTCACACCTGCTCTCACCGCCTTCTAACTTTTCAGTTCCACTTTTAGGTCATTAATATGTATTTGCTTGCTTCCAAAGGTTCAACATTTCCTTATGTTTACTTGCATTTTGTTCAGATGAAAGAACAAGGCATGGAGGAAGAGGGTTTTTTGTTGTGTGAACTTCATGTTTTCTCTTGAATAACCAAAGCCCTCCCTACTGATATCTCTGAGAAGAAAAATATTCCAAGTATAAAGGAGAATTTGAGCACAGTTAGGTCCTTGATTGCTAGACCTCATTTACAAGAGGACTTTACTGGACTTGATTTAGAACTTTCTTCAAATAGAATAAATCAAGGATGGACAATCATAGCAGATACTCCCCCGAGTGTTATGCAAATAATGCTATCATGTTAGAAATTCCTATTATTTGTGTACCAGGAACCACAAGTTAATCGACTCAACCTATGACATTTCCAGATGATATTTAAGGGACCTGTGTCTACAAATAGAGAGGTCCATAGATTTAAAACAACACGGAATAAACTAGGCACAGATGATCAGTTAAGTTGCTAACTCTGTGATCTGGGATAAACCTCTTTATCTTTATTTCTTCACTTGCAAATTGAGATTGATGAGCCTCCACCAAAATAACACTGTGAAAATTAATATATGAAGAAGTATTTTATAAAGTATTAAACCCTATCAAACTACAAGGTTTTAGTAGTTGTGCTGTATTATTGTCATTAGCAGTAGGAATAGTAGTACAGTATTGTATTCCTAACAAGGATATATATTTTATATCAATATATATAGAACATATATTCTGAAAACATATTCCAAAGGCAGACAAGGAAAGCAAGTGAGAATTTCTGCTTATAATAAGAAAGTTTCTAAAAAAAGTAAATATGTAGTAGTCATAAGGATGTATTTCATAATGCAAGACTTTAGTACTTGTCTAAAATGAGATATAAAGATTAATGTCTTTCATTTGAAAATAAGCAGTAAATAAATCATTTGCTTCTATCATTTATTCTCATGATATTGAAAAATTACCAAACAAAATATTTATTTAAAAAAATGTATATTTTATCTGGCTAACACTAGTGTTAATACACCTTGAATGTATTAGATATTTTCAGCTTTTTCCAAGGCTACTTATTTTTATGGCTGGATTTTCTTCTTAATCCTTAGGATGAAAGAGAGTAAATGTAATATTTTTTTGCCAGAAGCTTATTTCTCAATCTTGAATTATACTTGGATTCAATTTAAAGAAAAAAATGTTTAGAATAAAATATTTTAGCTATAATGTTAAATGCAAATAAAACTAAGAATAAATATTTTATACTTATAGATGTGCACAACTATAAAACCAAACAAGTTTTCAAGTTAAGTAAAACTTTAAAAGAATTTTAAATATTTAAATTAGTAATGACAGATGTCATTGAGTTTAATAGAAAAATGCTGCCATAGAGCTATTCTGGATTTGATCTGTTTCTGTATTTTTACATAATTCCTGCAAATGTAATAATCACCTATTCACATATATGTATTACATGAAGTAAAGCAGTTTCAAGACATTACTAACTCAGAATAGTGACAATTTAGTCAACAAGCAATTTTCAAGTACCAATCTAACACATGAAAAATGAGTAAAGCTATTATGTTTACTTAAAGCATTTGTTGAAATTGACATTAAATATTTTTGTATTTTATTAGTTGCCACCAATTAAAAGCAGCACATTTCTTCAATGCATATATTTTAACTTTATTTTTATTGTTGACATTATTACAGATGACCCCATTTTTCCCCTCTTCGCCCACCTCCACCGAGCCCCCCTGCTCTGCTCTGGCCATCACCACACTGTTGACTGTGTCTATGGGTTATGTATATATGTTCTTTGGCTAATCCTTACCCCTTATTTCATCCAGCCTCCCCACTCCCTCCTCTCCTCTGACAGCTGTCAGTCTATTTCATAGTGCCCATTTTCTGTTGCTGAATTATTTCAGGTCAATATTGGAAACATTTGCATAAAGCAGCCATTTGCTAGTGAGTATGGAGTGGTTGTACTGATTGACTCAAGACTTTTCTGTTTCAAGTGCTGTGAAACCTTTACTGTGTGGCGATTTAGCCTTCATTTTTCACACACACACACAAAACATTATCATACCCCAACACAGACTTGGGCAATGATGTGACGGTGTTGTCCATTATAATATAGACATCTAGATGATGGAGAATTTGCTGAAAGCAATTTAAGACCCTTAAGATGCCATTTAATGACCTCTATCTGAAATGATGTGGTTTAAAGTAAATTCCAATTTGTGCTTATATGAGAGAAATATATATAGTTTCAAACTATAGTTTCCTTTTACTATAAGATTAAAATTATAGCTAAGACAACATAAAAACAAAGTGATTGAGATCTATTTCTAGACATAGAGTAAGAGACAGACCATAGCTAGCCAATAGACAATATGCAATTTAGATAAATTAGAGAAACCCAGCACATTGCTCTATTGCTAGAATGACAGTCTTTGTGGAGTTGAAGCAAGAAAAAACTGTAATGAGGTTAATGCAGGGGTTAAAAAAGTATACACACGTATACTTTGTTAAGTCCCCTCATTTGTTTTAACAGATTTTTAGGAAAAGGACTACTGAAAAAAATGGAAAACAATAAAAGTGCTTTCCTTCACTAGAAAATCGGTCAGCCCCTGAAAATTATCTTACAATTTACATAGAATAATGCAGGCACATAGAGACATTTTCCTTTTAAATACACCCCAAAGAAAACTTAATGTACAAAGTCTTCAGGAAAGCTATGTGTTTATACTGTCATAACAGTGAGAACAGCCATGGAACCATTAATCACCTATTTTTTACCATCTCAGCCTTAATGGCCTTCGAGAAATAGCTCAGTAATGAGCAAACACTGTTTTTAAAACCAGACCAACTCTGATCCGAGTGATTATATTGACTGAGAAAATAGTATTACTCAGGGAATGAGGTAGGGCCCCTTATATTATGTTTGCTTTTTAAATCACTTATTATCAATAAAAGATTATTATTTTGGAGTCATACCTTTTTCCAAGTGATCAAGTCACCCTGTCAAAAACTGAGGTACGAGAGGGAGAGAGAGAAAAAGAGAAAAGGAACTCGCAGACACAGACGGCAGTGTGGTTGATTGCGGGGTGGTTTGGAAGGGGGTCAGTGGAGGTGAAAGAGGGTATAGGGGGTTAAATGGTGATGGAAAAAATTTTTTAATAATTAAAAAATAAAAAGTCATAAAATGTCAAGAGTGAAAAAAGGAACCGAGCTACAGTATATGATATTTATTCTTTCGTGAATTTGCTATTTTAAAGATCTCAGTTCTTGGGATTTTTTTTTTTAAATCAATGTAAAAAGTATCAGCTCTCACATCTGAGATGATTGTTTTCTTACTATGTCCTTTAATTTTACCCGTTTTTTGAACAATGATTTTGGTAGTAATACATTTTTATATTTATATACAAAGCCTCTCCAATACATATATCTGAAAAGTAATTATTGTACCTTTCTTAGTCTAAAGTATTTTTTTAACTTTACCTCTTTGATTCATCTGAATTTTCAGTTGTGTGAGATGCAGGTCCACATCCTATTTTCACATCTCTCTTTTCCATCTTGGGACATTTGACCCTCAGCCTTCTGTTTTTCCACAAGAGCTCACAGCTGGCTACTGGCTTATTTCAGCTGATAAGAGTATCAATTCTTTCAGCTTTAGTTTCAACAAGGGATGCTGGAAAACTCAAATCGATTTAGACCCAAAGAACTGAGTATATAAGAAAAGAATTTACTTAACTTGCAACTGGTAAGTAAATATCTCCATAAATTCGGAATGGAGCGCCTACCTTGACATACTAAAATCCTACCAACTAGTCCTCGGCTAACTTGTAAGCAAGTTTTTTTTTCTTATATGGGCTCATTCTGAAAATATATGTTTTTAAAATTCCTACATGTAGTAGGTTAGCATTTAGAACCTACTCACAACCCTAAACCTAATTGAGACAATTTCAAATATTAGACATTTTAAATGTCAAAAGTTTTAGAAATGAGCCCTGGCTGGTGTTGCTCAGTGGATTGAGCTCCAACCTGCAAACCAAAGGGTCACTGGTTTGATTCCCAGTCAGGGCACATGCCTGGGTTGCAGGCCAGGTCCTCGGAAGGGGGAGCTCTAGAGGCAACCACACAATGATGTTTCTCTCCCTCTTTCCCTCCCTTCCTCTCTCTAAAAATAAATAAATAAAATCTTTTTTAAAAAGTTTTGGAAATGACTCATTTAAATAGAAAATGGGACAATCTAATATTGTGCTTATTTCAACGCACTCTTGAAATCCAACACTTTGGTCACTATCTGCAGGTAGCCTTTTAGCTAAAAGCACTAGATTATTTCTACTTTCTTTAGTTTGTGTGTGTGCATCTGCACGTTGAGAAAACTGTCCAACTTTATCCATTGGTATTTGGTTAAATCTGGGAGCCCATTTACCTATATTTAATTAAAGCACTATGCAATGTACTAAAACTATCATGAGATCTTTGAAATAGACTTTTTTTCTAAAAATCTGGAATCCCAATGGGCTGGGTCGAGTTCCAGAATATTTATGCATCTCTCCAGTACTTACACAACATATGACTAGAAACCGAAGTGGCTACAGAGCAAATGGACCTGAATAATACCCAGTTCAGAGGTAAACTTCAGATTTATTTCATGTATAGTAAGTCCAAGAAGTATCCATAAAGTCAACTAAAAAAAATTCTCTTTCAGAATCTGTGTCCCTTGACCTAAATTAGGATTTCAGATAAAATGGTCTCTTTATTTGAAAATTCAAGTAGAAATCAAATTTTTAAAAATGCAAAAATAAAAAAAACTTCCTGTACTCAGTTAAAATTATAGTTCAGTTTTACAGAATGTGTGGAAGACAGAGTTTGCAATCAAAATGTATTAAATTCCATCTATTTTATATGGAAAACACTGAGTATAACTGACTATAACTACAACCATTACCAATTCAACTGAACTCCACTTTATTAAAATAAAATATTAGAACAACAAGTGAAAAGTAGATAAATTGGATTCTATCAAAACTAGAAATTTTTGTGCACTAGCGGGCACTATTAACAGAGTGAAGTAACAACCACTGAATGGGAGAAAATACCTGTAAATCACATGTTTGATAACACATTAACATCCAGGATAAATATAGAAAACTGAACAACAACAAAAAAAACAACAACGGACTTTAAAATTTGCAAAGAACTTGAATCTACATTTCTCAAAAGAAGATAAACTGCTGATAAGCATATGAAAAGATGTTCAACATCATTAATTATTAAGGAAATGCAAATCGTAACCACAATGAGGTACCACTTCACACTGATTATAATAGTTCTTATAAAACAAAATAAAACAAAACAGAAGATTATGTGTTTGCAAAGGTGTGGGGAAACTGGAACCCTTGTGTACTGCCATTTGGAATCTAAAATAATGAAGCTGCTGTGGAAAATAGTACAGTGGTTCCTCAAAAAATTAACTGTAGAATTACCATTGTTTCAGAATTTTATTTTTTTGGAATATGCCCAAAAAGCATGAAAGCAGGAACTTGAACAGATACCTGTATACTCATATTCATACCACCATTATTCACGACAGCCAAAAGGTGAAAGCAACCAAGTACCTATTGGCAAATGAATGTATAGACAAAATGCATGTATACATATATGTACGTGTGTGTGTGTATGTAACGCAGCCTTATAAAGTTCTGACTCATGCTACAACATGGTTGATCCTTGAGAACATTAAGTGAAATAAGCCAGTCATGAAAGAATAAATACTGTATGATACTACATATATGTCACTTATATGATGTACCTACAGTAGCCACATTTGTAGAGACAGAAAGTACAATGATGATTGGTAGGTCCAGGGAGAAGGGGTGAATGGGGAGTTATTGTCTAATGGATATAGAGTTTCAGTTTTGCAAGATGAAAAATTTCTTCGGGTGGATGGTGATGATGATTACACAAAATTGTGAATGGACTTTAATAGCACTGAACACTTAAAAATGGTTAAAATGGTAAATTTGATGTTGTCCATCTTTGAAAATAATTTTAAAATAAATAAATAATAAAATGTTTGAAAATAAAATAAAATATTTGGGACAAAATTTGGTCTTGTAAAATTGCCTGTGTTTCCATGAGTGGTTCTTGATATCTTACTGTCTCACCTAGAAAATTCTTTAGCATATTCTTGTTTGGTAAAATGAGATAGTGATATCAGTGCCACTTCTGTTTCTTCCAAAGTATAAATGCACTTTACAATTATTCAGAGATTATAATTTGTTAAAATCTTCTGTTTGAGAGGCATAAGTGAGCAGATTTGAGTTTCACTATCAAAAAATGGCCAATCATGGAAACTATCTTAAACTTAGTATTTTTACAGTTTAGTCTTCACAATGTTTATTTCTACCTCAAAAACTTTTTCATGCATGCAGGAAGTTTTTACAAGGTGGTAATGTCTTTACAGCCTATTCCAAAGTGCTTTGTTCCATGTTCGATACGATTATCTTCTTAACCACTCATAGATTTATTCTCTTTTTTTAGTTAAAATTGCATTTTCTTTGTTACAAAAATTAAAGTCAAGCACACACCCAAAGTGATGCCTAAATATTTAGGTATTGCTAAAAGCAAGGTTAGAAAATAGTTATTTTTGTCCATTTTCTACTAAGAGCAATGATAGCTATTATCTATCTGTTGACTACTTTTGTAGTGCAAGCTTATGCAAAGTACTTAACTAGCATTGTTTAATATTTTTATTTCTATATACAACAGTTTATCAAGTCAGGTCATGAGTATATCATTTTAAAGGATACATTCTGTGATCATATTCACAGTCTCTGAAGCAAATTTTGTTTGTATTTTACACCCATCTTTATTTTCCAGCCACCCAAACAATGAGATCAAATTCGCATCTATTCTTTGAGAGAGAATTCTTCATGAATATAATGCTTCTGGTAATAGAAACTTTCTCTATCATTTTACTCTATAAAAGGGCGTCAGAGGGAAGGAAATTCTCTTGACTTCTCAGTTTGAGAGTTGCTACTGCACTGTGCACATACGACGCAAGAGGAATGTTCTATTGTGAGGAAAAGGTCTGGGAATCTGTGGTAGAAGTTCAAGTTAAGTCCAGGAAGAGAGTGACTAATCCACGCTTGTACTAATTAGTTTGGTCTGGTAGCTTCTCCCTTCTTATTCCTCTGGATGATGAGCCTTGGAAAATCAATCATTGCTGCTAACAGTCTTCATTACCCTCTGACTTCCAAATGTTGTATAGCTGCCTTTTGTATGCCAGGTCTAGGTTATTATTGGAAATATATGTCCCTCATTTTGGTTTGTAGAATCCATGCAATCCTAGGTTAGCTCCAATGTCACATTTTTAGAGGATGTGAATGGCTCTGTGCAATGTTCAGGATATTCAAGACTTTGAGAGTACCTTGACATACATGAAAATTTTCAAATATTGATTGCTGGTGACATGTACATGGCCGAGTTAAGAACTTGGGAAATCACTAAATGGGATTCTCAAAGGCGAATACCAATACTGACTCCTTCAGCTCCCGTGAGAACACTCTAACTACTTACCTTGTGGGTTACTTAAATGATGAGAAAATGAATGATCTGGGAGACTTGAATAAGGTTGCATGGTAGAAAAAACCTTGGCTTGATTAAGGTTTATAAAACTGACTCTTTTGTGATGAGCTTAAAGTATTACATGTAGGTTGCCATGACACTGGCATGACTCATGGCGTCAATAGTCTTGTAAGCCCAGATTGGTCTTTGTTTTCACAGAAAAGCCATGACTACCATAAAGAGAGACCAGTAATACTGGAGCTAACATTTATTAAAGCATGTGTGAATAAAAAAAAAAATTCCTTTATAACTGCACTTTTTTTTTTTGCTCTTTCCTCCAGGTGAGCCTGCATACTCATTTTTTTCTTTTATGTTGAATTTTTAAAATTGTTTAATTTATAGAGGTGACATTAGTTAATAAAATTATATAGGTTGCAGGTATACAATTCTATTGTACATCATCTGTACATTATATGGTGTGTTTAGCACCTCAAGTCGTCTCCTCCCTAAATGCACACCTTTTAATATGTTTTAAATGGCAGATTTCTTGCAAAATGTTCTGGCATTATTAAACTTTCTTTTTAAATACATGCCTAAAGATACTAAAATGAAATTATTGCAGTGATGTTGATTCTCCACAGAGGCCTTAATTCAGAATTATACAGGGTTTTAAAAGCCCACTTTCACCCTCATTATGGATGTCTTCTAAAGCAACCTCTACAAATGTCATGAAAACTCTGCTTGGATACCTAACAAAGATACAGCACATAACCTTTCAAGAAAACACATTACAAATAAGTGAAATGTATATCCTTTATGTTTACACACCTTATTGTTATTCTTACCTATGATAGCCATCTTAGCTAAAATTTCTAAGCTTACAAGAAATATTCCTTGCTTGTGGGAGATTGCTACAAGATTGTATTATGTCTTGAAATGTTGGAAAAAAAAAGGAGAAAAACATTGGGAAAATCTACTTCTCAAGTCACCTCCTTATTATTGCCACAGATGTGCCACCAACAGTTTAGCAAGTGGGTTTAGCATTTAAAATAAACCTAATAAAAATTTTCTAACAGCATTATTGGGACAAAATTTACATATCATAAAACACACATTTAAAGCATACAATGCAGTGTTTTTTGTATGTTCACAAAGTGGTACAACCATCACCACAATCTAATTTCAGAGTATTTTTATTACCTAATGTAAATAATTTTTTAGTTCTTTTTGGTCTTACTTTATGAATTCTGTATTTCTGGATAAACATAAGAGGCATTTTATTAATTTTACAATGGCTGTATCAAATCTAAAATGAAGAAAAAATAGACAAAATTTTAGACACTTGGCAAGAAGGAAATAAATAATTATTTTATTTGTTGTCTTTAGAAATGTAAAGTTTTGGGGGAAGAATTTTTAAATCTTAATTTGAAGTAATGGAAGTTCTAGAAAATAAAATATGCCAAATGACAATTTTTATCATTCAATTGTTTTTGCACAATAATAGGTTGGTGTGTAAGGCAAATTTTGATCTAGAATTACAAAGTCATTGGTTACAGATCCCCTTTAAAGGATTTGTACTATCATAAGAAGAAAACAAAGTTACTTAGATTTAATTCTAGTCTTCAGCTCTGTCAATGCATAAATATATATATAATCTAATAATAGTGTTTCTATAGTGCCTGTTTATACAGAAATGGTTTTTTTTTGCAGTCCTATACAAACCATCAGACAGGATATATGCTGTATTACAACATCTAACTATAAAAAAAGGCATGCATTCATTTTATATTCACCATTCTTACATAATTCTTACTAATTTGTGTGATTTTTTACAATTTTTTAGTTCATTTATTACTGTATTTTATTCCATTACCATTTATCCCCCATACCCTTTTCCACCTCCAACCCCCCCTGCCCCCACGCAATCACCACACTGTTGTCTGTGTCCATTGTGAGATTTATTTTAAATTTGCATTGCATGAGTTGGAAGAAAAAATTCAATGCTCAAGTTATTTGGAAGGATTAGTCATTATTCTTTATCATGGTCATTGCTACACTGGGTTATTTTTGATAATTTTCTTCCAAACATGACTAAATGTGCTTACTTAATCACCAATAAAAATTCTCTTTATAAAAAAAATTATTTTTTATTTATTTTTATTGTATTTTTTCCATTACCATTTAGTTCCCTTATTTTCCCCTCCCCCCAGCAATCACCACATTGTTGTCTGCGTCCATGAGTTCTTTTTCCTTTTTGCTCAGTCCCTCCACCCCCTAACCTTCTCCATCCCTTAGCTGTCACCCTGCTCTCTATCTTTGATCTGTCTCTATTTAGCTTGTTCACTTTGTTCTTGAGATTCCACATATGAGTGAAATCACATGGTATCTGTCTTTCTTTTACTGGCTTATTTCACTTAGCATAATGTTCTTCAGGCCTGCCCATACTGTTGCAAAGGGTAAAATTTTCTTCCTATTTTTTACAGCCGAGTAGTGTTTCATTGTGTCAATGTCCATAGTTGTTTTATCCACTCATCTACTGATGGGCACTTGGGGGGCTTCCATGTCTTGGTAAACATAAATAATGCTGCAATGAACATAGGGGTGCTCATATTCTTTCAAATTAGTGTTTTGGGGTTCCTTCAGATATATTCCCAGAAGTGGAATAGCTGGGTCATAAAGCAATTCCATTTTTAATTTTTTGAGGTATCTCCACACTGTTTTCCACAGTGGCTGCACCAGTCTGCATTCCCACGAACAGTGCAAAAGGGTTCCCCTTTCTGCATATCCTCACCAGCACTTGATCACTTGAATCTTTAGATATTACAGGACTTTCTTGATTTTCAAATGTTGCCCCACCCACTCACAAAAAAAGAAAAAAACACTTAAAGTGTTTTTTAAAAATCATTTTTAAAAACTTTTTAAAAATTAAAATTCCTGGTTCAATCCCACCTACCGAAACAAAATCTCTGGTCTTAACAAGCTGAGAATCCAAATTTTTAATAAACATCCCAGGTAGTTTCTATGAAGTTTTCTTATTCCTTTCCGAGAGAGATTTGGGAAACACAGGGAAAATATAGTATAGCAGGATTTTGCAAGCAACTTGTTCAGAATTTTGGGCTATGGTATTTCATCCTGCAGAGGTTGTGGCTGATCAAAGAGATACAAATGAACTCTTTTTTTTCTTAAATATCGTTACATATATTGGGTGCATAGGTTCAAGGTCAGGAGTAGCTGCACATTTGTACTTGGCTAATGTTAAGCCATAATGTTTAAGTTGTTAGTCTGGTTATAACACGTATTTTTTAAAGGTGTGTGATATTAGATAGTAAATTGTATCTGAGAAATACGGCAAACTCTGAAGTTAGTGTAGTTTTTTTTTTTTTTCCCCATGAACTTCAAAGTCAGTGTTGCAGGTTTTGTTTTATTTTTTTATTATTATTTACCATTGAAAATGGCTAGAAAAACATATCTATTTGATAATCCAAGAGATGTTGAAGAACTTCAGGGAGTGCTACTCAAGTCATTTATCAAAATATTTTTGCAAGTGTTGTGAAAAGTATTCATGCCTTGAGCATAGCAACATTGTTTGCAA
Organism: Mormoops blainvillei; assembly: GCA_004026545.1. Classification (NCBI taxonomy): domain Eukaryota; kingdom Metazoa; phylum Chordata; class Mammalia; order Chiroptera; family Mormoopidae; genus Mormoops; species Mormoops blainvillei. The sequence continues at coordinate 134,078 of PVJD01002725.1, read as the reverse complement.
TGACTGTTACAAACATTTTGCAAAGCCAACTATTGGAGATTCTGATCAATTAATGCCAAAGACATTTTTTTGGTTGTATGTTTTAGCAATATCCATGTTTCCATTATTTAAAAAGAATGTTTTTTTATTCTTTATGTTCTTATATTTCTTTGTTTAATGATTTCTAAATTATAAATGAAAATAAATAAAAATCATGTTTTTATTATATAAATATAATAAATGCAAACTTGCAGTGTTTTTAATTTTTTTTTTTTTTTGCATTTCAGTGCATACTAGTAATGAATGTATCTCTCAGATACACACGACCTGCACTGTAATGCTTTTCACCACAACCTCCACAGAGTTCAGGACAGGACGAAATTACCACAAAGGTAGGTACCTTCTGTGCCTTGTTCTACACCCTCTCTAATGCTTAGCACCACGTCACATACACATAAATATTTGTTAACTGAAGAATTTTCTTTACAGCAGAGCTCAGACTAAACTTGAGATCACTTCAGAAAATAGTAGGTATGTGGACAAAGGAACCCAGGATGGAATGAATATTTCGTATGACTATGTTAACCAAGAACTCTGATTTTTTAGAGTCATGAAAATTCTGGATCTTTTGGTGAAAAGTACACCCTGATTAGATTCACCTTTCCTGATGTTTACTAAATCAAAAGAAAATGTACAAGGAGACGAAAGAGTATGGTAGAAGCCTTTCCTACACCCTGAAATGCTTATTTGAAAAATCAGTTTTTCCGTAATATTTAATAGAATGACAAAATGTTAGCCCTAAACCCAGTGCTTTGCCCTCGTTTGTTGTAGTTGAGGGAACATTGTGCAACAGTTTCCTCACCCAGCAATGGTAACTGTTGACTCTCTTTAATTGCTTGAGGCACAGCCTCCGCCCTGGAGAAGATCAGAGGGAAAACAGAAGGAACAGCACAGCTGGTTCCTCAGGCAGAGCGATTGGAATTCTTTCTTAGCTTTTGTGTTCACAGAGAAATGTTATCCTTATCTCAATTGACGAGGGTGTTCTTAAAACAAAACTCAGAGGTAAAAGGCTGGAGGAATGCTTCAGAGAGAGCTAAGAAAAACAAAATGAATAAGATCTGCACAGCAATTACATTTAGAAACTGAAACTTGTCACCCATAATTTAGACACTAGATGAAAAGACAAATTGTTCCTTTCTATTTTAGGGTTGAAGATTATAAAAGATCATAATGTCTTTTCACATTCAATAATGTTTTTCTGTTTCTGTAAAAATACCTTAACGTCAAGAAGGAAGAAAAGAAAATTATTTAGTCGCACGAATGGGAAAAAAAATAAATCTATGTAGTGTCAATAATTCATTTATTCCTCCACCCAGTAGTTACTAAACATCTATTATGTGCCTAGCTTTGGTCTAAGCAGAGAAAGAGGTGATTCTCAGTAAAGTCTCTAAAAGAGAAAGTCTCAGGATATTCCAAAAACCTTTAACTAGGGGGTACTTCCTAAGACCAAAAATGAGGAAGGTCTTCTCAGAAGAGATCAATATTTGTAAGTATGGAGATTTTAAAAACTGAAATATTTAACATTTAAAAGCAGTATCATAAAATTGTCTTTCTATGTAAATTTACCCAATGTTATTAGTGACATCTCTGTCCTAAGCACATATAACTCCCAGAAAGAGAAAAAGAAGTAGCTCAGTGCTATGTGCAAGAGGGGGGCATTTGATTTAAATGTTTCTAATAATCTAGACCCATTAGGATAGCTATTGATCTTCACATAGTTCAGGCATCATGCTGATAAATGAAATTAGGAGAGAAGGAGAATTTGTCAGGAGTACCTGGGAAGTGCAGCCTTGAATCATAAAATTTTGTTTGCCTGTTTGTTTTTAATTTTAAATGATCATTATGAGCCCTGGCTGATGTGGCTCAGTGGATTGGTTGCCAGCTTGTGGAGTGAAAATTTGCCAGTCCAATTCCTCGTCAGGGCACATGCCTGGGTTGGGGGCCAAGTCCCCAGTAGGGGGCACATGAGAGGCACCCACACATTAATGTCTCTCTCCCTCTCTTTCTCCCTCCTTTTACCTCTCTCTAAAAAAATTAAATAAATAAAATCTTTAAAAAAATAAAATATCAATATGGGATGATTAGATGATTCACTTTATTCCTTAAGAATCCAAGGACCCTTCTTTCTTTCTTTACTTTCCTCATTCCCTCTCTCCCTTCCTTTCCTCCTTTCTTCCTCTCTCACTTCCGCTTTTTGCAAACCTTAGACTTCGATGAAAGATAAACCTGACACTATTTCTAGGCAAGTCCCATGACATTGCAGAGCAAGCAGAAATCCCTTAGGCCTTGAGTGATGACTGGGAAGGGGCGAAGGTAAGAGCTAACACGCAGGAAGATAATTGTTGTTAGCATGGAAGGGTATCTTAGGAATAAGAGCAAAGGATGGAAACAAGAAATATTAAACTTCGTGTTTTCAATACTGCTGATACGTCCTTCTATCCTTTCTTATAAGATACTACGTTTAAAATGATAAAGAGGAAAAGATTGATAATCATATCTCTAAGCTCCATTATGTCCATTTTGTATTATTCTATCCTTATGGCAATACCAGAGTCAGAGGAAAATTTAGGTCACAGGCTAAGAGAAAAAGAATAATAAAGGAGAGGAACTCCAAGTGTGGGGAGAAGAGAAAATGCCGTAGTCTTTAAAGCAATGATCAAGACATAGCGCTTTCCTTGGAACTGGGGAGGGAGAAAGGAGATAAGACTGCAGCAGTTCAGATTATATAACTACTGCACTTAACTAGTAACTCTCCACTTTCAACCGCTGCGCTCAGACCTCAGTGTTTATGGAATGGGAGGGGTGCTTGTTGAAACTGCAGGATGCTGAGCTCCATCGAAGTATTTCTGACAGCATACCTCTTTTTAACAAACATCAGCTAAGAGATGAAGGACAAGCCACTTAACGAAGAATATAAAGTCTCTCAGGAAACTGAGAGAAGCCAAACTGACCATTTAATAATCATCAGGTTCTTTTGGCAAATATCAACAGCTCCCAATGATTAAAGGCAGGTGTAGGCTGGCATTCCTCTCCCACAACAACCTTGCTACCTCATGGTATGTTAATAATGAAAACTAGTTTTAGGTTAAGCCCTGTCTAACATTCACTAAAAAGCAAGCACAAAGAGTCATGTGAACTGTGCTTGCGAACATGCAGCATGAAGGCTGTTAAGACATTCTGAAAGCAGAGTAGTCAACCATCTAGCCTGGGTCAAGCAACACTGTCCTCTCTGAAATGAAGGTGCATGGGCAAATGGAGCTGTGAACCTAGAATGCTGCTCCAAAAATCTTAGCTGTTGCTAGACTTGCCACATCCTTGCGACATCTTTATACATGGGTGTCGGTGCCTGTTTACCCCCCTTACAAGCATTTGTAACTGATGTTTGTAGAACCAAAGCGTAGAAGCATTGTCCATTGCTCTGATTTGAACACTTTCTTGTATAGCGCAGGGCTCTGCTTTTTTAAAAATCACTTTCTATTTCTGTATCTTTTATATTACTTTTTCTAGTGTCGCTACAACAAATTACCACAAGATATAGTGGCTTAAAACAATGCAAATTTGTTATCTTCTAGTTCTGTGGAAGAGACCTCTGACATGAGTCTCACTGGGTCAAAATCAATATGTCCACATGGCTACATAGTTTGAGGCTCCAGATGAGAACCTGTTTCCTTGCCTTTCCCAGTTTCTACAAAGATTCCTTGACTCGTGCCTCTTTTCTCCATCTTTAAAGCCAGCAGCATAGCACTCTGATCTCTGCTTGGATGGTCAAATCTGTTCTATATGACTTTGACTCTCCTTCCTCCTCTTTCTTGCATAAGGCCCCTTGTGGTGACATTGGGCAAATGCAGATAATTCAGAAAAATCTCCCCAGGTAAAGGTCCTTACTTAGTCATGTCTGAAAATTCCTGTTTAGCCATTTATTATTCACAAGCTCCAGGGATAAATTTTGAGTATCTTTGCAGGGGGGGGGGGGCGGCGGGGGCGGGGGCGGAATATTCTGCTTCAACACCCAAGAACTGCTCCAGGGAATAATCATTTGAAAATGATTTTGGATAATTTTCACTTTGCTTGATGTACAGATATCACTATCCAACAAATTTCCTCTAAACCTATTTTCTGGTTTCATATGACTTTGGGGACAAGGACCAACACAGTAATATCTTACACCTAGGATTTTAGTATCCTTGTTTCTGAGAATTTGCTGAAATTTGTGTAACAGTTCTAATTCTTATGTTGAAGTTTTTGAAGTTAATAATGTTTAACATTCATATTGTTTAGTTAATACCTTGAAAGGAAAGAATCAGAGAAACAGAATGACAATGCCCAAAATTCTAAGCCAGCGAAGCGTGGTTTGATAGTTTATAAAAATTCATAATCTGCATTCTATCAAACTTTAGAGAAAGAATATGTTGCCCAGAACAAAGTCACTGTAGTGTTTCCTGAACAATTGAAGGAAATGATTCATAAGGGCTGCTACCTGTTGGCAGAACGTTCTAACCTGGTCAACTCTGGTTTGCTTTGAAAGCCAATACCTTCCAACACTCTTTTGTTCAGTGACCAGCATTTTAATTTGTTCCTCCAACTCCCTATTTTCTATGAGAATTTGGTCTTTCCAGTCAGATTTTTGCCAGTCATAGGGTTTATCAGCAACACAGATCCTTGGCTAAAATTTTGGTCCTCTACTTAATCATGGCTCCTTTTAAAATAAAATGTGCTCTGCAGAATAAAATTCAAAAATCAAATATCTACAGAGGAGTATTTCTTATTAGCTCAAAGATGTTAAATTGTTCTTATAAATTAGTTCCCTAGCTCTCTTTCCAATCTCATCTTAATTCCCCATGCTTTGAATAGCAAGGTGTACTAGCTGGTTCCACTTGGTTTATTGCTTCTCTTAAAAACAATTTTAATAGTTTAAGTAGGCTTGTAAGTTTGGTTCTTTCTAATAGTTTTATTTATAAGTGGTAATATTTTCTCTCTCAAGCACAATTTAACATTTCTAGTGTATTTTGGGGCTTACTTTGGTTTTTAAATTATGCATCTATTTCAATTTGAAACTACTATTGTTTGTGTAATCAGTACTAACCCGAGCAGATGTAGCAGAACCTGCACTAATCAGTAAATGTTTCTTGGAATGTTTACAGTAATGGTTCATTGAATTCTTTTTCATCACCCAAGGACAAGTCTCCACTGATTTCAGAGAGAGAGAGGGGGGGAGAGAGAGAAAAAGAGGGAGAGACAGAGTGAAAGGGAGAGACAGAAACATTGATGTGAGAAAGAGAAATGTTGATTGGTTGCCTTTTGCACATGCCCCAACTGGGGAGCGAACTCACAACCTAGGTATGTGCCCTGATGGGGAATGGAACTGGCAACCCTTCACATGGAAAGATGCTCCAAACAACTGAGCCATGCAGCCAGAGCTCATTGAAAAAAATTTTGAGTCAAAAGAGTTAGGTTATAAGCCAAGCAGAACCCTTTAACTAGCATCTGGAAGCAATCAACTATGAACTCTAAAGTCAAACCCAGGTTTGCAACTGACATTACAACTCATTAGCAGTTACCACTCTTTATTACAATGACTTGGAGTAAATTATTTGTTCTCTATGAACCTCAGTTTCTCATCTGTGCAATCCAAAAAGCGCCTATCCTGAAAAATTGATGTGAAACACACATGGCAAAATACAGGTAAAGCTTTAAGGTAAAGCCTAAAATAAGCACCTCATCAACAATAACTGCTATCATCGTAAATGTTTTATTTTGGCTCTTAAAAATTCCAAGTATTCTTAAAAGAGTTTTAATTCATACATGCTGTAAACAGTTGTAACATCCTTAAGGGATACACCACATAGTAAATAAAACAAGATCATAAAAATATTAAACTTAAAAATTCAGCACATGAAAATTAAATAGCTAGGCAAGAATATTTTAAATGGAATTTTTTTCTGAATATACCAGCACTACGGATAAGTATATGTATGTATGTGCTGGGAGATAGTTTTCTATAAAGGTATGAAACCATTCATTAATGTATATAAAAGAATAAAACTAGTCCTCTATCCCACACCTTAAAAATGCCAGTGCAGATAGACCAAAAAAAAAAAAGTGAATGAAAAACTACAATACTAACCCAAAGTACAAAATAAGTATATGTGAATATATACAAAATATACATGAAAATATATATACATGAAAAAAGGTAAATGAATGCGTAAATAAATAAATTGGGAAGAAGAGACAAATCTCCCTTGCAGAAGAATTCTTTTTTACGTATGTGGATGCTTCTTCCTCGAGGAGGTCAAGCTTAATCACCACCACTACCCTTCCATGTGGGTGAGCTAGACGTGGTGACTTGTTTCCAAGAACAAAGTATGGAAGGAGAAAAATAGTAATTTTACGGTGGAGAAGTCTGGCAGGTGTACTTAACCAAGTGATTAAGGTTAACATCCCCAGTGATGTCTTGTAGATATGTATGACCCTCTTGATATTTTGGGGTGAGAACAGCACCTTACCTATGAGATACTTTTTCAAAAAACACTTAACCCCATTCCAATCATGGGAAAGACATCTGAAAAAATTAGATTCAAGGACATTGAACACCATTCCCAGCCAGAATTCTTCAAGATTGTCAAGGTCAAGAAAAACAAGAATAGACTAAGCAGTTGTCAGACACTATTGGAGAATGGGAAAAAAATGACTAAGAAATGTACTCTCGCATAGGATTATATTCTGAAACAAAAAGAGAAAACACTGATGAATCCAAACAAAATCTGTAGTTCAACTAATAATAACATACTAATACTGGTTTCTTAGCTTTCACAGATGTGCCACCGTAAGGTAAGATATTAACAAGCTGTGGAGCTCAGGGAGACCTATGGGGACTCTCTGTAGTATTGATGAAATCTTTCTATAAACCTAAAGTCATTTCAAAATAAAAAGTGTATTAAAGAAAGACTTGGAAAACAACATAAAGTAATCCTTGTATTCTTAAGATATAGAAGGCTTTCTTAACCTAGAAAAAAAGGTGCAGGAAAACACTCATAAATTGGACTACATGAAGTTCTAGAGTGTCTGTTCATCAAAAGAAAAAAAAACGCTGCAAAGAGAGTAAAGATATAAGTCACAAACTGGGAGGAGATATTTACAACAGATATATTTCGACAGCAGAGATCTCTTATAATGCAAACTGAAAAAGACAAGAAATGGTAGGAAAATGGGAAAAGACTGAATAGGCACTTCTGAGAAAAGGAAATCCCAAAGATCAATGGATATGTGAAGGATGTTCAACCTTATTACTAATCAGAAAAAAAAATCCACAGTGGGATATTGTTTCATGTTTGCCTGACTGGAACTTTTAAAGACTGAGAATATGAAGTGTTATCAAGGATGTGGAGCACTAAGATGTGTGTTTATACCCTGCAGGTGGGAGTATAAGGCTACATTGTCACTCTGCAAACAATTTGGCTCTATCTAGAGCTGAAGATGTGCTTATCCCACATTGAGCAAAGCAATTGCACTCCTACGTTTATACCCTAGAGAAACCTTTCTATATATGAATCAAGAAACATGTACCAAAATGCTCTCAGAAGCTCTGACTGTAATAGCAAAACAAACAAATAAGCAAACAAATAAAAAAAAATACTGGTAGCAGCCCAAATATCTATCACAACAAAATGCCACCCAGTAATGAAAATAAACCCAATAGTGATACGCAACAACAAAGATTCATTTCAAGAACATAAGTTTGGGCAGAGGTGGGGGTGTGGAAAGGAAGCTGGAGAAGAATGCACAAAGCATGATTTTGTTATATAAAATTATAAAATGTAAAACTAAACAATTCAGTGTTTAAAATTATGAACATGTGAGAAAGTCATAAAGGAAAAAAGGTGAGCATGATAAACATAATTCTTTTTATAAAGATTTTATTTATTTACTTTTAGAGAGAGGGAAAGGGAGGGAGAGAGGGAGAGAAATATCATTGTGAGAGAGAAACACCGATCAGCTGGGGACTGAAACTGCAACCCAGGTATGTGCCCTGAGCCAGAGACCTTTAGCCTATAGGACAACGCCCAACCTACTGAGCCACACCATTTAGGGAGACATACATAATTTTTAAAAATATTTTATTCATTTATTTTTAGAGAGGGGAAGGGAGGGAGAGAAACATCAATGTGTGGTGGCCTCTCTCGCGCCCCCACTGGGGACCTGGCCCACAACCCAGGCATGTGCCCTGACTGGGAATCAAACCAGCAACCCTTTGGTAGCAGGCCAGTAGTCAATCCACTGAGTCGCACGGGCCAGGTAATTTTTATAACCATTACTTCTATGGAGGGCTGGGGGGGATAGTATAGAGTGAACTTTTTAAGTAAAATGCAAAATGTAAAATAAATATTATTTTATATCTATTTAAAACATAAATAAAAAGAAAGGAAGGAGAGATGGAGAACATAAGAAAGAGATCAAAGAAAGGGAGGGAGAATGTGGTTTATCACTCCCATCAGCAACTACACCCAGGAAGCATGGTTACCTGTATTTACAAAGGGATTCCCAAGATTAGAACTAAGTTTGTTAAATTGGTATATTTCACTGCCTCTTTTTATGGGTATTCCAAAAGAAGCTCCCTTTAAATTAGCTGGATCCAAAGTACAGAAGTGAAAACATCATCATCCACTCCCTCTAGTTCAGCCTCTTATGACACAGGGTCCCAAGGCTGGGCCCCGCGTCTGTTTTGGCAGAATCAGAGTCCTTTCTTTGTCCTCCCCTGTTTGTAACAACAGAGATCCTAAAAACCCCTATCTACACACCTGGGCTCTTCAATGCTGTAATAAGCCATCCTTCCTGAGGATTCATCCCCAGAGTGTTTTCCTTCCTCCCTAATACTTCCTTCCTCTTCACATTGTCCAAGGACATGAACACACTGGTAACGGAAAGTTTTCTAATGCTAATCTGGCCAGTCGTCAGCAGAAACACCTCTCATCTTTTCCTGTTCAAGCCATCTGTCAGGAATCCCCAAAAAGTGGCCTGAAAGAAATATAGACCTCTTTTTTATCTTCTCTCTTTTTTTGTTGTTGTTCAATCCTTGTATTTTTCCCCATTATTATTTAGTCTCCTTATTCCCCCTCCCTGCAGCAATCGCCACACTGTTGTCCATGCCCATGAGTCCTTTTTCCTTTTTTTAAATGAAAGAGTCCATATTATATTTGAGAAGGTCTTGTTTGCTTAAGATGTCAGAAGCAAGTGTAGAGGTAGGGAGACAGACAAACTAATCCAGGTAGAGGAAATGGTCTACAAGCAGTGTCCAACCTTTTGCTGTCTTTGCATCACACTGGAAGAAGAAGGGTTGTCTTGGGCCACACAGTAAATACATTGTGACACATAATCACAAAAAAAATCTCATCACGTTTTAGGGAAATTTATGACTTTGTGATAGGACACATTCACAGCCATCCTGGGTAGCATGCGGCCCACAGGTCACAGGTTGGACACCCTGGAACCAAAGCCAGTAGACGTGACTGAGTGGGAATAGAAAAGACAGGACAGATATGATTTGCCTTAGAGCCGTGTTTATTCATGAAAAGCTCTCTAGAGGAAATGATGCAAAAGCCAGCCACCATCTCTGTGATACAACAGTGGGTTGATAGATTTGAACCTTTAACCTTAACTCACTGTCTACAATGAGGAAATCAGAAAACTAAAAACATGAAAGCTAAAGATTATTGGAGAAAAATTATTAATGGAGCATCAAACTTAGCTATTGTCTGTAGAAAATAACAGAGCGAACATTACTTGTGACCTAGTAAAACCTTAAGCAACCAATGACACCTCTTGTTCATTCCTTGCTATCATTATTAGTATTATACATGGGTTGAACCCATTTTTAGGATTGTATATGGACTTAAACCTATCTTTTTGACAATTCTCAACTGTTCACATAGCAAAATAAAATAAGTAATACTTTGAAAAACACAGATGCAGTTCATATAGTATTCTTTGGTTTGGATAACTTATTCTTTTAATATTTACAAGGGCTTTCTGAGAAAATACTCATGTGCAAACTATTATGAAAATGTTTGTATAAATGATGATAAAAGATCTGGAGAGAGGGAAGTGTTCTGCTTAAGTCAACAATTCATGGCATAGATAGAGTTTTCAAAACAAAAACGAATTCCAAAACTAAAAAGAATACTTCAGCCTCATTGTTTTCATCCAGAACAAGCCACCATTTAAACTGTAAAACAAAGAAATCAGGTAAATTTATTTCATGACACTGAGTTCTTCATAAAAAGATCCACTCAATTTTAGGCATATATTTTGTTTTCCTATGCCATAAATATATTATATAATGTAATTTGGTACATTTTATGGCCAAAGTAAAATACACAAAAATACACCATAACATGAATGAAACTCTAAAAACAAACTATATGGCAAAAAAAAAATTACCCAAACATCTATTAGGTAGAACTCAAGATAATTGGTTTTTTCCTCTTCTTACATGTTTTTTCCCCTCTTAATCCACTCTACATATTAGCCCAAAATGTGTATTCCCTAAACAAACGTTGTGGTATAGCCCTGTATATGTCTTGTGTTTTAATTTAATTGATACAATATCCCAGCACACATCTATTTTTATTGCTTTAATTCCATTGCACATTTTGTCTTTTTTACTTTGTTCCTCCCTCACAATGTTCTTGCACTGAAGACAGAAACTGCCATCTTTAAATGGATCTCTTTAGTCCTCTGTACTGTGCGTGGCACACAGTAGATGCTCAATAAATATAGAATGAATTGACTAACACATATGTAATGTCTACTCTCAGGGTATTTAGTATCCCTAAAAATTGTTAGCCTTAAGTATGAAGTTAGATAGGTAACACTGACAGGCATTCTCACCTTTATAAATGCTTGATTAGAATCTGTAATTATATATACACTCTGTGATGAAAACTTTGACTCAGCCTTCTAAAAGATTATATAAATTCTGTAAACCAAAGAAAACTTCAAAGTGCCTTCTCCCCATGAACTACAATGCAATTAAGTACCTTTATATATTTTAGAAAGGGATTACCTCATCTAGAAATATAACAAAAAATCATAAAGTTTAACATTTCTGTAAAATGTAGCATATAGGAGTGTGAATCTTCTCTTGTCTGAGACATGCATACATATTCTGCTTTGTGGGTTGCTAAGATACATTGAACTTAAAAGTACGGAAGTATGATTTGGCTCTTAAAAATAGGCGAGGCAGGTTTTTTATTTCTCACAAAATTAGTCTCTGAGGAATATACACAATCTCGGTAAAATTATTTATTTTACTTAAATTAACTAAATTTGAAAAGATTTTAATTTTAAATTTAATGTTGAAATTAGCAAAATTATTTGCAAGCATTAACCAAATACCCCTGCCTTTTGTTTCCCCACCCTTTCTTTAGGCAATCCGTAGAAAACAAGCCAGATTCATTTAAATGAAATTCCCTGATTTCAATTTCCGCAAGTCGCTACTGCATAATGTCTTACATTTCTTCCCCTTTTTGAAGAAAAAGAAAGGTTACAACTTAGGGCAAAGATCATTTGCTCTGAGGTGAAGTGATGGCAAAACTAGATGGAGGAACACCATGATGAATTCTTAGATTATAACAAAATCTTGGTGCGTACGTTTTTTCCTAGTTGACCCAGATAACAAGGATTACGGACAACTCTAAAAGGTCTAAACTATTCCAGTTGTGGAGCCTGATCTCAGAACCCATTGTTTGTTTTTAGTGGTTAGTATTTTCTTTTTTTTTTAATTTTTAAAATTAAATTTATTGGGGTGATGTGGGTTAATAAAATTAAATAGGTTTCAAGTATACAATTCTATGCTATATCATCTGTGTATTGCACTGTGTGTGCACCACCTTCTGTCAAATCTTTCTCCATCACCATAGATTTGACCCGCCCTTTACCCTTTATAACTCCTCGAGTCCCCCTCCCCCTTACTTCTGGTCACCACTATACTGTTGTCTGTGTTTTTCTTGTTTGTTCATTTGTTACTTTCAGTTTTATATACCACATATTAGTGAAATTATATGGTTCTTGACTTTTTCTGGCTGATTTATTTTGCTTGTCATAATATGCTCAAGATCGGCCTATGTTGTCACAAATGGCAGTATTTCATCATATGACTGAGTAGCATTCCTTTGTACCACATCTTCTTTATTCAAGTGTATATCAAAAAACACCTCCATGTCTTGGCCACTGTGAATAATGCTGCAATGAACATAGGGGTGCATATTTAATGCAATTGCCATCAAAATCGCAATGACATTTTTTTAAAGAAATAGAACAAAAAAATCATCATATTTGCATAGAACCACAAAAGACCATGCATAGCCAAAGCAATCCTGAGAAAAATAGAACGAAACCAAGGTATTATACTCCCTGACTTCAAATTACACTACAAACTGACAATAATCAAAACAGCATGGTATTGGCAGAAAAACTGTTAGTGTTTTCAAGCTGAATGAACCTCATGGTCACATCCCTGGATGAAGTTTCACAACCTATTCATGGATAAGAAATAAACTGAGTTGATTTTTTTTTACAGGATCCTGCTCATAAATAAAAGGTATTATATTATTTTTTTCATATACATATACATGCACACACACATACACACACATATATATAAAATACACACATATATATAAACTTGTATCTCTGAAAGTGTGAAAGCAATATACATATAAAATGTTATCAGATCCCTGGACCTAGAGATAAATGCAGATCAAAAATCTCTACCATGCACTTCATGTTAATTACTTAATTTGATTTTTCCTTTTTTTTTTTTTAGTTAACTCAAGATTATATTTGTAATTCTAGGGCAGGGAACTAGATAGGTATGACATGGCTAGGAAAGGAGATCTAATTTTCACTATCATCCTTTTGTACCATTTGAATGATTACCTATTTAAGAAATTGATTTTAAAGTGATTTTAAACTATTTTCTTTCCCAGTACTTTCCTCCTCCATATTGTATTTACTTCATCTCCCCTACTTTTTCTTATCCTTCCATTGCTTTTTTTTTAAATATTAATCTTTGTTGGTGTTTGCTGGGGGTAGAGGATATTAGCAGACTAAATGGTAATGGAAAAAATATAATAAACATTATATGTTTCTATTTTTAGTCCACATAATATTTCACATTCTCTTTGTTTCCTTTTTGTATCACTACTTAATTCCTTTTTTAAAACTATTTTTTGCTTTTCAGTTATAGTTGACATACAAAGCTATGTTAGTTTCAGTGATTAGACATTATTATATAACTTACTAAGTGATCATCCTGTTAACTCTTGTATCCATCTGACACTATACATAGTTATTAGAATATCATTGACTATATTCCTGATGCTTTACTTTACATCACCATGACTATTCTGTAAGAGCCAACTTGTACTTCTTAATCCCTTCACCTTTTTCACCCATTCCCCCTAACTCCCCTCCCATTTGATAGCCATCAAAATGTTCTTTGTATCTATGATTTCTGTTGCTGTTTAGCTCATTTGTTTACTTTGTTTTATAGATTCAATTGTTGATATGCATTTTATTGTCACTTTATGGATCATTTTCTCCTTGTCCTCTTCCACCACCACCCCCCCCTCCTCCTTCTTCTTGAAAATCCATTAACATTTCAGGTAATACTAGTTTGGTAGTGATGAACTCCTTTAGTTTTTTCTTACCTGGGAAGTTCTTTATCTGCCCTTCCATTCTAAATGATAGCTTTGCTGGGTAGAGTAATCTTGGTCGTAGGTCCTTGCTTTTCATCACTCAATATTTCTTCCCACTCTCTTCTGGTCTGCCCAGTTATGTTGAGAAATCAGCTGACAGTCTTATGGGAACTCCCTTGTAGGTAACAGTTTTTCTCTTGCTGCTTTTAACTTTCTCTCTTTATCTTTAAACTCTTGGATTTTAATTATAATATGTCTTGAAGTGAGATTCTTTGGGTTCATCTTGTTTGGGACTCTGTACTTTCTAGACTTGTATGACTATTTTCTTCACAAAGTAGGCAAAATTTTGTCATTATTTTTTCAAATAGGTTTACAATTTCTTGTTATCTCTCTTTTCCTTCCAGCACCCCCATGATGTGAATGTTGGTTTGCTTGTAGCTGTCCCAGAGGCTCCTTACACTCTCCTCATGTTTTTTGAGTTCTTTTTCTTTTTTTTTTTCTTTCTGTCCTGATTGGGTACTTTTTGCTTTCTTATATTCCAAGGTGCTGATTTGATTCTCAGCTCCATCTACTCCATTGTTGATCCCTTGAAGAACAAATTATTCTTCATTTCAGTTATGTATTCTTTATTTCTGACTGGTTTTTTTTTAATGGTTTCTATGTCCTTTTTCGTGCTGTTGGAGCTCTCACAAAGTTCCTCAAGCATCTTTATAGCCATTGTTTTGAACTCTGTATCTAGTCGTTTGCTTGCCTGCATTTTATTTGGTCCCTTGTTTTGGAGATTCCTTATGTCCTTTCGTTTGGGATCTGTTTCTTTGTCTCTGCATTTTAGCTCCTTCCCTATGTTTGTTTCTATTAGGTAGAACTGCTCTGTCTCTCAGACTTAGTAGGGTGGCCTTGTATATTAGGTGCACTGTGATGTAGCCCAGTGACACAGCCTGTCCAGTCACCCAAGCTGGGTGCTCCCGGTACACCCTTTGTGTGCACTGTCCTGTTGTAGTTGAGCCTTGATTGCTATTGTCATCACTGGGAAGGACTCACCCCAGGTCCATTAGCTGTGAAGACTGGCTGTGACTACAGCAGAAGAGCTGTTGTACAGTAGTCGACCCTATGAAGCAGGACTTGTTTCAGTGGGTCTTTGGTGCTCACCAAGTCCGCACCTTGAGTGTGTCATACATGGAAATGGTGGGGGTATAATCTGGTGTGGTCTGAAACGGTCCACCAGGAGCACTGGCTTGGAGCCTCCGAGGACACGCAAAGTCGGCCATGGCCTATACCCTGCCTGGGGCCACTCAGCACGAGCTCCAGAGTGATCTGCAGATGGCTGCTGCTTGTGCTAAGCTCGGAGGTGCCCAAGAGAAGTCAGGCTGTGAACCAAGGCCAGCTGTCGCTAGTGCTGGGCCTGAAGCCACTTAGCAAGGGGTAAGGGACACAAAGAAGCCAGGTGCTGCTCATTTGAGACATTTTAGAAAAGTCTAAAGCATGAAGACTTGCTTCATCTTGACCAGTTCTCTGACTCTCTTAATTCTTTGCAGAATTTATTTCCTTTTCATTTTTCTTTCATACAGCACTTCTTTTTTGACCTGTGGTTGAATTCTACCTCTCTTCCTCCCTCTTCTTCACCATACACTCAGTCCAGGTGAACTTCTTCCCTGTCATGTTTCAGTTAGTGTCTATGCATAAGAGATCTTAAAATATTTACCTCAGCTCATACTTACTTGTCTCTTTAATCCTCTAAATTCACATTTCTATAGCTATGTTTTCAAGTGTGATATTCAAAGAAGTAAACTCATTCTTCAGTGCTCCAGGTCTGCTCCTCCTCTTTTCCTTTTCTATGATTCTTATGACTCAGGTATTGATTCAGTCAAGCAACTGATATTAGAGACTTCCAGTAATGTTTCCGAATTCAGGATAAACTCTATCTACCTCCATTTATTTATTTATTTATCTGTTTGTTTTAATAGATAATGCATAAATGAGATACAAAATAGAAAAGATGCAAGACCCCCAATTCCCTTTCTCACAGAAAGTATGACCAGTTACTGTTCTGTTACTTCTTTTCCCAAGATGACCTTTTTCTCTGTGAAGATGTGTAAATATATCTGTGTACACATATACACACAAACACACACAGACCACATATTGTTCCCCACCTTTCTTTTTCAATTCTGTAGTATATTTTGAAAAATATTCTACACAATTCAAAAAGAGGTCCCTTGTTTATTTGTTTTTTTTTTCTTTTAACTGTTGCAAGTTACTCCATTAAATGTGGCCTGCAGTATGGCATTCCATTAAGTGTAGAAAAACAAAATGTATGACAATAGTGCAAAGGCTAGGAGAGGAGAAATGGGAATATACTATTGTAAAGTTTTATACTGCACCAAGTATACCATGTTAAACTGGATTATAGATTTATGCTATAAATACTAATACAACCACAAAGATGCAGAAGATATCTCTTCAAACAGGTCTCTCTGAAGCTTGCCACAGCTACCTGTATATACCAAATTTCAATTTTAAAAGAGCAAACATTGCCTTTGTTCCCCTTTCTCTTTTCTAAAACCAACAATAATTGCATAATGTGTTGTGTTTATTTCTTGCTGTCTTCCTTTACTCTGATCAAACCTCCCCGCCCGTAGTCACCCTTTTTATACATACATACTAACTTTCAGTGCTAAATGCTTTCATCATTTCATTAACGTTGACATTTCCCTTTCTATGTCTTGATTTTTATTATATTCTTGATTGACTTGAGAAAGGAGAAACAAGGAAGAAACCATGTCTCCTATATTAAAACTTTAAGTGCCTGTTTCTCCTTCAGGAATACCTCCACACAGAAAAAATTTCAAGGGTGTCTACCAGAGATGTTTGTATTTACTCACAGCTACTATGCTTAATGTTTTGGTTTTTATGAATTCAGGGTGTTATGTTTGAAAACCTTTATTATCCTTAAAGACGTAAGACAATCTAATTATGCAGGTAAAAGGAAAGGAAAATCAACTGATTCTGTGAGTTGTAAAACTAAAACCCATTCTTGCTTTTCTTATATCCTCAATAAATCTTTCCCATATTCCACCAAGCAAAATAATGATTGCCAAAATCAGTTTCAAAAATCCAAATATAAAACATCAAAAATGTTACAGAAATTAAATACGCTATGTGTCTAGAGTGAGAGTCTTAGGACAAACAGGTGAAGGCCTACCCAAGCTCGTACAATTCTACCTTTTCCTGATATTTCAGAAAACTAAACATATGATCTTGATATATTTTTATATAATATATTTAACAATTGTTTTGTGACATGAAGTTAGACTGCTTAAATATGTAGTCTAAGTGGATTATAGAAAGATTCTTGAGTATATCACTTATTTTCTTATTTCCTTTTCCACAGGGCTTTGTCACCAGAGGTCACTTTGTTAGCCACCCCTAAGTGACGACTTCTTATATTTCTGATGACATGATGCTGCCCTGGGAATGCCCATAACACAGCTGTCACCACCATCTGTACATTTTCATTATCTCTGTGAAATATTTTTCTCATACCATCTGATATTCTGACCTTTCCTAATTACTCCAGTGGGGTAAAATATTTTTTCCCCATCAGCATTATATCCAGTTCATCTGGCAGCATTGACTTGTCCCCATAGTTTCCAGTAATAAGACTGGTGAACCAACTTTTATTTTACTTACTCTTCATCACAACTTTCACCTCCTAACAACTTGGGCAATAGTCCAAAGATAAATAGATCACAACTCAAATTGAATATCATCACATTATCATGTACCAATTATGAAAATAAAGATTTGAATAATTTGCTCTTCCTTCTATAAAGTATCATTTGGTAAAGTTAACCCTTCCATAATCTACATGTCATCAGCTACACTTAGTGTCATCTACATTAACATGTTCAAACCTACATCTCAGACAACATTAATCACTCTTTGTCTGTGCTCTCGACAATAGCACTGATTATCATTATTCCTTTACCTGCCTGTAATACATGTTTTCAACCGCACAGAAGATCTAATATTTAAGCACTTCCTCTGTGCTGTCATGGTGCTAAATGCTGCACATACTTTTAACTTTCCCAGTACTTATTTAACTCACACAAAAGTTTAATGAAGTAGGAATTATTACTATCGCATTTTATAGTTGCAGAAATGGAAGCACACAGAGGCTAAATAATGTGCCCACACAGCAGTAAGTGGTGGAGCTCAGACTTCAAGCACTCAAGTACAGTTCCAGGGCTTGCACTTATCGCTAGCGATAAACTGCTTCTCAAAATGAAACACACAGGGCCAGTGATTTCTTAACAAAAACTATACTGATGGACATTTAGGTTGATTTGTATCTTTTGCTTTTATGGACAGTGTTATAATGAATATCTTTGTTGATACATTATTTTGCACGTAAGAGTTTATCTATAGAATAAATGTACTGAAGTAGAATTTTAGTTCCATATGATTTCCACTATATGTGGAATCTAATGAACAAAATAAACTAACAGAGTGGAGACAGACCCATGGATACAGAGAACAGATTGACAGCTGTCAAGGGGAAGAGATTGGGGGCTAAGAGAGAAGGGTAGAGGGATTAAGCAAAAAAACAAAATTAATGGAGACCGATAACAGCATGGTGATTGCCAGAGGGAGTGGGGATGGGGAGAGGTGAAGAGGATAAAGGGAGAATAAAAGGTGATGGACGGAGGCTTGTCTTGGGATGGTGAAGCACAATATAATATGCAAATGATCTGTTGTAGAATAGTATACCTGAAACCTCATTTATATTATTAACCAATGTCACCCCAATAAATTCAATAAATTTTTTTAAATCAAAGAGTTTATACATTTTACATTTTGATAAGTATTGCCAAAATATTCTCCATAAGTGGTGGTAAGAATTTATATTTCCAAGAGCCTTAGATTAAAGTATGTGAAGTGGGGGGTTAAAAGCTGCTTATTAGGGCAGTAAAAAAGAAAAATGATACATAAAACAACGTATTTTACAAGTTTTAAGTTATTTTTGAAGTGTATCCACCTGTTCTTTGCTTTTCATCTCCCTCGGGTGCCCTCCTCTACTAAAGCAATGCAATTATAAGGTCTTGGCCACAAAGCATTTTGTTCAAATATTCAGAATCTAAGCAAAAGTATGTGTTTGGTACTTCTGAAGGATAAGGAAGGATGAAGTTATCTAGACTAGATCTGTTTCCATTTCAACTGGGATGTATAAATTAACAGGTAGTAAACAAGGGGCCACTGTGTGAGCAGAAGTGTGCACATGTAGAGGGAGCGGCAGTTATATCCAAAGAGTTTTTGGAAGTTACTTCCATATAAGATATAATGTTCATTAAAGAGTTAGTAATTTTAAAACGTGCCCATTTTAAGCTTGCACACATGTTATTAAAACTCAATACCGTAGTTACCACAGCAATTGTTTAGAATTCAAACCAAAAAGAGATCTTTTCCTGGCAAGAATATTTTATTATTGACATTATTTGGAGATGCTAACGCTGGTGATAACAAAAAGCAGATTGAATTTAGCCAGTTTTGTTATTGTTTTTGAAATCTCTCCCTGCAGTGCATCCTTTAATCCCAGTTCTGCCCTTATTTTTCCACTGTCTGAAGCCTACTGTTCTCAACTGAAATAATGAATGTGAAAATACATGGCACTGGGCCTCAACAAGTTATCTACGGTGGTGATTGCAGTGGTGAGTGTTAATCATTGGCAGGCTTTATCCTTTGCAAAGTACACAGAGGCTCCTTTTCAAACCACTTTGAAGTTTAGCACATCAAATTAGGATTTTTTATTTGGACTGTCACTGCAAATAGATTTTTGACTATTTTTCTAGTGATACTAAGGATCATTTTCAATGATCAAATACATGCTAGTTCTTAGCCGTTAAAATTAACTAGGTAAAGAAAAGGTCTCCCTTCTCATTTTCCTCTCACTAAAATACCAGTATAATGAAGACTTAAGGAGAGCACGTCCAAAGTACAGCTTATAACAGATCCTTAGTCAAAGCTGTTGTTTCTTTTCTCCAATTTCATGGGCTTTGAGCAGTGTGACCTTGGGTAAATATCTTAACATCCATAAGCCTAAGTAAAATGATTAAAATACTTGCTTTCACAGGGTTGTTGTGAGGATTAAATTAGGTAATTCACAGAGTATGTTGCATGGTATCTGGACTACTGAATGATAAAGCATTCAAAATTATCAACTACTACTACTATTAACTCTGAAATTAGAAAGATCAAACCAAAATAGATCCTTATTGCACCCTCAATCCTCACCCCCATCTTTCTCTCCCTAAATTCTACGTTGCTGCCACCAAAATAGTTTAATTTGTCACGGTATTTTCCTTTTCTTTTCTTTTTTTCTCATTCATTGCTCTCTTTAGTTTTTAAAAATCCTCTTCATTTAATCTCAGCAATCCTTTATCACTTCAAAGTAGCAGTATCTGTGTGTGATGTTGTATATACATTTTGTAGTTTTCTGTGGCACTAATTTAAACACTAAAATCCAACCATTTTGTCCATGGAATATTATTGGTTCTGTACCTTAAAAATCTGACATCTGAGTTAAGTTTTAGGGACTCATTTTTAAGTCAGGGACTTAACTTGTTTTGGGGTTTGTTTGTTTTTTTTAAGATAAACCATGGGTCACTCTGCATGTCTGGCAGATCAGGACCAGTGTAAATCTCAATACACAATAGCCTGTACTTATCAAAAGTCAGATGAAAGATAATATTTTTCTAGTCCAAAGACTTTCAGAACAAGTGAAATATAAATGTAAACAAGGTAGTGCACCAAAATCTCCTTCAGTGAATACTGCAAACCCCAAATGCTTTATCTGAAAACAAATAAATAACCTCAACTTGATACCAATAATACCTCACAGCATTTTCAAAAGCAAACATTGTTCAAAAAGCACTTCACAAAGTTATTAAATAAGATATTGAGCTGTTGAAGGTGGTGACAGAGAAACATTTTGATTGGCTAAAAACAAACTCAGTATACCACCACTGCCCCAACTAGTATTAAATCAGAAAAAGTTGTATTAGCAACTAAAGATTTCTTCACAATAATAAGCTGCTTATTATTTATCTATAATAAGTGATTTGTTGTCATCAAAAAATCAATAATATTACCTATGTAATACATTGTCTTCATTTTATTTATCATTAACTATATTTTTAATTTAAACTTTACTTTTATTAATCTTGTCTGCTAAGCATTTGAGCATTGATTCTGTTGTTATTAAACTTATGTTATATAGTGCCTTTATAAATGTTTTAAAACAATAAATACTTATCTACAAATATTTTATAAATTGGTATATTGAGTATATTAAATCTCCAATACTGGTGTTTTGTTTTATCAGTCCTAACAACAGTTAATGGAAAACTGGAATAAATAGCAGTATTTCAGCATTTCTCAAAGTAAACAAATTAAATTTCTTCAAGATACAGGTATTACAGTCCCTGTATGCATGCTGCCCTAGCTTGCTCTAGAGGGGAAAAAAGGAGTATTTAAAATTCATCTTCAGCTTATCTTCAAACTCAAGTGATCTCATCTAATTTCTGGTTAAGCAAGAAATGTGCCATATTAAAGTATGACGGTAATTTTTCTTCTATGTTAACCTTTTTTTTTTTCTGCTTTTAGAACTCTGTCAATGATTTTCAGTACATTTCACACAGGATCAATGAGGCAAATTTAAATGTGTCCTGAACATTCACTTGTCTCTGCATATAAAAGTCAATCAAATGCCTGGTTTTCTTTTCATTTTGCAAATGAAAATGTGTTCTAATATATTGGTGTTGAAGGAAACAAGAAGGGATTCCGTGGAATGTTTTTGATGTCACCTTGAAGAAATTGTCATACACCATCTGCTGGTTTATTGAGCGTACAAAATGGCAATGTTGATGAATTCTTCTTTAATAAATGACACATATCGACACAGCCATATTCTAATGACTAGAAGCATGCCAAGGTGCTTTGAAATACATCCAGCTTCAATTATCCATAGGTCTTTTGTATTTGTAAAGTGACAAACACTCTAAATAATCTGTTTTGTTTTGTGCAGTGCTTCATTTATAAATGCTGGTAAGTATGTCCTTCAATCCGGCTCACAAATGAGAGGGTTAATAGTCTTCCTGTCTTCATTGTCTTTGTGGATTGTCATCTGAGAATTCTTACTCTGTTAAGACTATACAGGCTGAAAAAAGGTTGATCTAGTTCAATGTCAAAAATAACTTAGAAGGCATCCTCTCTGTTTTATTCCTTAGATTTAGTCACATAAACGTGGAGCAAAAAGACAAGGTAGCCTAGCAATGAGAATTATTTCATAAATCATTAAGCTTAAACTCTTTATAGACTCCCAAATAAGAAGGAAATTTAAAACAACTCCTTAAGCACAAAGAGTTGGGAGTTCAAATGTGGATGATGAAGAGGGAGAAAGAGTGCTGTTATAATTAATAATTAACTAATTTTTTTAAGAGAAGGAGATATTTATGAAATGTAAAAAAAAGCATGGGTTATTTCAGAATCTCAACTCTAAAACTTAAACACGTAAGTTGACAAGCTCAAAGGAACGTACAGAAATGTACATTCAGTTATTGGCCCCCCGTTCAGCATTGCTTTGTGGTCGATGGTATTAGTCAGGGTTCACCTTAGGAACTGGAATTACTCTAGGCACCTTAAGCAGGAAAGGAATCCAGTCAAGGAATTCTGTAAAATCTTTGGGAGAACCGGAGGCAGTGACTGAAGGCTGAGCCGGATCTAACCTCTACCGGAACTGGGAAGGTAGGGAATCAGGAATCGCTGATAAAACTACCGAGCGACTTAAAAAAAAAAAAAAAAAGAATAAAATAAAACATAAAACAATGAAAACACGAGGACTGCAGCTCTTCAAGAATAAAACCCACTGCCAGAGTAGATTCCACAGCTCCCAGGAGACTGATCCTGGAACACTGGCCCCAGAGATGGGCTGCCTCCTCCAGCACAATTTCCTCCTGACACCTTTAGCTCTGCTTCTCAAACATGCCTGCTAGCAGCACACAACATAAAGCCAGCAGGAGATGTCCCCAGCTCACTTATCCCCTCCCTGAGATCTGGCATCTATATAGAGGAAGTTATTTCAAATACAGAACCAAAGATGCCAGAGAGACTGAGTATCATGGTATTTGGTCTCTTTCAGCACCTTTAGTACTGAAAGGTCCACGAAAAGGATGCAGACATGAATATTTACACCAATTAACCATATTCAATATATTTACAAAGTGTTTTCACCGTCAAAGTAACATGTTCTCCTCATAAAAACCTGTTGAGATAGGTAGTGCTATACCCATTTAACAGAGAAAGAAATTACAATTTGAAGTTGTTCCATGTATAAAATTGCAGATAGAGTAAGGTGCTAGGAGAAATAAC
Source organism: Mormoops blainvillei (assembly GCA_004026545.1). Lineage (NCBI taxonomy): Eukaryota > Metazoa > Chordata > Mammalia > Chiroptera > Mormoopidae > Mormoops > Mormoops blainvillei. The sequence goes on along the minus strand of PVJD01002725.1, from coordinate 110,916 downwards.
TTGATTACACAGGCTTACTTTGAAATTCTTTGCATGAATACCACACTGCTTCTATTGGGATTTGCTGAGTAAAGCCATTATATATTGATTATCAAATATCTATAAAGGAAAGATTCATTTAGTTGAAACTCAAAAAAGAAAGGCCAGCCAGTGAAAAATAGCACATACTTTTATAATAAATATGAAGAAAGTGTTCTGAAATTAAATAACAGAATACATTTATTGAATCAAAGAAATAGATCGTCCAAAAATAATAGCCCAAAAAAGTAGTTGTATATCAAAAAATCTGATATGTGGGGAATGTTCTCTTTGGAATAGTTTTAAATGACAGAATCAAGTTATAAAACACTGTACCATATTATCTCAAGTTATTAAAATGTTAGAAGACTACATACATTTATTACACAAAATTAGATGGCTATCTCTGGATAACGGTACTTTGAGTGTCTTCATGACATCACTCATTCATAGGGTTGCCAGTAGTCGGAGCTAGCTCAAGGGTATGTAACACACATTTAGTTCTTTAATATTTTTCTCTTTTCTTCAAACTCATATTTTAATTTTAAAAATATTAAACATTCCTCTTAAGAAAAAACAAAAACTTTTAAGAGTGTGAAGGCATTAATAATTGACAGACGCAGGACAAAGGTAGGTAGAAGAATGGTAGTGAGGTAAAATTTTCCAAAAAAAAATAGTTTAAGGGAAGTTTTTAAATGTATGGTTCATATTAAAAAGAAAAAGAAAAATCTCTCAAGTCCTTGATATTTTTAAAATAAAATCATAGGAATATTATAGATTTTGGATATCATAAAGCATCACTCACATATTATTTTTAAAATCCATTTTTATAAATATAAATTCTCAGGCAACAAAACTAAAGCTGTATGTCGACAATAGACATAAAATAGACATTGTGCTCAGTATCTTACCTTCTTAAGTGACTTGTTTATCCTTGTTCCCTTAACTCATTTGATATATAATCATTCAAATAAAATTTAAATAGCATTCGCTATTTTGTGTTATCCAAATAGCATCATTCAAAATAAATTTTACTTTTTTCTATAAATTGCCACTGTAGTAAGAAAATAAGTACTATGTAAACCTCATTACCAACTTTGAAAATAAAGTTTTGCCTATCCTTATCTGTAAAATGGAAAATAGAAAATCATTTTCAGGCAGATCGAGTCATCTAATTAAAGGAAAATAGTGATAGTTTTAGCAGCAAGAACAGCACCAGGTGGAGTCAGATGGGACCTTAGTTCAGCAACCTCAAACCATAAGAGAAAGTTTATTTGGAAAGTCACAGAGGTAGAAGTGAGTTGTAGAAGGAATAGGTTCAGGAAACAAATTACAGAGGCAAAAGAAGGGCCCTTGGAACTAAGGAGAGAGAATGGTAAAGGTAAAGCACCTGGAGGGACAGGAGGGGGACAGGAGTGGCACAGTCCTGGTCCTGAGAGGAGGATTACACAGTGTCCTCTGCTCTAAGGGTTCTTAAAGGCAGGGATTTTAGGGAGGTCTTAGGGGAGGATCTCAGTAGAATATTCCTCAGCTTTTAAAGGAGTGTCCTTTCAGGGTTGTGGTCTTTACTGATTGGTCAGCACTAGGGCAGGGGGTCAGTATTGCAGCTGGTCCTGAGGCAGCTGTGGCCGTAGCCTTGACCGGTTTTATTTTTTTTCTGGGCCTGGAGCCAGAACACAACTGCGGTCTAAATGTTATCCCTAGGGGTTAATGCTTAAGGGAGTGGTCGTGGAAGGGCCCACTTGGGAGTCGTATGAGGCCACTCTTCAGCCCGCTGTTCCTCCTCCAAGGGGTGCCTGCTGCATGACTAGTGACATGCCAGCGATGTGAAAGGTCAGGGGCTCTAAACCTCGTGACCAGCAATATGCTAGGGAAGGAAAGCCACCCTGGGGTGAGGTCCCTGTTTCCACAGTTTTGGCAGTCGCTAGGTACCCGGGGCTTTCTGCCCTACTGACCTTCTGTTCCTGGCCTGTCGTCCGTGCTCTGCTCGCGCCTGACTGCCTCCCACAGAGGGAACCGAAAGCCTGGAGCCCAATGCCTACAATTTTTTAGTTAGTCTCGAAGAAGTAACATGAGGTCAAAATAATAGAATAGTATATGGAAGGGAGCTTTTCAACTATAAAAATGCTATGACTAAGCTTCATATTTTACTAAGAAAAAAGTATTCCTAAGCTAACATTTTAAAAACAGACCATAATCCATACTTCAATTTATGGAACGAAGAAAACAAACTTTAGTTTTTGTTAACTCTTTCGATGAGATTTTGTGGTACGTCAATATGATTTTGAAATTTTTACAATTGATAGCTGTCTCTTTTCAGTCTGAAAGGTTCCTATTTAATACACATTTGAGGCTGTGTGGTGCTGAAGTTTATTATTAAATGAAAGTAAAAATCTATACAATTGAAGCATGGTCTACCTTAAATACTTCGAAATAGAAACCTTATGTTTAATGACAATAAACTAGAAATAAGATGACACATTTTTCCTTCTGGGACCTTGAAAAACCACACACACATATACGCACACATATGCATATATCTAGCTAAAAACTTTGTTTCTGATAATGTGATTTTTTAAAAAGTCAACTCTAAATTATTATACCAATAAGATATAATTAGCCAATCATTTATTTTCTTCATGAGCATACTCAAAATTAATAATACTATTTCTCCTCAAGTGGCCTTTCAGACTTTATCTCCGGCCTGCAGCACACCCTGCTCTGCATGGCGCTGTTCGTACCCTGGTACTGAACTGAATTCCAGTTTAAGGGGTCAAGTCATCTTGAACTCAGCGCTGTGCATAAATGCAAATCTGAATATCCATGGATAATTTATAGCTTCTACGTCAAATGTTGTTGGAAAGCATTTGAGAATAGTTTGCAGATTAAGCAGAGATGAAATTTCAAGGGGATTGAATGGGGATTAGCTGCTACTCTTTTGGAGTCTCAGGCCTATGGAATGCTAGGCACTAGACCACAAAACTCAGATATTCTAACCCACCGGATCTTATACTCATCGGTGCCACTTACCTCAATAGATTATGCCATCTCTAGTTACACCTCCATAACTGTTTCCTAATGTCTTACTTTTTCTCCCCAAAATACATTCTGATCTGTTTCAAGAGTAATTCTTATATGCTCCTAAGCACATTAGCCAAGGCATTCTTAAGAGATGATTCGTAGTCCCTATGACCATTACTGACAGCACTGAAAACCAAATGGATGCAGAGGCACTGCTGTGGTGGTTACCCTACGGTCAACACCGCATCAACGTCCATGTGGCCTGTTCATTTCGCTTAGCTACTAAGGCTCATTTTTTCCTGTCACTGCCCCCCACCCACCCACTCAAGTTATTAAGTGCCTGTATTTTCAAGTACTCCTGGTGTATTTGAAGACTGCAAGCACATATTTGCCCAAACAAAATATTATTATAATAATTTATAAAGTCATGTCATTCCCAGCCCAGGGAATACATGGATTCACTTATATATTACTTGGGGGGAAATTTATATTTGCTTAGAACCATGAAATTTTCAAATTGAAAAAATGTGGCTTCTCTGTGTGTGAATAACTAAGAGATATTAATATTAAAAGAATTGGACACAGAGATGTGCATATGAACTTGAAACAGATGGGAAGTGTGGGTAGATGTATGCTAAAGAATTCAATTTCAGTAAAACATGAAGCCAGAGATAATGCTCCCATAAGTCTCACTACGCACTTCTTCCTTACTGTTCCCTCACATTTTTTCCCATTCACTTAACTGCCACCACCTTAAAAACCATCAGTGGCTAGGGTAATACAGATATGCTAGGAAGGAAAGTCACCTCGGGGTGAGGTGGGGGAAGATACAAAAGAAGAGAGTGGAGTAGACAGAATTTTGAGGATTTTGAGGAGAGGCAGCAGAACTAAAGTTTTCTGCTGTCACTGGCACTCAGACTGAAGGAATAGCCCAACCTTCTGTTGTAAGCTGGTGATTTCATTCCAAAAGCAGCCATAACTGAGCTCTTTCCAAAAAAGGAATCAGTAACTTTTATAGGAAAGTCAGAATTTCCCAAATGTAATCCCAAAAGAGTTACCTGTTGTGAGGTGGGCCTCAGAATGTTTGGGGTCACCTCCCAGTATTCCCCATTACAGGGAACTGGTTAACATTGTTAGTAGATGGTTTGGGGGAGAGATACTTGACAACCTCCTATCAACAAAACAATTTTTATATTAGTAATGTGGAAGAATTGTCAAAAGTACAAGGAAAATCATCTAAGTCAAAGGCGGGCCTGAAGTTGCAGCTGTATTTACGATGTGAAAATTTTATTGAAAAAAATAAGTATAACGTATACCAGTCTAAAATGGTGTTAAAATATTTTACAACTGGCATGGCATGGATAAGGACCAGTTAAAATGGACACAGGCCAGAGTGTTGGGAGAGAGCCTTAGGAGAAGGGCATCTAGGGGAAGGGCTGGGCCAACCTAGGCTTCAATGTGCATTTCATTACTTTAACAACCTGTATGAGCAAAACAATGTGTGTACCATTTGAATTATAGCCCCACCTTGATATACTCCAACTGTTGATTACATTCCATTCATGGTTTCTAGCGGCCTGACCTTCTACCTAGCAACTAGCAGGAACCAGCCTGTTCAGAGTGGCACACACCTTCACATTGTTTGCCGCATACATATTTTACTCTACATCAGTCATTTAGCGTCTGACATCGGATAGCTATGGTTTGTTTCCCAGAAGCTTGGAGTCATATGAAAATAATGTCAAAACAGATTCTGTTTCTTTTCACAAAAAGTCTAAGAGCTTGGCTAGCATATTAATCAAGGGTACTAATGGGTGAAATAATGGAATATTTAATCAAATATTCAGCCAGTTATTGCTAATACCAACATAAATATAGCAAGTGAAATTTCACATCAGAAGTCTATACCAAAAGTTTTTCTTAACTGAAAGATTAAAATAAAGCTGGAATTTTTAAAGAATATCAGTATTAAAATGTCCATTTCTTCAATTATTTTATATGTCTTATTGTACCCATGTGAAATAATTAGCGATGCCCTCTCCAGTTCAGCTAGGGATGGTTTTTATGGGATTACTCCAGCCAATTTACTGTTAAACAGAGTGATCATGGTAAAAATATACCTCTTAATTTACCAAATTAATAATGTCAAGTAACAAGTGGATAAATAACTATATATGAGAATTATGTATACTTTTTCAATGCTTACTAAATCTTTTTTAAATTAACCTCAGAATTTCACATATTGCTATATTATACACCTCCAACTGTTCTGAGTTAAGAAAGGGCATAAAATTATTTGAGAGTTTTATGTCTTCCAAAGCATTTTTACATGATTTACATTTTAAAAAGTAAAGCTATAAATAATGCTAAATTACTTTTGAGAACTAAGAAGACACCCAAATCAAATAGAAGAAGAGAAAAAAATAAACTAAATATCAGGACAAAATGATTTTCTGTCTAAACCAGAGATAGTACTCTGAAGGAAGCAGAGAGAAACTGGAAAGGAAGACCTGGTTGCTAAAGGACGATTTAATGAATATAACATTCATCATAAAAGTATAATATTTATTTGAAGAATATAACATATAAACAGCTTTCCTACCCTGACTGTTAATCTCAGTTAGAATACTTTGCTCACAAATAATAGAAAATCTTACTTGACCTGGCTTAAAAATTAAAGACAATGTATTGACTCATGTAATTAAAAGAACATAAAGGTATGTCTTGTTCAAGTGAGACTTGAGCTACGGAGACCAGTGCGTCACCAATAATCCAGTGCCTTTGTCTTTCCAACCTGCCTTCTGCCAAGCTGGTTTCATGCTAACAATGACTCCTCTTATAACACCATGATGACTACATGCAGATCCCTGGGACACATGCCTCTTCATATGCACAATGGTGAAATTGTATTTACTCAGCTGTTTCAAGATTAACTATCTTTGTGCTGGCCGATATGATACCCCATGTCTACCCCTTGAACCACATCTTGTATCCAGGGAGGTGCAATCAACTGACTGGGGCATTCTAGATCAAACACTTCATACCTAGAACTTTTCTTTAGCTTCCCTAGAACCATATGGAACCATAGGGATCAGCTTCCCAACCCCACATGACAAAACAAAACTCTGAAACCACTGGGAATGGGTGCTGGGAAGGCATCCAACAAATACCCTCCATAGCACAGAGGTGCAAGAATATTGAGGGGATATAAAACACAAAAATGGATGTTTTCTCAACTATGTCTTTGGTATTTTGATGTTATTGTGAGAAGTTTTTATAAGGGATATGTAGCAAACCAAAATCAAAGGCAACGTGTAAACATAAAAGTCAGCAATGCATTTACTTCGTTTGGCGCTATGACAGAATATATTACCATGTGTTTTTAATAGTAGATGATTTTTAAGGGTTTAATCATTGAATATTAAACATTAAATCTGAATGTGTTGAGAATGTTAATTATATTTATATTGAAATAAGTGAATCAATATAAAAAAACAAAGTAATATTTGGTTAATAAATACTCTGACAGAATAGCATATTTGCACTGGTTATAGCTATTGATATAAATAAGTGGCATTTACATGTACTTATTTTTCTGCCAACAAAACTTCAATTATGAGAAAAAAATAACTGAAGACTTCTGTTTAGATAAATGTTCTAGAAAATCCTGAACACTTTAACTAGAATACATTGAAGTTAAAATTTTTAAGAAATGTATGAATTTGCAGTAAAACTGTCAAGAAAAAATTATTAATGCATTTTCAACACAATAAAAGAACACAATGCATCTGAAGTCCATATATGAAAATGATATTTCATAAAAAAACAGCTCTTATTTGAAAGGGTTTGATGAGCTTGATCTAAGAACAAGAAAAACCATTAATGATAGAACTGGATAATTATGCCAAAAAGGAATCTCAAAATAATTTATAAGTTCAAGACACCTTTCCTTTAAAGAAAAAATCTAAGGGTAAAGATGGGGGAAATTATAATAATTCACTGTATAATTTTCTCATCAGAAGAATAGTATATATAAATAATATTTATTCTAAAGAGTTACTGGATTTTGAAATTATATTTAACTTATTAATTTATATTAGTATTATACACACACACACACACACACACACACACACATATATATTTCTCTTTGGTAGAATTCAGGTACTTTATATGGTACCATGTTGTAAGGATACTTTATGACCAGGGTCTCTGAGCTAGAATTTGTAACTAAAATTATGGAGCTAGTGTATTGTGAGAAGTGAACAGCATCAGCTAAAAGACTTTTAATGTTGCTCTCACATATAAGGGTTTTGAGCTTCAGTTAGTCTGTGCATGTGGTTTACAAATTGTGTTAAACTTATGGATCCCAATGTTTACTTTCATGATTATAATTAGCTGTGTTATTAGTCCAAATTGTATGTGGGTTGACACAAAGGAAATTAACATTTTATTATATGAAAATAGATTTCTATGTTAGTAAAATGCAAATTATCATTTGAAAAAATATTTCAAATTATGAGAAATTATGTTTCTCATCAAGTATCTCCTTTAGTCAAACTGTAGTGGCTGTCACTAAGATGTGCACATTCTCTGTGCCGCGTGTACTTCTCCTCACATGCCACACCATTACAGGAATAAAATTCTTCTTACTTTTCTAAGATGAATGATAAAAATGGGACAAACAACACCCTTTTAACACAATCACTGGGCTCTGTCATCCAGCCTGTGAAGAATCCATATGTGAGAAGAATTCCTTATTTCCTTCCTTAGTCATTTCTACTATCTCCTGCCTTTGAAATTAGGTCATGCTTTACTCTCTTTTTTTCTGCTCAGTATATTGCTTATAATTTTCTATTTCTCCATATAAAAGTCCTTTGTTCGCACACTCACAACCAACCCCAATGTCTAGCTCCACCTTTATCCAATTTTCCTCACACACAAAAAATTATCCTTTCCTCTTTCCTTTTGTGAGACAAAATTAATTCTGATCACAGCTGATGTGTACAATGGTGATAAGAACTATGATTAATTACAAATAAAGAGACCCAGGATTTTGTAGTGAGGTTAGGCTCAGGAAAGGAGGAAGGAAGGGAAGGCGGGAGGGAAGAAAAAGACTGGCTCCATTAATTTCTGAAACCTTGTAAGTACGGTTCCTTCAGAATTTAGAAAAAGGATTCATCCATTTTCTACTCATGTAGCTCTCAAATACTAGAATTTCAAAAAAAAAGAAAAATATTTTTCTTTCTTGCTTTATATCACAAAAATCACAAAACAGATATTAACATGTTTGCTATTGTATTGTTATGATAAATATACTGTCTTGGCTCTTGTCTGTATTAAATAGGCTTTTGTAGATGAGCTTGGGAACTAGAATGTGTACAATGAAGCAAAATATTCTTTGTTCCAAATAATCAATTCAGAAGTCAGCTTTTGAAACACAGTTAATTGATATGCTAACTACTTATATCAATAAACAGTTGTAAAAGAGGTACATTTATGGCATTATAGTACTTAGCAATGTTAAACACTCTAAATGACAAATTAAATTAAATTCAGACTTTGTTTACTTATCGTGGAGATTTTTAGCTGATGAATTCCCTAATGCTACTTTGTTTCTTCTAGATTAAGCTAAGTCAAAGGCACAACAAAATACTTTAGAAAATATAATTAAGTTTTATTTATATCTGGATAAAAATATCTTTCCCCTTTTGGGTATCTATCAACGCCTTCCCTGGCCATCTAGCCCTTTTCCCCTATCTCAAAAGCATTGACACATTCACAGAAGAGTGATTCTGTATCATCCATGTTACTGATTCTCCCAGGGGTACCAGTAGAAGAAGTAAACATGAAGTCCATTTCTGATTTTAATAAATTAAGTTGTCATATTTCACTCATGATCCTTTTTATTTTCTTTTCAAATATGATCACTCAATCAACTAAAGATCTTCTGACTGGCACAAGCAACCATATGCTTTATCAACTATGGGAAGCATTTTTCCTTCTGTCTACATCTGTTGTTAGATTTAACCACTGATATCAGACTGTCTTGAATGCTTTGAAAGGAATGCTTTCAGAAACCAAGTAGTCCTTCAGTGCTCATTTGTTCTTTACTCTGATTAAGAAGAGAGAGAAGATGGTGGCGTAGGTAAACACAACTCACCTCCTCGCTCAACCACATCAAAATTGCAACTAAACTATAGAAACCACCAATCAGAACCATCAGTTGAACTGAATGGAAGTCCCACAGAACTAAAGAAGAAACCACATCAAGACTGGTAGGAGGAGAAGAGACGTGGAACAGGCTGTTCCCAAACCCACATGTGGCTGATAAAAATTGGAAGGGATATCTCAGGAGCAAGGGCTCCCAGGCCCATACCAGGTCCCCTGGCCCAGGGTTCCAGTGCCAGGAAGATAAGTCTCCATAACTTCTGGCTATAAAAACCCGTGGGGATTGAGAGTGTGGAAGGTAGAAACTTCTGGAACCCTAGGCAGTTCCTCTTAAGGGGCCTATACACAGACTTTCTCAAACTCACTCCTTCTGAGCTCCAGTACCAGAGCAGCAGATTGAAAGGCATCAGAGACATATAGGGAGGAAGTGAATTGTCCAGCATCAGGTCCAGAGCTAGGAGGCAACTTTCTCACAGACAGAAGTGCTGGCAGAGGCCATTGATCCTTTTCTGAGCCCTCCCCCTACAGAGCCAGCATCTGGTTTCAGCAAACCCCATACCACTTGCTAAGTTACCCCAGGCCTGGCAATGGCAACGGTGGCCTTGGTTCACAGTTTGGCCTTCCGTGGACACCACCAAGCCCAGCACAAGTAGTAGCCACTGCAGATTGCTTTGTAACTCATGCTGTGTGACCCCGGACAGAACACAGGTGGTAGCTGAACTTAAACATGCCAACAGCAATCAAGGCTCAACTATTAGAGGTGGGTGTGCACAGCTCACACTGTGGACACACCTTGAGTACCAGCTTGCGTAATAGAGGAGGCTATGCCACGGAACCCTACAGGACACCTACTATATTAGGCTACTCTATCAAGCCTGGGAGTCATAGTAGGTCTACTTCATACAGAAAAATAAACACAGGGAAGCTGTCAAAATGAAGAGACAAAAAGACATGGCCCAAGTAAAAGAACAGATCAAAACTCCAGAAAGAACTAAACAAAAGTGAAGAAAAGCAATCTATCAGATGCAGAGTTCAAAACACTGGTTATAAGGATGCTCAGAGAACTTAGTGAGGGCCTGAACAGCATTAAAAAAAAAAAAACCCAGTCAAAAACAAAGTATACACTAATTGAAATAAATACCAATTTATAGGGAATCAACAGTAGAGTGGATGAAGCTGAGAATCAGATCAGCAATTTGGAACATAAGGAAGCAAAAGCACAACCAATCAGTAGAGCAAGAAGGGGAAAAAAATCCAAAAAAATTAGTAAGGAGCCTCTGGAATAACTTCAAGCCTACCAACATTCATATCAGAGGGGTGTCGGAAAAAGAAAAGAGAGAGCAAGAAATTGTAAACCTATTAAAAAGATGACAGAAAACTTTTCTAACTTGGTGAAGGAAACAGACATACAAGTCCAGGAATCATAGAGAATCCCAAACAAGATGAACCCAAAGAGGCCCACACCAAGACATGTCATAATTATAATGCCAAAAGTTAAATACAAAGAGAGAATCCTAAAAGCAATAAAAGAAAAGCAGTTAGTTACCTACAAAGGAGCCCCCATAAGACTGTCAACTGATTTCTCACTAGAAACTTGGCAGGTCAGAAGAGACTGGAGAGAAATAGTCAAAATGATGAAAAGGAAGGACCTACAACCAAGATCAGTCTACGCAGCAAAGCCATCATTTAGAATTGAAGGACAGATAAAGAGATGCCCAGACAAGAAAAAGCTAAAGGAGTTCATTATCGCCAAAATAATATTATATGAAATGTCAAAGGGTCCTCTTTAAGAAGAAGATAAAGATCAAAAATATGAGCAATTAAATGACAATAAACACATCTATCAGCAATTTAATCTAAAAAATAAACAAACAAGCAGAAAAGAAACTGACTCATAGATACAGAGAATGTTTTGATGGTTACCAGATGGGAGGAGGGTCAGGGGGATGGGTGAAAAAAGTGAAGGGATTAAGAAGTACAAATTGGTATTATGGTTACAGAATAGTCATGGGGATATGAAGTACAGCATAGCAAATAGAGTAGCCAAAGAATTTATACACATGACCCATGGACATGGACAATGGTGAGGATTGCCTGAGGGATTGGGGTGGGGCCAAGGGGAGGAAGACAGGGAGAAAATTTGAGACAACTACGGTAGCATAAATAATAAAATATAATAAAAAAGAGATTTAAATTATTTGAAACAAAATGCATCCAACAATACCAAGTCATGCATTAAGAAACAAATTATGCAATAAGTATCTTAATGTACAGAAATAGCACACTGTAATGAAAAGAAATGTTTCTGAGAAGTGCAATTTATGTCCAGGGATTCACAGTCTGTGTTGTACAATTAATGTGCATCCATATACAGGAAAAGTCACTTGATCACTAAAATATTCACTGCTGAGCTCAAATCTATTCCTTGCAATTAATTAAAGTTAATTCTTACTGTTAATTAAATGTGATCATCACAGGTCTTTTTTGAACTATCTCCATACTAAAACAAGAAGTTAAGTAATTTAAGGGTAGAGTGGTCTTATTAACACCAATTGTGAATGAATACTTTCAATAAATTTTTTTCTATCTTGATACGGAGAGGAGAAAGTAAAATTCAAGATTAGTTCATCTGCATCTTATGTTTATTGATATTATAATGAGGTTGTCTTAGTCAGCTAGGGCTACCAGTACCACAAATTGGGTAGTTTAAAACAATAGAAATATGTTCTCTCACATTGTTGAGGCTAGAAGCCTTGAATCAAGGTATTGGCAGGGCTGTGTTCCCTGTGAAGCCTCGAGAAGTGAACCCTTCCTTGCCTCCTGCAGACTCTGGTAGCCCTGGGTATTCCTTGGTGTGTGACAGCCTAGCTCCAAACTCTGCCTCTGTTTCATACCACCATCGTCCCTGTGTCTCTCTTCTCTTCTCATAAGGACACCAGCCATGTTGGATTAAGGGCGCACCCTACTTTAGTGTGACCTTATTTTAACTTAACTAATTAAATCCACAATGACCCCATTTTCAAATAAAATCACATTCTTAGGTACCGAGGGTTAAAACTGCAAAATATCTTTCTGGGGACATAATTCAGTCCATAACAGAGAGCTACCAACATAACACCTTTGTTTGCCACATGAATTCTGAACTAATTGAGAAATCTAAACAGAAGGCAAATGGTGAGTTAAATGCCACTTTCACTGATGATAAAGCTCGTTCTGGAGAATCTGACATATCTGAAAGCAGAAGATGTTCCTAATGCTAGATCCTGAAATTACATTCACTTATTTATTCAGTTGCAGACAGTGTGGGATTGACACAGAACTCTTCATGCAATTACTTGCTCATGAAGGACATACAGCACGCAGGGCCAGAGCAAAATGCATTCGTTATGTGCACAGGCTGGCTACCTGTCCCCCTCCCAAAATAAAAGAGAAAAGTCTCAAGAATGTCGTGTAAGTAGAGCTTCCTTTGCATATAAGAAACATCAGGAATAGGGAATAAGTTTTCCATGACAATAATTGCATATGTTTATCAAGACATTTTTATTACTATTAATACAAGCAGTAATATTTCTCCTGTTGCTTAATTTTAAAAATGTTTTCTTAATATTTCTATTAAAGTGTATGGAGAGTTTATGCTACCTATTCTGCAGAACTTTATGTTCTATGCTTTATAGAATTTTAACCTAATTTTAAGATAAAACTGTCCATAATATTTTGTGTAATAGAAAAGAATTTAGAATCCCACACTATTAAACTCATTTTACGTTGAAAAACTTAGGGCTCATCACAGTCAAAGCTTCCAGGGAAGTCATCTGGCTAAAACTGTGAGTTCGTGAAGGATGTTAAGCATTGACTTTAAAAGTATTTTCTAAAAGGAATAACATAAAATCATACAGAATTGGACAAAGTTACATGTTTCACAACTTTAAAGTTAAAACTTAGTACCAGACCATATAATCTATGGTAAGCAACTAATTTATTATTTTTATAAATTCTGGAATTTATTGGGGTTTTTTTCAATTTTTATGTATTGATTTGAAAGAGAGAGAGAAAGGTCTTATCATTCATTGGTTGATTCTTGTACATGCCATGACAGGGGGTCCAACCCACAGCCTAGGTATATTGGGACCGATGCTTTAACCAGCTGAGCTACCCAGCCAGGACTGGAGTTAACTTATAAATAAAAAAATTTTATTTTCATCTTCCAAGGGTTAATTTGTTTAATGAAAACAGGAAAGGTAAACTACAATTGTATTAACTCTTTTTAAAGATAACTTCATTTTTAATTGTATGATAGGAATGTCAAAAAATAAAAAAGAAGGGGGCTATGCCTCTTAACAACTTTTAAAAATACACAGGTTTCTGTTTTTAAGCTGGCGACTTTCTGCTAAGGGAAAGATGAGGCAGGCAGCCTCTAGGATGACCGCGTGAGCCCTGTCACCTGGTATTCACCCACTTGTGTGTAATTCTTTCCCCGAGTGCGGGTTGGAATTGATGACTTGCTTCTATTAAATAGAATATACCCAATGTGATGGGATGTCACTTCCAAGATGAAGATTTTGAAGACTGTGTTTTCCATACTGTCTGCTCTCTCGTACCTTTTCTTGGTTCACACATTTGGCCAGTAGCCCTGTGGAAATACTTATGTCATGAGGGACCTAAGAAGCAGATCCCACTTCCCCTCACCCCAGCTGGTCCGTCACAGAAGACGGCAGCCCCGCCCACAGCTTAACTACATTCTTACGAGAAACCTTGATCCAGCGGCACCCAGTTGAGCTATGCCCAGGATTCCCAATCCACAGAAAGCCTGAGATAACAAATGTTTGTTGTTTTAAGTCTTTAAGCTGCAAATTGTGGAGGAATTTGTTACACAATCACAGACAACTAATAAAGGAAAGGAGAAAGGCCAAAGATTTTTCTATTGTAATATAGCGTTAAGATCATAGGTTTACAAGTTAGTTTTTCCAATAACTTAGAAACACGTCATTTAAGTAGTACCTAAATTTTTCTTGATCAAATACTAAGGAGGTATAAAGAGTAATATTCAATTTCTAATCTCTCCAAATTCTGCATTCCTCTCCTGAGTTAATCACTGTTATTTTTCCAGATCTTTTTCTCTGCATTAACATTTTTATATATAATGTTTTATTGCACAGAAACTATATGGAACATCCTGCAATTTTTTTTTTTTACTTAACCTGTCTGACAGATCTTCACCCCACTGCACATAGATATCGAACTTGCCATTTTACTTTCTGTAGTATCTTTATCTACTTAGGTACTTATCTACAATATGTCCATTACATAATTTTATTTAGCCAGCCCTGTACTGGTGCACATGAGTTGTTTATAATATTTACTATTTCCAAAACTGTCGCAGTTAACATACTTGTACTTCTGCATTTGTGTTTACGCACTATTATATCCTGAATATAGACTTGTACATGTGAAATCTCCAAAAGTACAAGCATTTTCTTCAGTGAATTGCCCAAGTTGTCCTGTTTAACACATGACAATTTTGACGGTCCCAGCAGAATATACTGGAACCCTGGTTTTCACTCACACCTATGTCACTAGATATTTTCCATTTTTGAACACACTCCACTCTCTTCTTTCACCCCACGGATTAGTGATATTTTATAGTTCTTCTAATTTCTCTAATTTTGTTTTTAAATGGTTTAGATCTTTAAATCATTTGCCAGTTTTCTAATAATGTTTAATTAACTTACAGGTCAAATTTGAAGAAGACAAGAACAACAACAAAAAGAAAACTCTTCCAAAACTGAAAATAAGCAACCTTTTTAGTTGGTTTTAAAATAGCCTATAAAATGTAAGCCCTGTTGGATCTCTCATTTCCATCTCATTAGGAGAGCCTGCAGTTTTTCTACATAGTTAGTAATTAATAAGTATTGGTTTAATTGAATTAGTTCAATTGCCTGTGAGCTTTTGTGTCAACTGCCATCGAAATGTACCGTGGCGACTTAGAGCCCAGACCTGGTTTCTCAATACTGTTCTCCACTAAAAAATAAAAAATAGGATCATTAGATAAATGACTAATCCACAGTTGAGGCAGGGTGAGTACATGAAAGAAAGTACAGAAGCACTCAAAGTATGATGCGGACATGCCAAAAAGACACGGGTGCTGGTTAGAAGCAGCCCCTCATGGTCAGACTAGAAAACTATAGAAGGAAAAATAAGTAACCATAGTAACTGACTCTAATCTATCAAATGAAATAAGAATACACAAGTCTATGCTCATAAAATTAAATATTTGAAAAAATAAACAAATGGGAAAAAGGAAAGTTCTTCCTTGGGATACCAAACCTAATGCAGAAGGGATGGAAAATTACCACTGGGTAACCATCATAGCAATGTTTAATTAGGTCAAGAGTCATCAATGAATGGTAAATCAGGTGAGTGAAAGTTTTATGAGGAGTGGATTGCATCAATCAGAGTTATCCGGAGGAGTAGAACCAATAGATGTAGGTATGAGCAATATATAGTTCAGTACAAACCTCACCACTTAATTCTGTAAGGAACCTGGGAGCTCTCTTCCCCATAGTTAAATTTTCATTTGATTCTTTGATTACTATGAAACCTGTGATTTATAGGTTTCAAATTGTTTCAAATCATAAAACAGCACAAAACTAATTGAAAAATTGTTCAGAATTAAGAGACTAGGTTAATAATCTAGAGGCATGAGTGCTGTTCTTATATTTGGACATTAAGTGATCTAAATTAGCCCCACTTTACTCATGTGAAAACTAGGACCCTTAGTGTCCATGAACTATTTTACAATATTATTAATCATTTTAAATTAAAGTTATCATTGTATAGGTCAAGGTTAATACAGAAAAAAGAATGAGACTTCTCCAGGAGGTAATTATGATATGGATACACTTAGGAATATTTTTAGTTGTAAGAACAACGGAAAGAGAACAGCCCTTATGATTCTACCTATTAACTAAACTTCATTGAAAACTCTGGGTTTTTCATGCATAGTAAAACTCAGAAAATAATTGGGGGGAAATAACTCATTTTTTAAAATATGAGTTTCTATTTTTATTCCTGGCTTTAATGTGGAAAATTCAAACCAGAAATATTATTTGTTCAATATTGTTAATTAAAACATTCTGTGTCTATGAAACACATTCTGAAAGTTACACTTCCAGAGACTAAAAATAATAACGGATAAAAAGAATGTATTTTCAGGAATGTAGCATTGACATATTTTTGAAAATGGACAGATAATACTATTTGAAACCATGTGGTTATGGTTCTGAAAATGAATACAATTTCTTACATATAACAATAGTTATTTCATAAAGAATTATACTTCAGTGGAAATATGAATTGGAAATTACCATTCTTTAAACATCGTTTACTGGTACTGAAAGTACTTGTAATTTTCTCTAATAGTCTTATAAATTCAATCTCATCTAGTACAATGGCTGTAAAATTTCATTTATTACATAGATTCTAATTTAGGAAATCAGCAATATATTAATGCATTATACTGTGGTGATTAACAATCTTAATGCCTTTTGCCATTAAAGTAAAACAAGTTCCAATCAAAGTCTAACATAAAAGGGTTAACCATGGTATAGAGGTTATTCTTGTATACTAAAGCATTAGGTTTTCTAATGTAAGAAAAATAGATGCAGTTGTCTATAGCTGTTTTGGACAACTATTTGGGTATGGGGTGCAATAAGAACTGGAAAACTATCCTGTTTTCTGAGTACTGCTTAGTAGTACTTGTATTTAGAAAATGAATTCTGAACTTAAAAATATACATGTAACAAATAGTTTTTAGTTGCCTTTCCATTTGCTCATTATGATGTAGTTTTGTCAATGTATGAAGTTACCACTTATTTCAGAAAAGTGGGTGCCTTAATAAGGCATTTTTGTTATTGCATTTCTTCATTAACAATAAGGTCTGTGTTGTTAGAAAATTATGATAGAATTGTGTTGATCCCTTTTCAGTACCTCGGCCTATTCATGACTAAAGTCAAGTACTGTAAAGATGGTTAACTGAATCCAAGGTACTGGCTGAACTCAAAGTACTGCCTGTTAACTAAACCTATATTTGGAATAAAGCTATTACTTTAGCTACTATCATAACATGCTTTCATAAAGTGGTCAGTGAGTGTCGCAGTTGCCTAAATGGAGTATCTTCCTATGTGAGATGCCTGCTCAACTAGGGTTTATTTGCTGCGTTTATGTGTAGAGTTGCATTTTCACTCAAAGAACTTCAGTTCCATGGCTATTGCTGACTCAGGCTACCAGCGTCTCTTCCTTGGACTAATGCAATATCCTAATTGATCTCCTCCCAGCGTCTCTTGCTCAATTATAATTCATTTTCTACATAGCACCAGGGTAATTTTTTCAGCATTACATTACTCCTGCTCAAAACTCTCCTGTGATTTTTAATTGTACTTAAAATTCAAACCTACATAATGTGGCAACAACTTCCCTCTGCAACTTTGGGCCACCTGGTTCTCTTTCCGTTGCTCTAATATGCCAGCGTGGTTTCTCCCCTGAGCCTTTTGTATTCTGTGTCACCTCGACTCTTCTACCAACTCTTTGCAACGTGTTCTTCCCAACACTCAGGTCTCAGTCCAAATGTCTCCTTCCCCATAAACTCCCTGTCTGGGTACATTCTTACATTGTCTTTATAATATTTATCACTTTCTGTCATTATCTTGTCAGTTTACCTTAATGAAAACATATGCTTTGTAAGTCTAAGGACATTTGTCCCTAGGAAAATGCCTGATACAAAAGTGAAGCTCAATAAATACTTGTTTTATGACTGAATCTTCAGAATCAGTATGATTTTTCTTCTTCTGGCTGGTAACTATTATTTTTGGTGAAAGCCTGAAGTCTCACAAAGTGCCCCTTGATTGTACATTAACAAAGACTTTCTTTAAAATTAAGATAGAATTCCTCAGGGATGTTTTAATACCTATGTTTTTATTCTTTTTAAAATTAACAATATGTATTGATAAGGTTCTGTTTTGTGAGCTTAGGGGAAACATCAAAATGTCTGCCTTGTGTTCAAATCCAATTACAATGGAAAAGTTATTGCTCCAATGCTATGAAGTGTGTAGGTATTATTTTTCTTTAAGCATTTACATAACACAGATTCTGATCATTGTTGAATTTGTAAACAACACTTAGTTGAGAGGAGGAGGTGGCAAAAGACTGTCTTGCTTCATTACAGTGGAATAATATTTAGTCATCCTGTTGTTTAAAATGTAGAAAAGGCAGCTCACACAGGTCTTCATCTTAGAAATGACAGGAATTAGATTCTAATTATTCCCTGACTGCATATTTTCCATTGTAATCATAGGTTTAGACGCAAAGGAAAACTATGCGGAAACCTCTCTCGGGTCACTCAAGCATTGCACAGTCAACATGGTCTACGGACTAGGCTCAGCTGCCCAAGAAGAGGAGCCTGCTATGTCCATACCCACATCGCCCACACCTGGCACAGCTCCTGGTGATGAATGAACAAATGAAAAGATCATATAGGTGAGACCTGACCAGCCTATCATGTAGTCATCAATGAATTAAAAAGTTTGTTGTAAAATTTGATTTCCAAGCCAGCCATTTTTCTATTAGAAAATTTTTCCCTTGATTTTAATGTTGGCAGTCTAAACAGCCCATTAAAAAAGCAAACTTTGAATTCTGTCTTCAACAAGTTTTATCAAATGCTTTTTCCTGTGTTAGGCAATTTGGTTACTGTAGTGGTGGGGAGCTACCCCCGTAGGACATAAGGTCATCTAAGGAGAAAAAGTGGTTCAGACAATCGCCCGAGTATATGATTGTGAACTGTGATAAGTGCCTTTGAAGGAGCTCTGAGACTGTGTGACAAGGACACACAATTTAACCTGAGGACTCAAAGAAGTTTTTAACGTGAAGGTGACTTTAGTGTTGAGATTGGGGGAAAAAACCCAAAAAAACTAAGAATTAAGTAAAGAGAGGAGTTCAGGGGAGTTGTATATCTGGGGAGAGAAGGACGTGAGTACGGGCCTGAGGTCGGAGGGAGAATGCAATATTGAAGGAACTGAAAGAAAATCAGTGTGACTGGAGATGAAGCAATGAAGGAGAAAGATTGGGCCTAGATGAGACTGGAGAGCTTGGCTAGAGATATAACAAGAACAGGTTGTGCAGATATTGTTAAGCGGCCATCGATCTGTTTAAAGTCTAGATAACAGGATCAGATTTGTTGCAGTTGTTCCAGAAACCTGTTATACATGGAACCCAGGCCAATGAAAGTCTTCTACTAGAGATTTGGAAACCCTCTCAGGTGGGAAAGGGAGCTAGCTAATGGCATCTGCCCTCTTAACACAACCTCTTCTTGGTACGACGATGAAAAAGCTCTTACCATAAGCTAGCAGAAACTCACTTTGAAACATATGCTCGATGTGTACACTTGGGGTGGGGTGAACGCACAGACTTTGTCATAATTATGGAGTCATGATGCCATAAGCAATCATAGGTGAAATCTCTAATCTTAAGGTCCTGTTATAAAGTGATTTTTAATTCCAAATAATTTTAAAGAATTTTTCTCTTTGCTACAGAAACTGAGATTTAATGAGTATGTACTTTTAATATGTTTAACTCGTAGAGGCATAGAATTTAAGCATGAGATTCTACTATGACCTTCAGGGTCTCCTATGACTTTGCTACTTAAAATGTGATCCAGGGGCCAACAATATCAGCATCATCTAGGAACATATTAAAAAGTCAAAACTTTAGAATCTCAGCCCTTACCGAGACCTAATAAATTAGAATCTGCATTTTAACATGATCTCCATGTGATTTGTTTACACATATAGTTTGAGAAGTATTGCCTTAGAACTCTTTCTATGTTCACTATAGAAAGCTCCATGTGAATAATTGAAAGAGTTAACTCGTATGGTGTTTTTGTTCAGTTTCACTAAATGGAATACTCTGCCCTTTCAATGCGTACCTATTTAATACTGAGTTGTAAGAGTCAAGTTGGAAGAGCTTGGTAAATCAACATTTAAAAAATTTCCTATTTCTCAAACTTCAATAGGCACATTATTTATACATCCCTATTTAAAATGCACTGTGCGGTATACATGAATGTATTTTAATGTTTTCCCGAAAGAGGGATATTATTTCTGGAGTCATATATTGAACAGTGTATTTATGATAGAAATGAAAAATGTCATAACTATGAAAGATCTCAAACATGAGAGGGCTCTTTTCCATTCATCTTAGGGATACATAGCTCTTTTATAAAGGAAAGTTTGTTAATATTATTTTTAATTTGGCAAAGAAAAGTCCCAGGACTTGGGAGCAGATTTTGAGTAAAAAAATTAAGATATATCGTATCAAAATAAATATGGGTTTCTTATCTTGGTCCTTGTACATGTGTTCTGTTTGCTGTTACAGCAAATTTTTTTTAAGTTAATGCCTAAAACAACTAAAATTTATTGTCTTATAGTTCTGTAAATTAGAAAACCAACACAGAACTTAGGAGACTAAAACTGAGAAGGGCTGAGTTTTTATCTGGGGACTCGAAGGGAGAATGCATTTTCTTGTCTTTTCCAGCTTTTAGAGGCCACCAGCATTTCTCGGCTGTGGCCCCTTCCATCTTCAAGGCCAGCAATGGTTGCTGTCTCCCCCTTCACTTTTAAAGACCCTGTGATTATGTTGGATTAACCTGATTAATTCTGGATACTCCTTTTTTTAAACAAAATTTTTTATTTTCACCTCAGAATGTTTTTATGTGAGAGAGAGAGAGAGAAATGCCAATGTTAGAGATTTGCAACCTGAATTCCCCTTTGTCATGTAACAGCATATTCACAGGTTCTGAGAATTAAAACATGGACTTGTAGGAGGGACCATTATTCTGCTTACCACAGCCTTGCAGAGAGGAGTGATGCCATGGCATGGGAGAAAAGTAGAAAAGGAATTCTGGGAAGAGATAAGGATTTGGCGGCCCCTGCACAGGGAGGCAGGCTGTGGTCTCATGAGAAAGAGATCCAAGTAAGAGTTGCCCTGGAATAAGGATTGATTGTCGATGAGACGTTAAGCTGATTTTTATTGTGGTTTTTGATATCCCGCTTTGCATTAATTCCTGTTCTGCACATTTCTGCATTTCTCCATTAAGCCCTAACATTTCATGAAAAAAAAAAAATCTGTTACTTAGGGCAGCTTTTTCTAATGAAGAAAGAGGGTGGGTGAAGCCATGTCCATGAAGCCTGGAGTAAAGCCAGTCTCATAGAGAACAGCTGCAGGGAGAAGATGATTAAAAGGGAGTGAAGGCAGGAGCAGAGATTCACAGCAGGGGAGGACAGAAGATCACCTACCATCCCTACACCTGCCACTCACAGTGTTCAGAGGAGGTATGTCTATGGCAGTTCATTTCAGTTAGATGGAAGTGATCATTAATGTAATAAATACAGGAAAGATTCCCCATATCCATTTGGCTCTGAGACACAAAGGCAAATAAGATGTGCTTTTTTTTTTCAATCTAAAGGAGCAAATTGACAAGTAATGCCTGTTATAGGACCGAGTATGCACAGGAAACACCTGAGAGCACAAGGAGAAATTTCCAAAGTAGATTGCACATACATGCCAAGGAAGGCTTTCTAGAAATAACATTTGAACTATGCATGGAAATACAGCTAGGAGTAAATGTGTACATGGAGGAAGGAGTGGGGCATTTCAGAAAGAGCAAATAGCAATGTGTAAGAATGTGCATTCCTAACATAGATATTGGAGACATACTCCAATTTTCCTTTGCTGCCCATTAATCCTTCCTCGCTTTGATCAAAGTGATGTAGGATTCATTTTCCTGTAAAAATGAATCCCATCTGATCCCATCCACTCTGCTACCTAAGGATGTCTCTGCTGTATCAGTTTCTCTTCTCCCACTCGAGTCTTCAGTCTTTTTCTAATTTCTGGATCCTTCTTTTCTGTATTTAAACCAGCTCTCTAATATCGCCTATGTTTAATAATTTTGTAATAAAAACCCCAGTGCCACATCTCCATTCTGCTACTTCCTCCTCTCTCTTTCCTTCCCAGACCAACTCCATGACAGTTCTCTATAAACTTCTCTATACTGGACTTTTCTACTTTCTAACATCATATTTACCTCCAGTTCTTGGCTGAGTTCTGCATGCTCCCTGCAGACCTGCCTAAAACTGCTTTCCCTAAAGATACCAACTTTCTCATTGAAATCAAATGGTGTTTTTCGGTCATTGGTTTTCTGAACTTTCAGACACATATGACACGGTTGCTAACTTCCCCTTGGGAACACTCTTTCTCTCTCTCCATGGGTGATAAGATTCTGACCTCTCACCTCCCTGGCCAAACTTGTATCTCTTTTGGCATCCTCTTCTTCCACCTCTACGTTATTCTAGTGTATATCCATATTTTTTTATTTCAAAGGTTATTCAATGAAAGATTTTTTTGTTGAAAAATTATTTCATGTGTGTCTTACAATTCATTATATTGGGATTCAATCTAAAAAGATTACTTTAAATACACAAGTACAGCTTCAAAGGGCTGATGTTGTAATTAGAAAAATAAGTGAAGTCTACAAAAATTACAAATAACTTTGTTATAAAGAATAGAGTATGAGAAATATGATAGTTTATGATTGTTACCATACACATTTTCTCCCAGACATTTCCGTTACTGCTGTTCTATGAAAGAAAATATTCCAACTTGATTTGAAAATGCTGTTCAAGTGTGGGAACAATGCAGTGTAGTGAAGACAAGAGGGTAGAAAGCAATTGTGGTTATAAACTTCACTTTGAAATACTTAATGAGCAACATAAGAGTAATCAAAAGTAACATGCTAACAATATTTAAATGTAACTGCTATTTTATTATATTTTTCAGTTAGGGGCAGTTTTTTCAGAAGAAAAATTAAATTATCAACATCGAGTAAACTGCCATTTCTACTTCCTATCTAGTGATTGAGATTGGCTTTCTAAAACAGTCAATATCCTTTTAAAAAGTCATGAGTCTTTTTCTTCTGGTATTGAGAAATATTTTACTACTTAAAAGGCTCTATCACAGCCCTTTGCCAACACAAAATAATGGTTTTGAAATAATGATTCATTTTCTTAAGAAAAATACAGTGTTTATGCAAACTAGCCAAAACCAATCTGTATCTACAGATTGAATAGATTAAATGGTCGGGGCCAACGGAACAGCAAAGCACCTCGCACCGGGAACTCAGTACGAATGAATGCAGACCCCAGGCTTGGGCAATGCAGCAATAGTCTGACGGTAGTAGAGTTATTACACATATGCTAAAGAAACATGGTTTTGTAGATACATCCTTTTACACAGAGACACAGTATTCGAATGGTATATTAGCATTTACATTTTAACTTAAATTCTACAGTAAAGTAGCAATCACACTCAAGATAAATGACACTTTGCCTAACTGATGTATCCCCCAAAATGCATTGGCAAGTTACAATTATTTAGTAAAAGTTAAGCTTTTTTAGTGTTCTGGATAAACTCGCCTGCACTAAGTTGCATTCGGGGACACGGGCCCTGACTGAACCCAATTCCATGCAAAGCCCAAGTAATAGAATCAGTGTCCCTTGCTTTAAAAACAGAAAAAGGAAGAAAAAAGTCCTACATTAGTATGTCAGTTCTCACCACCTTAAAATAAGAGAATGTTTCACTTAAAGAGGCAGAGTTTGCACTGGGGAAAATCTATCATACTATATTTTTAAAAACAAAATTTAACCATTAAATATGATTTGAAAACCACCTTTCTGTTTTTGGCATTTAGTACTCAGGAAGTAGTAATATCCAAATGTATACAATACAGAGTCTTGGGGAGGAAGAGGTTTAATTAGGAGTCCAGTTTTGGATATTCTACATTGCAGGTATTTGTAGATACCCATGTGAAACAGGCAGATATTAATTTCAGAAGTTTTACAGAGACATCATGAGAGCCATGGAACTAAATGACATTACATAGAAAGCGCATATACGTAGAGAATAAAATAGTTCTGAGGTAGACCGACTCAAGGGAAGGCAGAACCAGATCCCACAAAGACAACTGGGAAGGGGTGGCCGGTGAGACAGAAGGCAATCAAGAGCAAGGAGGCTCATGGTGTGTAGGAAGAGAGTGTCTCAAAACGAAGGGAATGATCATTTGTGTCAAAAGTTATTCTTAGGCCAAAAGCTGCTTATAGGTAAGGTAATATCAAAACCGAGAATTGACCACTGGATTTGGCCATGCGGAGGTCACTTGTGACCTTGAACAAACAATTTTTATGGAGAGAAAGAGATAGGAAGCAGATTGGAGTAGGTTCAAGAAAGTGTAGGAAAATAGGAATTATAGACAATGAGTAGAGACAATTCTTTCTGAGAGGTTTGCCTGTAAAGGGGAAAAGAGAAAAAATGGAGCTGAGGGAGATGTAAAATTAAGATGAATTTTTGTCCCTTTTTTTTTTCTTTTTTCCTTTCTTTTTCTTTTTTTAATCCTCACCCGAGGACATTTTTTTTTTCAATACTTTGGGGAGGAGGAGCGAGAGAAAGAGAGACATCAGTGTGAGAGAGAAACATCAAATGGTTGCCTTCTCGTACACGCTCCGGCTAGGGATCAAATGTGCAACCTGGGTATGTTCCCTAACCAGGAATCAAAGCCATGACCTTTTGATCTATGGGAAAATGCTCCAACCAATGGTGTTACATTGGCCAGGGTGAGTTTTTGTGCTCTTTTGGTTGTTTTTGTTTTTTGTATAGAAGAGGGACGATTGCATTAGCAAAGTCTTTAAACAGGTGAGAGGTAAAAAGAGGCAGTAGTTGCCTTAGGGTCAAGATGATCCATCGAGTTTAACTACCAGAGAAAATACAGGATACATGATTACAGATGCAAGTTGGCAGATCGCTACTATTTTCCATGAAATTAGAAACAAGGCCATCAGTTAAGAATGAGGAGGAAGGTGGAGGTACTGGAGGTTTTTGCAGAGAAGCAAATATGAAATAATTATCAAAGTGCAGGAAATTGAACTGACTCAGAGAAATCTCACAGTCTCCCCTCTTAGGCAAGTCAGATACCTAGGAGTTCTCAGGAGATTCTCAGTCTGATGAAATAGTTTGGGCCCGTTTTGTAGTGCTTCATCCCGTTGCAACAAGCAAGGAATTACAATGTTTCCATTTTTCATGAACAGCATCCAGAAGTACTAAGCTCTACAGTTTACCTTCTTCATTGCCCTACAGAATCTCAGGGTTTTAGTGCCACGAAGAATACAGACCTAGTTAAATTTATGTCTATATATTTAAATCTATACTTATAGAGCAATTCCAGAAACAACCAAGGTGAGTGAGTCACACCGAGGCACCCTGTTTCCCAGGATTGGCTGATTGAAACCACAGCCTTTGACAAAGGGTCCTCTTACTCACAACTGGCCTGAAATATGAAACAACTTTTCAAATTATCATAGAACCACTCACTTGAGGAAATCCTTCAACCTAATATGCCAAAGCAATGATTATTTAAATTTGGATAATATTGGTGCCTGGTTACAACATCTCTAAGTGACCACCTCATACAAACTCAAAATAAGAGACAAAAATAAAACTTTCATTATCTGTATGTAAGAAAGAAAAAAATATTTTTCCTATTACCCTTCTAGGTTCTTGGCTGGATCTTTGTAACAATAGACAGGTTAACAATAGAAAAGTATACAAATTTATCTAATACAAGTTTTATGTGACGTAAGAGCCTTCATAAGAAAGTGAAAGCCAAAGAAGCAGTTAAACGTAAGTGTTTTTATGCTAGGTTTGATGGGCAGTGATAACACGTGGAAAAATGTTATAGGACAAAAATGATGTGAGTTAAGTGTAGTAAACTGGAGAGACAGCAAAACCTGTTCATTCATTTTCAGAATTGAGGAGGCTCCTTTCCTCTGGGTATGGGGGGCACCTCTCACAGGAGAGTCCCATGACCTGCTTCAGGGCAGATGGTGGAGAGGCCTTTCAGTACCCATCATTTCTCAGATTCCTTCAGCTTAAATCAGTGTGCCAAGGTGCCATATTTTGGGGTAGCATATTCTAAACCTCATCAGTAACAATACTTTCCCTTTATTCCAGAGAAGCTTCGATAATCAAAATAATCCTGAGATTATGACACTATATGTGATTTTCAAAATATTTTAGCATAAGATACCAGGACAAATAGTTTCATAAAGTGAGAAAACCTTGATCAAAGTTTTCAGATATCATGAGTTATTTAAAGAAATATAGTCATATCCAAAATAAACTGACAGAACAAAATAAGAACAAACATTTTCTTGATTAATAGGAGTAAAAATAATGTAACCTAGGAAGAAAATTTCATGAAATGGTAGTGATTGGCGTAGCTATATTTATTAAGTGAAAACCAATTTTTTAATAAATAATTAAAAACAAGTTTCACTGTGTCAACAGAAATTGACAAAAATAAAACACTATACTTCAGCTGATATTAAACATTGACAGAAGCATGGTTCTAAAACAGAAAATAATATTTCTGTTTTAAAATATACTTAAATGACAAGATATTTAGTTTCAATCTCATACTCTTAAATCTTGAATTTAACCATTACATGTGCCTACCAGTTTAGAAATATACAATTAGAAATCAGTTTGGCTTCTTCCTTCAGCTTTGATATATAAAGAACATGGAAATTGTCACTGCTGTCCCTGCGACAAGAAAATAAAAAATTTTGGACAAGCTAAAAATTCATGCTTATTCTTGAACTCATCAGAGAACTGCGGTCACAGGTCAAACTGCAACCTGGAAACCAGAAGAGACACAGGTGAGACTTGCTGACCTGCTGGAGCAATAAACTGGTAAGAACACTGGAGCAGCAATTTGGGTAAATAGCTGGAAGCTGAGCCAGGATGAAGGCAAGAGCGAGAACCTCCTGGGGGTCGCCATTTTAAGACGGCATCACATTTTCATGAACTTTGATTCTGGTACCTCCACGAGGTTCTCCCTACGAAGACCCAAGAAAGATCAGGGTGGTAACCAAATCATAGTTAACAGGGATCATGGCTTCGAGGAAAGAGATTGAGGGATCTGCAGCTGGGGAAGAGAGTACAGAACAGTGGGTGCGGCGTGCTAAACCTCTAGAGCAGCGATTTTCAGCTGGTAAGCCATGGCACGCTCGTGTGCTGCAAGAATTTTTATAACATGCAGTACCTGACTATTTGGTCAGGGGCACTGACCTCTCTTCCCTTAGGTTGTCAAATTTAAAAACATTGACAACAGCCAACACAACAATAACCATCAGTTGTGAATCAATCAAAATTATACCCATATTTTTTGTCAGATAGGCAAAAAATATATACTTTTTTGTGTGCCACAGAAATTTAGTGTTAGTTTATGTGTACAATGAGATTAAAAAGTTGAAAATGGCTGCACTAGAGAAATACTTGTGAAGGTCATAGTCCAAGGACAAAGGCCTACTAAAACACTGCCAGTTCACTAAAAGATCATCAAATGTCCCACCTCAGCCACATTATACCACATACCAACAGAGCTCCAGTCTAACAATAGTTACACCTGTAAGCCCTGCACAGAGAAGGCTCTTTTTAAGGAGGTGTCCTTAGGGAAGCTCAATGTCAAGGGGGAAACTAAAACAAGGACACTAAAGGAACTTGACGCTTCTAGCACCTACAGCTATAGCAAAAATTAACATAAATCCTCACACTAGAGGCCCGTTTGCCTCAGTTCTAATTTTTCACATCTATCATATTTACCTTTCCACAACAAAAGTTACAAGGCCTGCCACAGGCAAGTATAGACCGAAGGCACAAAGTGAGCCTTAGAACCAGACTGAGACATGACACAGGTTTAGGATAATTAGACAGGGTGTTTAGAATAACTGTGATTAGCTTTCCCACACTACTTAGAAATGGGTCTACACACTGTTGTACAGGCTTCCCATTGTAACTTAAAGAGAAACTTTCATAATGTCCATATCCTTTGACGTCCTTCAGATGAAGGAGGAGGGTGTCCTCAAATTTCTTGCAGCAGGAACTCATGTAGTGGCACAAACCTTGACTTCCAAACGGAAGAGTACACCTACAACAGGAAAAGTGATGGTATATGCATCATAGATCTGAAAAAAAACCTCAGGTTGGCAGCTTGAGCCAAGGTTGCCATTGAAAACCTGGCTAATGTCAGTGTCACGCTGCCCAGGAACGTTGGCCAGTGGGCTGTGCTGAAGTTTGTTGCTGCCACTGCAGTCACTGCTATTGCTGGCCGCTTCACTCCTGGGACCTGGAGCCAGACCTAGGCAGTCTTCTGGGAGCCGGGAATTCTGGTGGCTACTAATCCCAGCCTCACCACCAGCCTCTCGGAGAGACTCATGCTAACCCACCTGCTGTTACTCTGTGTTACCGTCTCTTCTCCGTACTATGTGGACACAGCCATTTCGTGCAACAGCACGGGAGCTCACTCAGTATGTCTAACGTGATGGATCCTGGTCTGGGAAATCCTGTGCATGCACCAGACCATCCCGTGTGAGCAGCCATGGCAGGTCATGCTAACCTTTCCTTCTTCCGAGATCCCGAAGAGTTTGGAAAGAACAGCAGGCTGCTACTGAGAAGGCCGTGACCAAGGAGGAATTTCAGGGTGAACGGATTGCTCCAGCTCTTGAGTTTACTGCTGTTCAACACAAGATCACAGCCTGGCCTAACACTGGCAAGTGCCCTCTGTGCCTATTCAGCAGTTTCCCACTGACGACTGTAGTGCTCAGCCTGCCCCCGAAGCCGAGCCGCGGCTCCCTCTCCGTGGGCCGTTCAGTGGATGGGAACCGCCACTGAGCGGTCATAGGCTGTTAAACGAAAAATGGAAATAAGGTTGACACAAAAGAAACAGAACTACCTAAAAAGGAATTTAATCAAATGAAATAATTAATGAATATAGTAAGGGCCCTAATAGAAAGAGTGGAAACATGCAAGAACAGGAGAGCAATGTAAGCAGAGATGGAAAATCTGAGAAAGAATCCAAAGGATATGCAAGAAATCAGAAACGCTGTAACAGCAATGAAGAATGCCTTTTATGGGCTCATCAGCAGATGCGAGTTGGCCAAGGAAAGAATCAGTGAGCTGGAAAATAAATCAACAGAAATAATTTAGTTTAAAAAAACCTAAGGGTTGGAAGATATATTAAAAATTGTCTGATATATCTACTCATTTTCCTTAAAAATGGATTAAAAGATTAAAAATACATTCTCCTTTTAATAGGATGCCAATAATGTAAATAATCATCTAACTCTTTCTCTTAAGACTATCGCTAGTAGAAATAACTAATTTTAAAACAACTAGCAGAGATAAAAACAACTTTAGGCATTTTACCTAAATTTAGGCATAAATTTAGGTATTTAGGTATAAATACCATTTGACCTCCAAGAGCAATGCAACGTGTTACATACAGTTAATTTTTTTTTTCCCTCAGCCTGGCTATTTCCTCATTGCTTAGAATTGTGAGCCCCCATTCTTCTGGTATTTGTCACCTGGAAAGTGTTCCCTTCACTTGTCTCCTCCTTTGGTGAGGTATGGGACCAGGAAGGCTCTGGCATTTATTGCATGCCTACAAAGCACCACACTGAAACCAGTGCTTTGCATGTTATTTTAAAACCTTTTCATTGTAGTATAACATATATACAGAAGTGCAACTTTACTGTATGTGTGTTATGTATTTTCATAAGCAGAACTTGCTGAATTTTCACAACGTGAACACATTTGTGTAACCAGCACCAAATCAAGAAGTAAAACATTACAAGCATCCGGAAGCCCCCTGTACCTCCCTCCAGTCATTAATCCCCGGGCCCCCCACAAGAATAACCACGATCCTGACTTCTACTAGCATAGATTCATTTGGCCTGTTTTTGTACTTTAAATAAGTGGTACACGTGGTATTTAATCCTCACCATAACTCAGCAAGAAGGAGCTGTGATTAGGTCTCCTTTACACATGAGCAAGCAGACTCAGAGAGGTTGAGTAACTTGCCCAAGGTCACACGGGTAATAAATGGTGGAACCTGGAGTCAAACCCAGGCTTGTCTGGCTCCAAAGCTCATGTTCTTTCCTCCATATCTTGATTCTTTCTCCTGCTGTACCCCAATTCCTTGCCCCCACCACTAGGTGTCTGGGCTGGGAATCTCTGAAGTTCTTGGTCCTCATAACTCGTAGATGTCTAGGACGACAGCCTTGTCTCCCCAAGTGCCTCCCTGCTCAGGACCCAGTAGAATGCCTGGGACTTTCTGGGGGCTCAGCACATATATGGCTAATATTTAATGAGGAGAAATAGAACAGGATACTACATTTTTTTTCCACACTGTCTCATAGCATCCTGCCCAATTTTTAAACATCTTTGCATTGCCTTTTTTTTTAAAACTAAATGCCCTATATTCTTCATGCTATATCCTTACACTTGACTATTGCTACTCTGATCCCTTCTGAGATTAAGGATCAGTTGTGAAACATTGGAACTAAAAACTCTTATTTACAGCCTTGACTCCTTGGTCACCAGTATTTAACGTCCCTTCAGGCGGGGTTTGATTTCAGTCTAGCTGTTCATGTTTGCACATTTAGGTAACTTGCTTCCAAATATCCATGACACCGAACTATGAAAATCAAATTACTGTGAAGTGTCCTTTTTAATATATTGTAATGCCAGAAGGAAAATAGTGCAGCAGTTTCTTAAGATTAGTAGCTTTTCCTACTTTCATTAACAGAAATTAGAGTGGGAGCTCAGGTTTACATATTTCACATTTCATGTATGTGAAGTGTTGTACTGGTGGAGAGATGGCTAAGAAAAGGTGGCCCCTGTCTTTACAGCATGATCGGTGCATAACAGTGGTGTTAGAATGATCTTGAAAGCTTTTCACAAATTCTGTTATTCAAGCCTTTCTGAAGTGGGAATTGTTAGAGTTGGGCCCCAGGCACCAATAATTTTTAAGAGCTGCCCAGGTAATTCTAATGTGCAGTCACAATCAAGATTAGAATTACTGGACTCTATAGTAAGAAAAATATCACAGAAATAGATTAGGAAGTAATGGAGAAGAATCACACACACACACACACACACACACACACACACACACACACACACACGAGATTAAGAAAGAGTTCATATACAATGGAGAAATCAGCAACGAAGATTTTAGAACAAAATACCTGAATGGAGATGCATTTCTGGAAAGGGGACACTGTGACAGAAGATGATAAAAAAGAAATGCACATGACAATTACCTTTTTGAATGATATAAAGAGGAGAAGGACCCCAAAGAGAATATTGTAAGGGACTGTAGAAAATAAAAAGACAGGGAGCAGGGTCCCAAATTGAGAAGTCCTCAAAAACTTGAATTTCAGGGTGCTGTCATTATAAAGCATTTCTTAAATAATTTGTTTGCATTATTTAAATATTCAGAAACTGAAATCCATGATCCTGTTGCCTAGCTTCCAAAGTAAACATCCTTAAGGTAGTCGAAGCCTCTACATTCCCTTCCCTAATTGTAACTGCCCCACACTCTGCAGAGAGAGAAAGGCACTCCAGTTCCAGATGTGGTTTTAAAAATATCAAAATTATCATCCTAAATTTGTTTATTATTCTCATACATTTCTTAATACTTAGATACATAGGTGCTCATGTTCCAAAACAAAACACAATTTGCAAGTTAAAAAACACAAAGTATGGAAGAAAATAAATATGGCACAATGAAAAAAAGTGTTTCAGAAGTTGAGCCCAGCAATAACATACAGGAAGTTTCTGTGTCAGCTAGGTGTATTTGGACTTGCATTATGCAATTGGGCCTAGAGAGAAAGGGATAAATATTAACAAATGGAAAGGAGATCTTAATGACTTAAATATGGAGAATGAGGAAGCAGGATGAGTCAAACAAAAATACTAGGCGCTGACTCTCAGAGATTAGAATCATGGTGTGGTGTTGACACATTCGATGAATCACAGAGGAAGAACTGGTTTCCTGGAGGGTAGATGTTGTTTTGTCAAATTTAGCGCTGTTGACCATTCCCTCACTCTCTCCTCTGGTCTTCTGCCAAACTCCTCTTTTGACTTTGTTTTTACCTCTCCCATTGTTCCTTCTCAGTCTCCCTCATGGCCTCATTTTGAGTCCACCTCTTCCAGCTCATACTTTCCTGGATGGACTCATTCACTCCCAGGGCTGTAATACAAATACTGATGACTTTCAGGTCTGTTTCGTCAAATAAATGTATGTCTCCTCCACTCCAGACCTGGATATTGAACTGCCTGTGGTTATCTGGCTCCATAGCTACTTTCAACTTGTCCAAATTAGTCTTATCACCACCTATTCCCCTTCTATTTTATTCATACTCTTTATTACTTATTCCCACTCCCTTTACTTTCTATTTTTGCAAATCATCCTAATGATGTATTTTCTTACCCAAGCCTTATGCCATGCCTTGCCAAGCTCTTAATGGTGCTAGTTTTGGCCACCCTCCCCAACTCTCTGCACTACCCTAATCCCAGGTTCTTTTTATCTCTTCCCTGGCCCATTATAATTGTCTGGGAACTTATCTGCCAGCCCTAGTTTTGTCCAACTCCCATGTGTCTTTTACATGCCCTCAGAGTGATTTTCTTAAATATAAAACTGATCATTTCCAAACTTAGGTCGAGACAAAAAGGACTCCTCATCACTTTCTGCAGACTCTTCCCATTTTGTTCTTTCGAGCCCCTTTTTAGGATTCTACGGAATTGACTCAAAGACAACTGCCCGTAGCAAGTTAGAAGGTGAAAGGGCATACAATTCTTTTTGGGAGACATGAAAGAGTTGGGGTAAAAAGCACAGACCCATTTCCCCTCTCCTATTCTGCTGCTAAGTAATTAATTCGCAGATATTTATTGAGCACCTGCCACATGCTAGATATTCTTCTCAGTAGCATTGTATGTTGACTTTAACTTTCACTACAACCCACAGATGTAGGTAATATTATTCCCATTTTATGTATGAGACATATAGATGTTAAATTACCCAGGGTCAGTCAGCTTGGTGGAATCAAAAGCCAGGACTTGAATGCAGGTAATTTGACTCTACAATTTGCTACTCAGAATGAGTTTCAAAGGTAAGTAGAATTGTATTACTTGTTATATTACTAAAAATGCAGACCCCCTGTCCTGCCCTATATGTTTTTAATCAGAATTTGACTTTTTACAAGATTCCCAAGTAATGCGTACATTTATTCATATTTGGAAATCATTGCTTTTGGGTCTGGGTTATTAACTGTTATATTGTCCCCATATATCATTAGTTAAATTTCTCTTTCTTCTTCAGACATATAGGTTGACTCTTCTTTTTATGGGTTCAGCAAATACAGCAGATACAATTTGTGTTATTGTTACGGAAAAATGAAACGACCAGACACTGAGGGGTTAGGAGCACAATCTTTATTTACGTGCACGTGCCCAGAGGAGACAAACTCCAAATTCTGAGCCCAGAACAATAACCCCGCATTCCTTTTATGCTGGGCTGAGTCGGGGAGGGAATTGGGAGGCGTGGTATAGATTTGGAGGGAAAAGGGTTTACAGAGGTGGGAGAGAAGTATTTACAGCATTAGTCAGGGCAGATAGCGTCTCAAAACCTGCAGCAGGGCAGATAACATTTCATTTCATCCTTGGTATCGGCCTTGACTCCCTCTACATTATTGCTTGTATAAAGACTCCACTATCTTAGAGTTTTCACTGCTATAAGAAAGCACCATAGACTAAGTGGCATTAAGAACAGAAATTTATTTGCTCACAGTTCTGGAAGCTAGAATTTGGAAATTAAGGAGACAGTACGGGTTGAGCTCTGATGAGATCCCTCTTCTGGGTTGCAGACTGCTGACCTCTCATTGGATCCTATTGTGAAAAGAGGGCTAAGGAACTCTCTGGGGCCTCTTTTATAGAGGCCCTAATCCATTCATGGGGATTATTAGTTCATTCATGAGGCTTTGCCCTCATGACCTAATCACTTCCCAAAGGCCCCCGCTTCTTAATACCATTACATGCAAGATTAGGATTTCAAAATATGAATTTTGTTGGGGGATATAAACATTCAGTCCATTGAATTGGTCTTTCCCATTAGAAGTGATCACACCTGTCTTTGTTATCCTGAACATTCTCATATCATTGCACTTATATCACTGTATTTACCTTTGTTTTATCTCCAGTAGACAATAAGCTTTCTGAGAGCAAGGACTGTTTTCCTTATTTATTCTTGAACCTATACTACTGCCTGACTAATGTAAATGTCCTCTGAGTCTTTGAATGGATGTTCATTTGAATGTTCATTTCCAAACTTAAACGACAACAGACTTTGATAAAAGAAAAATTATTGTAGGTGTACAGTCAACATTAAGGCATAATTCTGGCTGAGAAGAGTTAACATATCATATCTTTTTTTCCACTCTTATATTCTATTTTTAAAGTGTCTTGGGTAAGCATACGTTATTAGTTTAGTTAAAACTAATATCAATAGTGTATTACAGGATAAAGGTGTGATTTCCAAGAAGTCTGATATGACCTTCTAAAGTACCCCCTGCAAAAAAAAAAAAAAAAGGTTGTGAATGAATGTGAATGAATCTCAATATTTTTTTGGTGCATTTTTATTGATTATGCTATTACAGTTGTCCCATTTTTTTCTCCCCTTTGACCCCTCCACCCTGAACCTCATCCCATCATTCCCACACCTCTTAGTTCATGTTTATGGGTTGTACATATCAGTTCTTTGTCTTCTCAATTTCCTATACTATTCTTACCCTCTCCCAGTCTTTTTTTTTTTTTGGTCGACATTTTCCTGCCACCACTTTCCCCAGCCCCACCCATCCCCACTTCCTACCCTCAATCCTTCCCCCATTTGGCTTTGTCAGTGGGTCCTTTATGTATGTTGTTTGATGACCCTTCCCTTCTTTCTCCTGTTATCCTCCTCCCTCCTCCCCTCTGGTTACTGTCAGTTTCTTTTTTATTTCAATGTTGCTGGCTATATTTTGCTTGCTTGCTTGTTTTGTTGATTAGGTTCCACTTATAGGTGAGATCATATGGTATCTGTCTTTTACCGCCTGGTTTATTTCACTTAGCATAATGCTCTCCAATTTCATCCATGCTCTTGCTAAGGGTAGTAGCTTCCTCCTCCTTTCTGCTGAATAGTATTCCATTGTGTAAATGTACCACAGATTTTTGATCCAGTTATTTACTGTTGGGCACTTAAGTTGTTTCCAATTCTTGGCTATTGTAAATAATGCTGCTATGAACATTGGGGTGGATAGATTCTTTTGAATTGGTGTTTCAGGATTCTTAGGGTATAATCCCAGCAGTGGAATTGCTGGGTCAAAAGGTAGTTCCATTTTTAGTTTTTTGAGGAAATTCCAAAGTGTTTTCCACAGTGGCTGCACCAGTCTGCATTCCCACCAGCAGAGCACTAGGGTTCCCTTTTCTCCACATCCTCGCCAGCACTTATTGTTTATTGATTTGTTTATGATGGCCATTATCACTGGTGTGAAGTGGTACCTCAATTTTTAAAAAAATTTCCTAAAAGTCTCTATTCTTGCCCTGGCTAGTGTTGCTCAGTGAATTGAGCACCAGCCTGCAAACCAAAGGATCGCCAGTTTGATTCCTAGTCATGGCACATGCCCGGGTTGCAGGCCAGGTCCCCAGTAGGTAGCACGCAAGAGGCAACTACACATTGATGTTTCTCTCTCTCTCTTTCTCCCTCCCTTCTCTTCTCCCTAAAAATAAATAAATAAATAAATAATAAATAAATAAATTCTAAACAAAAAATCTTTGTTCTGTTGACAAATAGAATTGTTCTTAATTAAGAATAATTCCATATATCCTCAGCTATAGTGTCTGCTTATTAAGAAAATAAATATATTTACCCACTTTGTTTGTTTCTAATATAGTATCAAACAAAGATACCTTTATCTTCCCAATGTTACAAACATCAACAAAACTTTTAAAATATGGTTAAAATGCCTGGAAAAATGATAAACAAGAAGAAAGATTTATAAATTAATTCCCACCCTAAAAAACAGGACAAACATTTGTGTCTGATCACATGTCAATAAACAGGATGCCTGACAGTACAAGAATATGAGAAACATGATTACTGTCTTTCAGAAAGGAGAACAGTCGGAGTTCGGGCAATAAATTAATGCAGACCAGGCTGCCTATACTGCGTAATCGGCATGAACTTGAATTAAAACTTTAAGATTGTTGGAGTTCCTTTTGAATTGTACTAAAGTTGGAAAAATCTATTTCTAGTCCTGTGATTTATTCATATTCATTCTATGACTCACATTTATAATTAAATTTAGGACATTGGCTGGATAGTCACGTAGATGTAAGGGAAAGAGAATAAAACTCTGTTTATCATCATGAATATGGAATTAATAAAAATAGAAATTAAGATGTGGAAAAATGAGCAACTATTAGTATGCTATTTTATCCAAAATATGAAAGGTAACTACTTACTTTTGTAAATCCAATAAATGCTGTTTGTGTCACAAAATATAGGCAAAGTATACTCTTTTCAAATACCAGTTTTATGGTCAGGAAAAACCAAAATACTAAAAAAACAAAACCCAAAAATCTAAAAAACCTTTTTACTTCTAAAAAACAAAGACAATAATTCCCAACTATGTATATTTTACTTGCATTCCACAACCACTTAGTCCAAAAGTGAGAAAATATAGTAAGTTTTTACTTAGTTGAGTTGAGAAAAAAGAATATGTAAAATTCCCTAGATTTTTGATTATCAATATACAGGGCATATATCTTATTATTGGCTTTGAAGATGTCTCTGTGTGCAATATTTTTTGTCATTAAGTTTTCTTTTTCTCAGCTGTTTCCAAAAAGAATACTAACACTGAAACTCAGAAACCAGTTCCAATTTGTTTTAGTGCATGCCTAGGATCAGAGAGGTTTTCGATTTAATATTTAAACACGTTACTAAATATTTAAACAGCAAAGTACTTGTGCTGGGTAAATTCTAACTAAAGTAAAATGGAAACTATTTTACTGTTCCTATGTTACTAACCGTAAATTGGGGAGTCTCAGATATGAGTCTTCTTCATGTGTTCATGTGTGTGCATGTTCTCATTCTAGACTATTCAATGTAATTTCCACATTAATTTTGGTTCAAGTTGAAGAAGCAACAAAATTAGTTGGAGGTTAAAGTGACTCAAACTTTTGTCTAGCTATATGCTTTTAGAGTGTGCTTTTAGCATACAACTTAGAGCCTAAGTACTTGCAAACAAAAGGCTTTGTAGTCTTGTTAACTAACTTCATGACAAATATCAAAAGTGAAAGTAATAAGGCTAGAATGTTATGAGGGATAGTTATTTCCCACATCTGTTAAGACAAATGTCCCAGTATACTAGCCAGTCCCATAAGAACTCTGTATTTCTAGTGACAAAAAAGTTACAAACTTAGATTGCTAGGCAAGTTTGAGTTGGTAGATAATAATAAAGAGAGTGTGGATTAGATGTAATCTTTTGAAATCAGTGTGGTTGTAGCACAGAACTGCCCTGGTAGAATATTGGAAGAGCCTAATGCCCATTAAAGGTTTTAAATAGTGTATGAATCTACTGAAATGGATCGAGGGTACGTGTTTTTCAGGTCATGAAATTGTCTTCAGTATATATTATTAAATTAAAAAGAGCAATGTAAAGAATAGAGTGTGTGTGATACTATCTTTTTTCTCCAGTTCCTATCTGTTCATATATGAACAAAGGATAGAGAAGAAACAGTAAGAACAATTGTTTCCCAGAGGAAAATGAGAGGATTTGATGAAATGAATACTTTCATCTGTATATTCTTTTGAAATTTAAAATTTGACTCTGTGTGCATGTATTATCTATTTTTAAAATCTACATAGGTAGATTTTTGAATCAGAGTCTCCAGGGTCTAGCTGATGTACCCAAATCTGTATAAGCTATAACTCCCATTTGGTAATTACTGCCTTCTCTTAAGAGATGTTCATATGGCCCTGGCCGGTGCGGCTCTGTTGGTTGGAGTGTTGTCCTGTAAACTGAAAAGTTGTGGTTTAATTCCTAGTCAGGGCACATACCTAGGTTGAGGAATCATCCAGGGTAGGTTCGATCCCTGGTTGGGGCACATGCAAGAAGCAGCCAATCAATGCTTCTCTCTCACATCGATGTTTCTTTCCCTTTCTTTCTCCCTCCCTTCCCCTCTCTCTAAAATAAGTATGTTCCCAGGTGAGGATAAAAAAAATGTTCACTTGAAAATATAACTTTTATTTCTCCCAATTAGAGAAATGCATGGGATTGGGGATGAGAGAATCTTATGCTTCCCGTTGATAAGGGTTGTGCAGAAATATATTTGTCATTCTGCTATTACCTTATGTTATAATGGAGAAGAGATTTTGGAAATAAAATTAAACATGACAGGATTATGGGTCATTAAATTTTTTATTTTGCTGACCAAATGTCAGTAAGCGCCAATAATATGATATTCCAACTAACTTTTATTTTTGGAAGGCCATAGTAATGAATTAATTGATCCCTAGGTACCTGCAAGGGCAAACAGTAAAGTCCAAAGCTAAGACTGTAGGCCTTGGATATGCAGGGTTACCAGATGCAGGAGAAGTCACATTATGGAGAGGTTCCCCATCTCTAGTTGATAGACATGGGGCAGTGCCATGGTTCTCTGCCCTCTCTTTGTCGGTCCTCAGCAGGATGCACGTGTTCAGGCGAGACATCCACGAAGATCTGGTGTCCCATCATTTTCTCCTTTTGGACACAGTGCTACAAGTCAGGCCCTTTCTAGACAACCTCGGTCCCCTGATCAGTACTTCCTTGGGGGTGCTTCTCCAAAATATCCCAGGATCCAATATGAAAGGCACTCTGAACACTCTCTTTTTGTTCCACTGATCAGTCCCTTTAGAGGCAATTCAAATGCAGGAAGATCCCGAATGCCCAGAAAGAAGCTTCAAAGACCCATCCTTCCCCCAACAGCTACTGCACCTGCCTGAGGGGGTAGGATGGTCTGTTCAGGAAGACAGCGGGAACAGTAGCCACCCTCATCTTCTCATGTGAAAGCAAAATGGAAGCAGCAACCTGGGGCTTTCGTAGACTGCTCTGAATATACAGTTTTAGAAATCACAGCAAAAGGTACATTACTCAGGCAATGAAAGGTAAGCCTTGCAGCGTTAGCTCTCATGAAATGGACGAGAGCCCTTCTCTTCTTTATGGTATTAACCAGATGGTATGTGGTACATAAGGGAGCTAACAGGTGACGCCATTCCTCATCTCATACACATGGAAGCTCATTAATGTTAGTTAAATTGAGGTTAGGCCCAATCTTTTCTCTAAATTATGAGAAGAACCTCTCTCTGGAAGGGAACATGTACATGGATACGGAGAAATGTGGGCGCTTGGGAAGAGAGGGTAGCTATATTAGGTGTGTGTTTGTTTGTTTGTTTGTTTGTTTTTCAATCCTCTCATGAGAGCATGCTTGTTGATTTGAGAGAGGAAAACATTGGTACATGCCCCGACTAGGGACAGAACTTGCAACCTAGGCATTTGCCCTGACCAGGAATTGAATCATGACCTTTCAGTTTATGGGACAGCACTCCAACCAACTGAGCCACACTGACCAGGGATAAATACATGAGTTTTAGAAGAGAAGAAATTTTGTTGAATCACGGCTAATCTGGATACTTGCCAATGTAAGTTGGATAGAAGGATGTTCTTGTCTGTCTCTTTCTTTGGCTATAAATTCACTAAAGACAGAAACTTTTTATGTTCTCATGGGATTCCCTGGACTACGATGTATTGCACAAAACTTTGTTGGATGAAATTTAAAATGCTTCTAACCTATCCTCAGGCAACTGGTTTCAGACCTGACTCCTGAAGGTGAAAGAAGGCCTCTGCTCCAGTGCGAGGGCAAGTCTGATAGTTTGAGTGACCGCTATCTCTCCGGTTTGTCACTTACTCAACTTCT
The DNA here is from genome assembly GCA_004026545.1 of Mormoops blainvillei. NCBI lineage: Eukaryota > Metazoa > Chordata > Mammalia > Chiroptera > Mormoopidae > Mormoops > Mormoops blainvillei. The sequence continues at coordinate 70,719 of PVJD01002725.1, read as the reverse complement.
CCTTCCTACATATATGACTGAAGATAGTGCCAGGCTATGGTAGGTAGAATTCCAAGATGACTCCCGGTGACCCACACCCTTGTGTTATCCCTCCACCTGGCTCCCTTTACTGTGGGTGCGACCTGGAGTTTGCTTCTAACCAATACAATATGGCTAATGTTTTGGGATCTTACTCCTGAGATCATGTTTTATGGACAAGGTAAAGGGATATTGCAGGTACAGTTAAGGTCTCTAGTCAGTTGACTTCAAAGTTAATCAAAAGGGTGATTATCCTGTGTGGGTCTGATCTATTCACATGAGCTCTGCTGAAGAGGTTTAGAGACTCTCTCTCCTGCTCTCATTGAAGAAGAAAACTGCTGTGACTTCTACAGCTGCATGAAATCTATTCTGCCAAGAGCCACGAAAGCTTAGAAGAGGAGCCTGGGCCCGGGTGAGAACCAAGTCCTGATGACTGCTCGCGTGCTGCTGCGTGAGGGCCTGAGCAGAGGGCCCTGCGAAGGTGGGCCTGGGCTCCTCGGTCATGGAAAATTGAGAGAATAATAGCAAGCTTTCTTAAGCCACTGTGTTTTTGGTAGTTTATTGTGAACCATAAAAAACGAATACATAAGTGTATGAAATAGTTTAGGCAACTCTGGTAGCTTTGTATGATTATCTTACATTTTTACATGTCTGTCTTTTCATACACATCTTGAGAGCTGGACTCCTCTTTGGTTCTCTTTGAGTCTCCCTTCACTTGGCACATAAATATTTCTTGAGTGTTCATTGAATGATAAATTAATGATGAATTCCTTTTGGCAGTACTCTGGTTCTTTTCATGTTCAGTCCTTTTACTAACAAACTACTCTTTCTACCTCTTGGTTTTATTCCTTCCTCTGACTGTTCCGAACTGGAGAATAAGTTATATCCATTAACCAGCCATGTTTTGGTTATAATTAGCAAGCATTAGCATTGCAAAGTCTAATATAAGTTTATTCTCTTGGGTTTAGGAGTCCACGTGAGCAATTCAAATTAATATATCTTTTTTCATATTCAATCATAATGACATCCTTCCTTTGAGATGTCATTGCCTGTCACTTAGCAATTGTTAGGACATTCTTAAAATGCATTTCCCATGGAACTTGTCCAATTACAAGTACTACAAGATACAATTACATTATACATGCTGTTACTTAGGAAAAACTGGGCCAGCCAGGGTTCCTTGTTAAAAGTGACAGAAATCAATTTCATCTTTAAGAAAGAAGTGTGTTGGAAACCAATCGGCAGCTGACAGAATAAAAGAAAGGATCAAAATTTCAACATGGAAAATAGATAGGAACCAGGGAAGTGTGGGGGGAGAGTTAGAGCTGCAGTTAATGAGCTAACCTTCAAGCAGCCAGTGCAGAGTGTCGCTGCATCCTTGGCTCAACTCTGGACACCACACACGAAGCCCTCCACAATCCCCTTGCCACCACCCCCACTCCTATCACTAGAAAGAATCCTAAATTATTTCTTTATTTGTCTCACTAGCTAAAGATTCAGTTGGTCTGAGCGAGCATCTGATTGGCAAAGTTCATTCCGTGGATTGGAGGGAGCAAGTATCTGGCATTTTGGTTTCTGTGGCAGTAGCTGGGGCTCCACGTCATGCCAGGACACAGTGGTCAATACTCCAAACATGAGGTTCAGGTGGTGGGCTGCCTCAGACCAAGTCACAACTTCTGACTTATCCGGTACAAAGCACTGATGTTTTCTAGAAATAGGCTTAGTTTGATGACATTGTTGAAAGAAATTGTTCAGCAGATATATGAGTTTCAAGAAAGACTTACATAGGGGCAGAGAAATTTAGAACATCAGAGTAAGATTATTTAATGGCCAAGTGTAGTTACGTGAAGAAGGAGATAACAGCAAATGGTTCTGGAGACTTGCCATTCATATTCACAGTTATGGGTAATTTCATTGAAGTGGAATGAGAATCCTGCATTGTTCAAGAAGTGTGATTGCCACACCCAAGGGTGCTCCTCCTGCCCCTCTTCCATCCCAGCCATGCTTCTACTCACCAACCTAACTGTTACAGAGACTTTGGCTACAGAATTTCCTGCTTATCACATGCAGGTAATTGGGTCAAACAAACAATAGATTCATGATCACTTACTTAAAGTTTTTGTGAAGCAAAGGTAAAGGAAATATCAAGTTCTTGGTACTGTTGTTCAGTAGGCTGGTACATGAGGCCCATGCTGTCAATTACTTCTACTTCATCCTTTTATCACCAAGGCCTATATCAAAGGTCACTCTCCCTGTGAAACCTTGATTTATTTTCTCAGACTGAATCTATTTGTCTACTTTTCCTTCCTCTGACTTCTAGTTATTTGTAAAGAAATTTGCTTATTAATATTTTACATTCTGTTGTCAGTGTTTCTGGTTCTCCTCCAGACTATAAACTGTGTCAGATCAAAGACTGTGTGTTTTAGGCAGAGTTAGGTATTCCCTGTTCCTTATTTTTCTCATTACCTTGTACACCATGACATTGTTTCTGTAGCTGACTCCCCAACATTTTTTTTGGTTGGGGGAGGAAAGGGGGGAGTAGTAATCATTTGTTTTTCTTCAGACTTTGTCCATGGTACTGAAATTCGAAAGTGCCCATAGCAAGGAATTATTGGTTTGTCTTAAGTGGACTTGTTGTAAACAAGATGTATACTATATTCTCATTTATTTGGTCAAATTATCATACACATATGTAATAGTCTAATAAAATTGTATTTATTAAATACACTATGGTTACCACTCAAAACCAGTTTCTAACTTCCATAATTCTATTACTATCAAAATATTATAACTTAACAACAATATCATACATTTGAATTGTACCTAACCATTTTCAGAACACATTCTAATAATTCATTGTTGACTCTTTTGACAGCTGAAAAGGCGGAACCACATTCTCTGCTTTATTCTTTCACCCACACATTTCTGGGGTTCCTCTTCTACATGATAACGTCTAAATGTAGAACTAAAGTAGCTTTGGATTAGCAAGAAGACTGACATTGTTCAACATTTTGCAGATCTTTAATGTCTGATTTAACAGAAAACAACAAAATTCTCAAATCTGCGTCTGCATTCTCTCTCTTACCATATATTGTTTGGGTTGAAGTATGTGAGGACAATCTGGTCTCACACAGATATGTACGTAGTTGTGAAGGGAGCATCTTGTTGACCTCTTGAAAGGTTTTTTGAGAACCTCTGGGAATCCATCCATCCACCACACTTAGAAATGGCTGGTCTACTGTGTAGGGGATTTCAATGCAGAAGCTTTGAAGTCAGGTAGACCTCCTACCTGGACCCAAACTGATTCGATGCTTTGGTTGTGTTCTTGGCAATTTACTTAAACAATGAGCCATAACTTCCTTCAATGAGGAAATAGTGTAATTATTCCAACATTTTTTTTACAGTTTTAAATTTGCCTGTCTACTTAGACCCAGATTTATTATGTTTTCCATTTGAGATAGTGAGTCCATGGATGCTGAGGGCCGACTGTATGCATTGATCTATACTCTCTTGTACACTTACATTTTATTCCAGAGTAGAAGGGAAAGAGAGAGAGACATTGATGTGAGAAAAGCACAGATCTGTTGCCTCCCAAATGCACCCCAGCAGGTTTAACCTGCAACCCAGGCATGTGCCCTGACCAGGAATTGAACCTGTGACCTTTGGGTTTACAGGACAATACTCTAAACAACTGAGCCACACCAGCCAGGGCTAATTATTCCAACTCAAAAATTAGATGCTTGAAGTGTAAAGTGCTTAGTGCAGGTTCTGGCATTTAGTATGTGAACAAAAAAAAATAGTAGCTGGCTCTAATGTATCATAGATCATTTTCTGTACTCATTTCAAAATGGAAGGATAGTCATCAACTCACTGGAGAACAGACCAGTCATAGAGGGAATGTTCTGAAATTGAAACCAATAGATCTCACTTTAAAATATGCTATCCTATTGTCACTTATACAAGATATATTCTCAGTCAGCATTCCCATACAATTATGGGTGTTTATAATATGATAAACCAAATTGAAGGCTACGTTGGATTTGAACAAAACCATTCAGCTAATCTTCACATTAAAAAAACTGCACGGTTCTTGATGAAGAACAGACCATATTAGTATACCAAAACATATTTTATAAGATAATACGGACATACTAAATATACTAAAAATATTTTTCTGAACACCTAGAAAGTAAGATTTTAAAAATTTGTTTTTACTGTTATTTTTTTAAAGATTTTAAAATTTATTTTTAGACAGAGGGGAGGGGAGGTTGAAAGAGAGGGAGAGAAACATCAATGTATGGTTGCCTCTCATGCGCCCCCTACTGGGGACCTGGTCCTCAACCCAGGCATATGTCCTGGCTGGGAATCAAACCAGCGACCTTTTGGTTTGGAGGCAGGGGCTCAATCAACTGAGCCACACCAGCCAGTGCTGTTTTTATTTTTATTTATAATTCATTTGGATAGCACTTAATTGAGCATTCATTCATTCAGTATAAACATCATTTTACAGAATATGAGTAACATTTGTACCTAATATTTTTCCCTTTTGTTTTGTTCCTACTTGCTAGTAGTATTTTGTCCAAAAATAAATTTCTGATTTGCTGTATTTCTAGTATGTATTTTTAAAAATTAAAGGCATTTACATCTGAACTTTGTATCTTTTCTACTGTCCTAGAGAGAACATAAATAATCACAAGAATCTGAAACTAGCTGTAAAGTAGCTGCCTAGGAATAACTAAATAAGTTCTTTTGTATATAATTTAATATATGAAGCTATTACAGAAATGTCAGTGGAACTGCCCCTTCTAGACTGTCAGATTTTGTAAACTTACTACTTAACTCTGCTTTTTGTCTTGTTTTCCTTGACTTAGTATATTCGGTCCTAGCTGACTAACTCTTCTTGGTGCCCATCTATACTGGTTTTAACTTCTCAATTAATAGGTCACAAGGAAGCCCTACTAATAGCTATAGCAAGAACTTCCCATATACATTATGTACTTACTTTTTGCCTTATAGTATTCTAAATACTTTACATGTACTTAATAATCTAACCATCAATATAGCCCTATATTATTATGTTAATTTTATAGATGACAGAACAGACCCAGAGAACATATTTCAGTAAAGGTCATGTCAGAAAAACAGAATATTCTCTAAATATTTAAATCAAAGGATACTTAATCCAAAGAACTGGTTATACAGCTAATGGAAGAGCTGAGAAACCAAACAAGGACAGTAAGTTAAAGCAGAGTTTAGCAACAAGACTGTGCAAAAACCGATTATAATTCTTACATGCACATGTGCTCTTAATTTGGAAGGATGATGGAAAGAAGTAAGATTTCCAGCAGAAACTTAAACCAGGGTATGCCAGCCTGGTGAGAGCTAAAACTCCCAAAGAGATATAGCCCTAGGAGATGCCACCTAAGGGGAGAGGGAGAAGAAGAAAGAGAAATAGCCTGGCTTCTCCCTTTCCCTCATCCCCAATACCACGCTTATGCCTCTCATTGGCCAAATCTGTTTCAGAACCAACTGACCTAAGGGCATGGAATATGAATCACTTTTCTGTGATTCAGAGCAAAGCAGTTGAAATGCAAGGACTTAGCCTGATAGGAAATAGGTAAGGATTGTGCAAAAGGCTTAGGTGAGTTGTTTAAGATCACAGCACTATTAGCCCCTGGGTTGTTCTTTGGAGTCTGTATACATGTAGCAATCACATGCTCTGAAAATGAGAGACAGAGGTCTTGGGAACTGATCTTAGTTTATGTAGTTTTCTCCGTCCACCTATGCTGTAGGATAATTTTAGGAAAATTCATTCCTAACACTATAGAAGAGAAAGAAAGGTAAGAAATGAGAAAGGGTATAGGAACTCTACACCATTTTCATTGTTAGGGCATGGTTTTGAGCATGTTCAAGGTAAGAGGAACAAGAGATTCATGCAAGAATTCTCCACTTTCGTGCTGGCTCTCAGTTGATAAAGTATAGATTTTTTTCTTTTTTAACACTGTATTTATTTATCTTTAGAAAGATAGGAAGGGAGGGAGAAAGAGAGGGAGAGAAACAGCAATCTGCAAGAGAGATACATCAATTGGTGGCTTCCTACATGCCCCCAGCTGGGGACCCGGCCCACCATCTGTACATGTGCCCTGACCAGGAATTGAACCAGTACCCTTCTGATTCACAGGCTGGCACTCCATCCACCGAGCCACACCTGCCAAAGCGATAAAGTATAGCTTTTTATCCAAGTAGAACTTGCTTTTAAAATAGACTTTGCAAAAAAATAGTTTACATTGGACTACATTCCCATTTTAATTCACAGAACCTCTTTTCCCCAAAACTATTCTAATTCGAAATGTCAAAATTGACAGAAAACACAGAAGTACTATTCTTTAAAGTGTGTCAAAGGATATTTGGTGGCACAAAGTTGTAAAGTGTAGGATTAAGTAGATTAAATGACTGTTATGAGCTGAATCGTGTTCCCCTAAAATTCATATGTTGGAGTCCCAACCGCTAGTACTCAGAATATAGCTGTATATGGAGATAAGGCCTTTAATGAGGAGATCAAGTTAAAATGAAGCTGTTTGAGTAGGCTCCTAATCCTATATGGCTGGCATCCTTACAAAAACAGAAAGAGGAACCAGGGAGTATATGCACAGAGGGTCAACTATGTATGAAGATGCAGCAGACACGTGGCATCCGCAAGCTGAGGAGAAACCAGTCCTCCTGGGACCTTGATCTTTGACTTCCAACCTCCAGAACTGTGAGAAAACAAATTTCTGCTATTTAAGCCAGCCAGTCTGTGATATTTTGTTATGGTTGCCCTAGCATACAAAGAAGCAATATCTGGAGACTCAATGTGTAAGGCACCACTGACTGCTGGAGATACTAATAATGATAAGCTTTGTTATGTAAAACAATACAGCTGCCAGAACCACAAAGTTGTACAATTGGAATGAGAAGTTAAAGTTAGACATACACACAAAAGCATAAATAAAACTTCTTTTCTCTCCTGCATGGCTTCCCATTTAATTCAATAAGATTTGTTGTGCATGTATCAGACAGATAGTACTCTTACAGGTTCTAAGCTATGAACATGCTGTCACTAAATGGTACCACTGTGACATCGCTACAAAGCTCCTCTTTGAATAAATGCTTATGGTTTTCTTACTGGTGGAAAAAATATATTCCAGAATGTCAATTATCTAAAGGAAAGAAAAAATATTCTCATCCTCCTTAAAGTAGATTTCAGAACCGCTCTTCTGTCGTGGAAATTGTTCAAATCTACACTATGAATTGAATGTTTATCTCTTATTCATGTCTTACAAATGTGCTGTAGCAATGTATTGGATTTTGAGTGTCCAGAAATGCATTTTGAAACTCTTTCTAAACAAAGAGAAACAAATAGTCAAAATAGAACAATATCAGTTCCCTTAGTTCACATATAAGACACAATACTGAATATTATAAGAAACGATTTTCATCCAAAATAGAAAAATAGACTCGGTATTAAAAACTAAATTTTAAATTTTATACTAAATCTATCACTTTATGTGTTTACCTGAATGTCAACAATCCAAAGTAAAGCAATAGTTTAGAAATTATTAAATAATATCCCTAGGTTATCATTCCAAAAACTATATGTATTAAGGCTGACTCATGAACAGCAAAACTGACATTGCGACAAATTTTTAAAATGAAGTAGGATATCTGGCAATGGATTTTATATGCAAATTTATCTCAAATTCTCAAATTTCCATGTTCTATTCATTCCAATTATACTCCTTCTAAAAAAAGAATGCCTATAATGAAACTTGAAATTTTCTTATCAAAGGTCTACAAAATAACAATTAAAGTTAAAAAAAATAAGTAGGGAACCATCAGAAGATGGGAATGAATGGCCAAAGTGGGCATGTATGACCACCCTATAAAAAACTTTATTTGATGATTACCTAGAAAGTGAAGGTAAGATAATGTTTTGATAGAACTAAAATTTTAACTCAGAGGAATACATTGCCTAATCCTTGAAACTAGTCTTTAGTGTCTAGCAATCTTTTTTTTTAAACCTTAGTCTTAGATTTTTATGTTAGACTTAACTTCCTTAAATTAAATATGAACCCATTAGATTTTCTTTTTAAGTCTAGAATACAGGAGAACATGAAGTTGATAGGTTGAAAAGAACTTTGGTCTGTAAATGAGGAAAAGTGGGCTCTCGTATGTCTTCTTTGACAAGTCACTCTCTGGGTCTCAGTGTTCTCATAAAAAAAAATGTGTGCATTCTATCAGAACTGTTGCATTGTTCCTAAAATACTGAGTTTCCAACCATCTCATTTTCTGAAATTCTTCTGGCAAGACATATCAATAAAATAAAATTTGTAATTTTTCAAAATCATATTACCAAAAAATATGAAGACTTGAGGAAAAGATCTCAAAAAGTGCTTGAAGGTAATCTAAAAACAGCTGTAATGTGCACAAATTTGTTACCAAGCCTTGAGGGTTACTTGATCTGTGACTGTTAAATAAAGCCAAGTAATATTTCAATGGTTATTTACCAAGTTTGCTTTTCTTGTCAACACATTAAAATTTATAGCAGGATTTGCATATGTGTGTACTGAATTTGTGACAATATGCACCGATTATTCCACCCCTCCAATGCAGCGTCCTCACCTTCTATCCCCAGGTTAGCTTGTAAAACTCGATTTTAATTTAATTTTTTTTGTGGGTATTGTTTTGTCCATGTTTGGTTTTCCTTACAATTATATGTGTGGGTATACATATAGGTGTATATATGTACACATTCCATATATATGTTCTACATAGGGTGGTTAATTGATAGTTTCACGACTGGAATAGTACAATGTATTGTCACATCTAGGCAGTGATACTTTTGTAATGTTGTCTGTTGTATAGACCATAATTCATTTATATCAAATTTCCAGGAAATAATGCTTCTTTCTGCAGAACCTGTCAGTGACTGGCACATGTTTGAATCAATGACGTAGATGAAGAATGACAACATTAATTTATGTAATGATTATTAGTAAAGGAAAAAAGTACATTGTAGCAAAAGGACTTCTCGTAGCCGTTTGCTTAAGTCACTCTTGACTTTTCCCTTCGGGCAAGTTTACTGCTTGGGAAATTCCTAGAAGTCGTGGGCGGAGGTCGGGAAACATAGAAAGGAGCCGGGGTTCGTGATCCAAAACGGTTTCGGGACGTTACGGAGCCTAGAGGGAAATGTTTTGTCTTGGATAAGTTCGGAGATCCGAAGATCCGACAAGTACTGGGCACAGGGAACAACAAGCCCTCCGGCCTCGGCTTGGAATTTCGCGGAGCCAACCGCAGCCGTCGTGTAACCAGCCGCAGGAGCGGCTCAGAAGTCCGGCCTGCGGGGCGCGCCCTCGCTCCACCCGGTAGCGCCGTGCCCGCGCCAGGTGGGGAGGAGCCGGGTCCGCGGGGCGGATCTCCGAGGCGGCCCCGCCTCGCCCCACCGCCCCACGGGTCACAATGTAGGGTTAGGGCGGTCGGCGGGAGGGGCTCAGCGGGGGCGGAGTCGCCCGGCAGGGGCGGTGACGGCAGTTGGGGGAAGGGAGGGGAGAAGGACTGGAGCGGGAGGAGGGCAGCGCCATTCTGCCCAGCCGTTCCCTCCGTTCCTTCTCCCTTCCCCGCAGTGGTCCGTGAGCGCCAGCAAAAGAGCGCGCGCGCGCGCGCGGGACGCGGCCCGGCTAGCTCGCGCCCTCCCGCGTCCCCGAGTCCGCCGCCCGCTCAGGGCCCGGGCAGCAGCGGGCCAGCCGCGCTGAGGACGCGCCGTACGGAGTCGTGAAGTCGCAGCCGTGGCCCTCGCTGTCCGCTCATCCCCGCCAGCCCGCGGTGCCCGCGCACGCCGGCCGCCATCACCTTCGCGCCTGGCTGGCGGGGGCGCTATCCTCCCCGGCCGTCCGTGCTGCTCCTTGGAGCTCGGCGGAGCGTGGCAGCCAGGGCCACCGGAGGCGCGAGGAGCCGGACGCATCAGCCTGTGTCGCCGCCGGTGCCGCGGGGGCCATGACCGTGGAGCAGAATGTGCTGCAGCAGAGCGCGGCACAGAAGGTGAGGCGAGCCCGTGAGCCAGCGTGGTCCGGCCCCGCTCTTCCTTCCGACGTGCGACTCACGCCCGCCTGGGCCGGGAGCTGCTCGGCCTCCCCCCGCAGCCGCTCGGGCCTCGATTGCCCCGGGCTCCCTCCTCCGCCACCCACTGCCCCTTCCCGTCGCCTCTGGGGGCGTCGCGCCCAGTGCCGAGCTGTTTGTGGAAGCAGGGTGTAGTTAGCGGGTTTCAGTCCACTTCCTTCTTGACTATTGGTTTTTTTGGTAACAAACAGTGGCTGGTATTTATTGGGAGCGACCCTTACATTTCTACACTCCTCTGTGTGGCTTCTTAAACTTGTCCTCCTTAAAAAAGAAGAAGAAAAAAAAGAATAGCCAATTGTCATCCCTTCTGAGCATAGTTTGTGTTTCGAAGGTAGAACCATTCCGGGCCTGCTGTTTGCAAAAGGGTCTCCTCCAGAATTGAATTGCTTGCCTGGCGGGGCAGGTACGTTTACTCGGTGGACTCTGTGTACAGGGATTTGGTTGTTTCCCTTTCCTCTTTCCGTTTCTGTTTCTTAATACAGGAAATACCCCTTAAGAAAGGAAACCTTTCTGGCCATATTTATTCCAGGAATCTTTTGTCCCCTAAGTTTGACCTTGTTCCATCTTTCACCCTTTACTCTGGCCTCAGTCACACATTCAGATGGTCACTTAAAAGAATCTATTTGTGAAGCTTCAGATGTTTTATAGTCAGTTATGAGAGACGCTCTTTTAATTCTAGATTTTGTTTTCAGAATAATCTCAAGTGCACTATGATGGCTTGAACTATACATCCTGAAGAGTAGTTGGCTATGACTTAATTTTTTTTTGTTTGTTTGTTTGCTTTGGTCATTTGCGTGAGAAGCATTTTGGGTTAAAGGAAAACACTGCTGTAGTCGTTTTGGAATTAGGGGGAGATCAACGCTTTACTGTGAGCAGCTCCCAAAGCGGTGTGTGGTTTATCTGAGTGAGCATGCATGCCCCACCCTGTTGTAGTTTTGGCATACCTGTGCTCGGCTATAGAATAAGGCCTGCTGTCCTATGGTCTGTGTATATGTTCACAGCCTGTTACGTTTTTGCTTTGAGATTATTTTTAGAATTTTATGATAATACTTGAGGTAATTGAAGATGCTCAGAAATTTTGGAGCGCAAGGACAGTGCATTGTTATTTTAGGCCCTTTGGGAAAGTTCTCTTGTAACCCTTGTGTGTTATAGTTAACAGTTACTGGTAAATTTAGAAGGTTATTGCAGACTGCTGTTTATTTACCGCGAAATAATTCTAGATTTAATAATGGGTGTTTAGAACAGTTTATCTCCTAATCCCCTCTATTCTTTTTTTGAATATGTTAAACTTTAGTTTTTGATGTTTTAGTTAGTATGTGATGAAATGTTAGTACTGAGAACAGGATTTTGTGGTCACGCATACTAAATTGTATTTAATAGGCTTGGTATCTTTTTTGTTTATAGTTCTTTTCAGTGTTGAACATTATAGCCTATTTCAAAGTGGGAAATGTAGCTAATTTTTTTTTTTTACATCTCTTAAATTTGAACAATGGCAAAAAGTTTGTGAATTTTTAAATTGATTTTGATTAAGGAACTTCTTTAGCATAGAATCAGATGATACAGCTCTGCTTGGTTCAGAGGTTTATGCATAAACTTACAGGATTAAGAATTAAATTACTGAAAGTGATCTTGGCCATCAAGTCCAGTTTTATAGTTTAACTAACCCTCTCGTTACATAGAGTAGTAATTAATTTAAAGTATTGCCATTATGATGCTATTTTTAGTGTATGTGAGATTACTTTCATTGATATTGGAGAATTTTTTTAGAGCAATATAATTATTTTTATACTTTCATCATGGTATTTATATTTTTAAAGAAACATTTAATGTGTTTACTTTCTGTATTAATATACTATTCCTTTGTTATTTATGTTAGAGCTATTTTAGAAGGTATTTATATGGGTATGAATATTTTATACCACCTACTTCAAATAAATTGATAGGTTTAAATTCACCAAGCCGGTAACTAGGAAGTGGACTTCAAGCTAGTAACTAGGAAGTGAACTTCACACTTTAGAAGAAACAAAAGTGAAACTTTTTGTGTTCACTTCGAAATTTTATGAATTATCAGTGAAACAAGAGTTGCTTAGTGCATATTGCATAACCAAAATTTTAGCCTGTTTCCTGCCCTCAAAAAATTGTGTATATGTATGTGCTTGTATAACAGTTTTATGTAAATAGCTGTATTTTGGTGGTTGGAACAGTTCCCTATATTTTCAAGATTCTTTTTTTTTTCTTCCAGAGGATATTATGATCAGTGATAATCTTTTTTAACAAAAATTAGCACAACACAAAACTTTCATAGGTCTTTTGTTTACCATCAGGGTAGCTTGTCACAACAAATATAACTCAAGCGGCTGTCTTGTCCTCTGATGTGTTCTTTGCTTCATGCTGAAGTTTGGCTCTGACAGAGTTAGGAGATGTCATGCAGCTGCAGAGAGCTGCCTTTCTGAGTTTTAGCAGGTACAGGTGAGGTGGAGCTGGAGGCAGATTAGGTACAGTTAAATCCTGTCATTCGGTCTTGAACATGTCTCTTCAGCCTTTATGCTTGGTATTTTTCTAAGTGTAGCATCCTTAGATCTCAGAAATTTGATACACTGATTCAGGTCCCAGGTGAGGGTTCTTTAGGGCAGCAATAGAAAGCTTCCTCCCAGGGTCCTAATTAATTTATAGAGTGAGGTGAGCTGGATACTATTTTCTTTAAATGCATACTTCTGAGTTGAATAAAATGTAAGGTTCATAAGGGCTGGTATTTTTTATTGTTTTGTTTCACCACAGGGCTTGTAACAGTTCCTTGCACATACTAGGTTTTAGTAAATATTTGATGATAATGAGTGAATGTTCTCTAAAAGGGATGCAACTGCAGTACTTATTGTAGTTCCTTCTGAATCTGAAGATTTAACATTGCAGAGAAACAAGGAAAGTTCCAACGTATGAGCTGTTGGAATATAGGCAGGGTAGTGAAAAGATAATAGGATACGAGTAGGATCCAAATCACCTTTGGAGGACTATGGGCAAGTCATTAAATGCCTCTGAATCATCTTTTAAAACCTCAAAATTAGTATGATTAGACATGAGAAACTTTTTAAGATCGGAATGTTTAGTGGATATAAGCATGCATTTATTTAAGATAGGGAGTATAAAAGAAAGAGTAGAGGATAGAGGAAGAAGGAATTTTGTGGTTCAACACTCAACTTTCAGTTTCTTACTCTGGAAGTTAGGTGGGAAGAATGTCAACAGATTAATCAAAGTAAGAGTTCAAACAAAATTTAAGAAACAGCACAAACTGGATTCAGGGTAAGTTTCTTAGATAAAATAGTGCAGTATTTTCTAATTTTAGGTATTATCTAAAGTTATAAAAATACAATACAGTATTTCAAGGGACAGTTAACATTGTACAAGGTCTGTCCAGCCATGTAGTGTGAAAAACAGAGACATTTTTTGAAGAGGATACAAGATACAAGAAACATTGTACATAGGACAATGACACCTCAGTCCCCTTCAAAGTAGGCACCTCGGGACTTCTCACAGCTTTCCCGATCGCCATCAGCTGCCCCATCATATTTTCCTGAATCTCATGGAGGGTCTGAAATCTCTTTCCTTTCAAAGGTGATTTTAGTTTGGGGAAAAGCCAGAAGTCACATGGTGCCAAATCTGGGCTGTAAGGGGGCTGGATCACCTAGGTGATTTGATATTTGACAAAAAACCTGTGCACGAGACATGATGCATGAGCAGGTGAATGGTTGCGATGAACCTGCCAATCACCAGATTTCTGTAGCTACAACTTTCTGAATCATCCAAACAGTTTCCACAGAGTAATGTTCAAGTTTAACACAAAATTTGATGGAGATTCTTTGCTCTACTGGCTCAGTCGTTTTGAATGCAACAGCCACACAGTACACATGTTCGCTCAACAGTGTCTACCATGCCCACTGACTAGTACTGTGAAGTCGTTGTTCACATATGTACTCTAGTCCACTCTCCTTGGCTGCTGGTTACATTGAAGTTGTGCAAACCATTCTTGTTATACTAACAGTGGTTGGATTTTTTCCAGACAGACCTCATATAAATCACTGTAAACATTACGTAAAATGAATATTGTTTAGCACTAAAGAGTTGCTTATCTTGTTATTAGTATAAGGCTAAGTTTGAACAGAGAGGTAAGGATCCAACTGCTTATTCTCATCTTATTCCTTTCCTTTCTCACATAGTTTTGATTTGTATACTAACATTGTATCCAGCTTCCTTTATGAATTTTCATCAGTTCTAATAAATATTTGATTGATGTTTTCAATATTCTGTGTTTATAGTACTTATCATTTGCAAATAATTATTATTCTGACATATTCCTTTTCAATACTCATACCTTTTACACCTACTATCTTATTGCTTTAGCTCAGATTATGGAATACTCCTACTGGGATTAATGTTAGTTTCTGTTATGTATTGTTTAATTATGACATGGAAATTTCCTTAATAATTCAAAGTTTTAAAAATGTTTTAGAATCAGATTTAGGGTAGTGACTCATCAAATGTCTCTTTTTGGCAACAACTGATGCGATATTCAATAAGAATGTTGTAATAGATAACATATATGGAATATTTACTATATACTATATTAAGGAATTATGCTAAGAGTTTTTTAAACTTTGTTTTTTCATTTAATCTTCCCAACCAACTTACTAGATGAGCACTATATATATTTTCCCTTCGTGTTGTGGTTGAGGAAACAGTATTAGGGAAGTTAAGAACTAGAGTGACATTTTATTGTTTGTGTGTGTCGAGAGTGGGGTTCAAACTCAGGGTCGTGAGGCTTAGGAACACCTGCTCTTAACCATTATGCTGTATGGCTTTCTGATAAAAACTCATTTAGTCATGATACCTCCACATTCATTGTACAAAATTTTAATCTAGAATTTGGTATTAATATATTTAAATGAGATTGGTTACATGGTTTGGTTTTGTGCATATGGGTTTCCAAGGTAAGGTTAGGTCTTAAACTAATTAGAATGTGTGTTGTGTTTTTCTGTGCCTTTGGAATTGTTTACTATAGGATTAGGTTAAATCATTTAAAATTGGTGATATTAAACAAATTTTTGTCATTCAGCATAAGTACTTATTACTTTGAAGTTTTGATGAATATAACTATATCAAGATGACCATTCTGTTTACAAGTTTTAGGTAAGCATTCCAAATTTTTATTATCTTTTAGATTTTCTGCCTCTTCCAGGTCAGGTTTAAGAATGTTTTATAGATTCAGATTTTATTTAATTTAGATTTCCATATATATTAGTCTGATATTTTCTTTTATATCTATATATATGTAGATGGATCCCTTTCTTATTCTTGTTTGTGTTGTTTTGTTTTCTCAGTAATGTTTGCTAGATGTTAATCTGTTTTATTGGGCTTTCAAAATCCAGCTTTCTGTTTCATATGTAACTTTAGTTTGTCTTCTAACTTAATAACTTTTGCTTTTGTCTTTAATAATTCCACCTTTCTAGTCGTTCTAGTGGTTATCGTTGCTCTTTTTATACTTGAATTCACATTTAGTGAGTTTCCAATCATGTTTAATAATGAAAAGCATTTTGAGCTGTGGATTTTCATTTGATTTCGTTTTGATTTTCACCTTACTCAAAAGATTTTTGGGATTTACTTTCCAAGGTGCTGCATTTTAAAAATTGTTGATTTTTAGTTTTGATCCACTGTTAGCGAATATGATTTGTAATAGTTTTAGAAATTTATTAAGATGTTCTTATGACTAAGTAGTACCTGAGGTTTTAATGAGCACATGAAAAGGATGTATATTCTGTGAAAGTTACAGAGTTCTGTATATATTAAATGAACACTTATAGTGTGATTTGAATATTTAGTGTTTTAGTCTTTATTTCTTAAATTCTGAGAGACGTTGATGCCTTTTAATGTAATTTCATCAAATTCTCTGTATTTGGAATGGATCTAATCCAAACTTGTGTGTATTTGCTGGTCTTTAGTAGAATTTTATCATTTACAGATATGGTGATAACTGATAAATTTAATTTTTTATTGTTATCTGATTTTTCATATACTAGTCATGTTTTTCCCGTTCAGTTTTGAGGGAGTGATCAAGCTTTCATTGCTTCACCTTCCCCACCTGCCCTTGACTCTATATCCTATAATGATTTGGAAATCTTTTTCATATCTGCTCCTTTAATTTTAAACAAATATATCTAAGCACATATTTTTTCTGAGTGTCAAAAATTAATAATGAATTTTTTCCCCTTTGGTGGCCAATAAGACATTTTTAGCATATTTTTATTAACAGCATTCCTGGCTGTATTGAGATAATGTAGACTTGTAATTCTAGTGATACCCTTTTAAATTTCTTAAGGCATACCTTATGTCAAAAATATTACTTGTGTTACAGACAGATTAGAAGTTCAGTAATTTTTTAAATTAGATATTTACTTCTACTTTTAACTATGTTTTTCTATATAGTATAATATAGTATAATATATATATAATTATATATATGTTATAATATAGTATATATATTATAATATAGTATAATATAGTATTATATATAGTATAATATATATATATTACTATATAGTAATATATAGTATAATAGTTTGATGTTACTTTTAAAATTTTATGAGTGTGTATCTTTTTAACAGTCCTGCCTAGGTGTTTTTGATCTGAAGATTTTAATGTTCTTTCAGTAAAAAGATATTTTAAAATTATTGCTTCTACTCTCCTTTTTCCTCCTTTCATAACTACATTATTTGAATATTAGATATCATTTGTCTCTCATCTCACATTTTATCATTCTTTTCCCTCTCTTTTTGTCCTGTATGCTGAGATAGCTTCTTAGCATGATTTTCCAGATTACTGTTTTTGTAATGCCAATTTTATATTTACTGCCTCCTTAGATGGTCACATATTTTTGGATGATTTGTGTAAATATACATGTTACTTGGTTCTGAAGTGCACAGACTTGAATTAATCACAAACATTAGTTCATGATCAGCTGCATATGCAAATGTTTCATTTATGAAATTGCTTATTAGTTATCAGTGATAAACACACATGAACCCACTACCTAAAACCTAGAACTTAGAAAGTAATTTATATGTAACCGTATAGCCACCTCATCCCACCCCTCTGTTTTCATAAGAGATTGTAATCACCTTGAATCCTGTGTTCATTCTCCCTTTGATTTCCTTTTTATTGCATCTCTACGAATTCCTGAAAGTATGTTTTTAATTTTAGTTCTTTAAAATTAGGAAGTTTTTCCTACCTTGATATCTAACAGATATTCATCTGTCTTTTCTTTTTTCTTTTTTTTAAGATTTTATTTATTTTATTTTTAGACGGGGGAAGGGAGGGAGAAAGAGGAGGAGAGGGACATCAATGTGTGGTTGCCTCTCATGCCCCTCCTACTGGGGACCTGGCCTGCAACCCAGGCATGTGCCCTGACTGGGAATCCAACCCAAAGGGTTGACCCTTTGGTTTGCAGACTGGCGCTCAGTCCACTGAGCCACACCAGCCAGGTCATCTGTCTTTTCTATTAAGAGTTTTTAAAGTTATGTTTGCAACATTTTGACCTTATTTCATCTGCTTTTAATTTTTGCATGTGGGTTGAGGTAGGGAACCAATTTAATGTTGTTAATCTTACCTTATTGAAAGGTTACATGCTCTCCCACTGAACTGACATGCCATCTCTGTCATATTATAAAAACATTGTATAAAATGCTTCCCCCCACCCCGTGCTATTTTGGTCAGTCATTCATTTTGTGAATACTGTCCTGTCTTCATTGCTCTAGTTTCATAATAATCTCTAGTAGTAATGAAATAAGTTTGCTGCTTTTCTGTCAGTGTGTTAAGGCATTTTATTCTTCCTTAGAAATTTTGGAATAGTCCTGCCAATTTCTCTTAGAAACCCTCGTTTTAGTTATGTATTAATTTCCTTGAATCCATAGACTAATTTGGCATTAGTAACATCTTTATGATATTGAGTCTGTCCACGAACAGGGTATACTTTTTTATTTAGGTCTTCTTTCATATCTCTTACTCAGCTTATAATTTTAACTGTATAATTCTTATACATTATTTTTTCTAGATAGTTGATAATTTCTGATAACAGTTAAGTGTGGTGCTTTAAAATATTTGTTATTTGTTACTGGTATGTACAAATGCAACTGGCTTTTGTACATTAACCTTATATCCAACCACCTTGCCAAGCTTTTCTATTTTAATACTTTTCCAGAGATAATTTTGGACTTTGCATGTAAAAGATTATATGCATAAGTCATGTTGGTTTTATTCATTTACTTCCAATGTTTATGCCTGTAATTACATTTTTTTCCTGTACTAGGTAAGACCACGAATAAATGTTGATTAGAAGTAATGATAGTCGGTATTGTATTTTATTGCTGATTTTAAAGGACAGTTTCATACTGTAGTACCTAACACACTTCTAAAGTATTTACATGTGTTAGCTGTATGAACATATGTTGTAAAGAGGGTTCTGTTTCTAAAGGACTAAAGGTTATTATGTTATTTTAAATTTTGGTGCTTGCATGTACTTTTGTCTTTGGATCCAAGTGACTCTTGTGGAACTTTTCACTCAGGCATCCAGAGCAGGTAACAGGTGGGGATAGCTTGAGTGTCAGCCACTTCTCTTGTCATTCTACATCTTGTCTTTTGGTGTTGTATGTGTATGAGTTATTTCTGAAAGTATTTTTTTAATGTGTGTGCAGCATATGAAAAGTTAGGTATACTTTAAAGAAATATAGTAAAGTTACTACCCTTTGTACTACCTGGACATGAAATAGAATATCTTATTATTCTAGAAGTTTCTATGTTGGCTCCCCTACACTATCCCTCCCTTTCACATCCCACTAGTTGCTATCTTGACTTATTGAAGTTAATGTAATCTAATTTTTAAAAAATGAAAACACCCATTTAAAAGTATATAATCACATGAATTTTGGCATTATAGAATAGTTCTGTCACTCCAGAAGATATGTGCCACCCTTTCCATTTAGTATCTGCACACTCCTTATTCACTATAGATCAGTTTTGGCTGTTTTAGGTCTTCACATAAACGGTTTGGTCCTGGGTCAGGGTCAGTATGACAGGCAGCTGATCAGCGTTTCTCTCTGACATGTATGTTTCTCTCCCTCTCTCTCCCCCTCCTTTCCCCTCACTCTAAAATCAATAAACATGTCCTTGTGTGAGGATAAAAAATAAATAAATTAATTAAATAAACCTAGCATGATATCTAGATGAATGGAGTTGCTGATAGTATCGCATATTATGTATGTGTAATCAGTATGACCAAAAACTGTATTTATTGGTTTTCAGTAATAGTGATATATATAGCTGCTAGGAATTATATAGTATTCTAGTTTGAAAGTTCTACTTAGAGCATGTTTATTTTGCTTTATTAATATAAGAGATTTTATTTTTGGCTTGCAAGTGAATTCTGAAAATTTATGTAAGGAAACTAGAGATACATAAAAGTTTAATTGGACAATAGAGAACTATATTAGGAATCAGTCAGATTATTAGCATCAGAACAAGTTAAATACATATTGTAATTAAACATGATTTGATTCATAAGTTTTTAAAAACATTATTTATTTATTTTTAGAGAGAGAGGAGGGGGGAGAGAGAGAGGGAGAGAGAGAGAGAGAGAGAGATAGAAACAGAAACATCGATGTGAGAGAGAAACATCAGTTGGTTGCTTCCTTTACACACCCCAAACAGGGATTGAACCCACAACCTAGGTATGTGCCCTGACCTGGAATCAAACCCACGACCTTTTGGTCTACAGGACGATAGTCCAGCCAACTGAGCCACACCGACCATGATGATGTACAAAAGTTTTGTTTTAACCACATGTTTTTCAGAATATAGCATTCTAATTTAAAAAACACTATTCCAAAAGATTTTTTTACAAGTTGGGGTTTTGGTACTCAAAATGCATGTTCCCATAGAAACCATGTTTCATGGTGTTGAGTTCTTACTTGGTTGGAAATATATTTAATTCTGTGAGAAATTAGTTTATAGCATTATGGAACAATATTTTGGGGGGGAATTGCATTTAGAGTTTCTTCTTATGATACATTTCTTTTATCTGCTAGTTAATAGGGATGGGGGATTCCTTTTGGGGTGTGGGCATCATGCAGATGTTAGATTGGTTGAGGGATTGAGTGGCAAGTAGGCATATGAACTGTGAGGTGAGAAAGGATGGAAACAGACATTTATTGAGAACTAGCTATGTGCATCGCTTTTCGCTACTTGTTTCCCATAAATATCTCCCTCATTACTTTTTTTTAATTATGTGAAAGTTTAAGAATGTTGCTCTAGGTTTCTATGAAAAGATAGGAAAAGACTTTTTAAATTTAGAATTTCTGACATTTCTGAGTCTAAATGTAAATTGTGAAGAATAAAAAAGCATACCTTCAGATTTATACACCCACAGAGGTATATGATTAATATAGCACTTAAAATTCTGTTAAACCAAAATGATTAAGATAAGCCTTGAGTCTGTGTCAATAGAAAACACAAGATATCTCAACTTTTCCTGGGATTACTGTATAGGTTACTTTTATTTGGGAATTTCAGCAATGCTGTACATGCTGTATACTCAACTTGAAGCAGTATTGACAGGAACAGAACTAGGAAATGAAGCCTATGAAATTCTAGGTAGGATGTAGGAGAGTAAAGTTTACTTATTAGTAAGTGGGCTTGGTTTATGTTTGCTTGTTGTTCCCATCCCCAATAATCAGTTGGTACCACTTTCCTGTGGGTGAGTCCAATCTTTGTGATCTTACTCCAGCTCACCTCTGCAAACTCTGTTCTGTTCATTTTTCAGTCAGTACTTACTGAGTGCTTATCGCATGCCAGACACTGTATTACTTACCAGGAATGCGTCAATGAGTGAAATAGAGGCTGTGCTCTCTTTGGACTTTCTGTGGAGTCATTAACCTGGTATATTATTAAACTCTTTGGTGCTGGGAGAACCTCTAACCTTAAGAGGAGGCAGCTGTAATATACCAAAAAAAAAAAAAAAAAACCAAACAAACAAAAAACCAAAAAACAAAAGCCAAAACGCTTTGAATTAGAAAGCAGAATGGTATTTTTTAGACTGAGAACGAGAAAGTTAGAGGAAAGAGGAAGACAAGTTGAGGCTAGAGATAACTGTGGCATGTGAAGGGCCCTTTAAGCCATAACTATTGTACTATGGGAAAATTCTTCAGAGACGGCATAGAGTATTACATATAAAGGGAAATGAAGGCTATGTTGTCCCCCATAAATTACAGATTAAAAAAAAAACAGGTTCAGGAAATAAAAGTTCTTATTTTTGTGTGGTTTGGGGTTGTTTTCTTTGTTTCTATGGTTGTTTTTGTTTTGCTTATATAGCTAGTTAGAGGCAGGCTTGGAGCTTACAAAGAGTTACATGAGGGACATATTATGTACTTGAAATTATTTGTCAGTGAAGTTTGGGGATTTCTTGTTATGGTAAGAGATTACATGAATTAGGGCAGTTTAGTATTATCAGGTAGACACAGAAGGTATTTATGAAAATAGATGTGTGTGTAGTTACATACCTTAAGGCAGTAGTGTAATTAATTTTTTCATTGATAGGTAACGCTGAAATGCTTATCGCTTAGTGTCTAGCAATGCTTTAGTGCATATAATTTTTAAGTTTCAGAATGCCTTGGGGTTTTCTATGAAATTGGGTCCTCCCCCACCTTGAAAATTTGAACTCTTTCTTAGAGGTTGTTGTAAAAGTTGCCTTTTTACCCCTGAAGATGGAAATCTTGGACTTTCTTTTTCTCTGCACTAAACCCAGTTTTATTTATATTTGGAAATTCAGTTAGAAGAACCAATAACTGACTTATGAGTCATTCACCCCTTAACTCAGAAAGCGTTCCTGCCTTGTAGTCAGTGACACATCACTTTTTTATACCGTTATCGAAGCATTTTACATCAACAGAGTAGTGGAATTTGGGGCTGAATTTTCTTTTTTCACTGAGTTTTAAATCTCCAAAATCAGATATAGAAAAGAACAAATAATGGAAAGAACATGGGCTATTGAATTTGAAAAACCTATTTTTATTCCTGACTCCGTACTTAATAATCTCTTGAGGTCTCTGTTAGCTACAAAATGAGAATAACTTCCTAGAGGGTGTGGATGAGTGAATGCAAGCATGTATTAAATGACATTATGTACTGGAAGCATTTAAAACAGCGCCTGGCATTTGGCAAGGGCATAATAAATGCTTGCTCTCTTTCCTTGGCCTAAGCCAGTAACCATTTTTCACGTCCTCAAAAAATTATACCAGTGTTAAATATGTTGTAGTCTTTACTGAAATATATATATAATATATTTAAAAAATATTTAAAAACCCAACATTAGGTAGGGTTAACTGGAAAGGAAAAGAATTTCTGTGAAACTTTCTAACCCTGAATTTATATTAAAATTATTAGTGACTCCTTTTCTCTGTGGTGCATAGTACTATATTTTGCACATAGTAGGCACTTAAGGGTGTCATCAGGCAATAAAAATAACATTGAGGAAGGAATCTGAGGGCCTGTATTTAGACTTGGCTTCTTTGTTTATTGATTTTTGTGGTTTATGCAAGCCACTGACTCTCTTTGAACATTGCATCTTGACCTTGGTCCAGCAGTGTGAACAGGTTCCACCCACCTCATATGTTAGTGGATACGAAGTTTATACAAGGAAGACCTCGGAGGTGAGAAGGGGAGCTCTAGAGATGGAAGTGGTTGGATCCACCTTGGATCCAAAATTGCTAGTCACGGAGGAGAGAACCATAAGCAGGACTTCTGTAGCTAAGGATCAGGGCGTATCACAGACCAGAAGTTTGGTAAATGGAGAAGTGCAAACCTTGAAAGACAGACTGGGATCTTAATCACAACAGAAACAGCAGTGACAAAAGCATTAATTGTAAGCAATGAAAGTGTAGGTTTTAAAAGACAGAAGAAGCGCAGCTGGGAGATGCCTGTAATAAAGGGGAAGATTTGACAAATGAGGTGGCTTCCATGCCATAAACTAAAATTTTTCTTACAGCTCACCTCTTTTCATCTCTTTCCCATTTCTTGCTAACTTAGCTAAGAAAATTCTTTCACCTTTTCTTTTTCTCACTTAGCCTTCTTCTCTACCCCAGTGCTTTTCTTTTCATTGTGTTTACTTTCAGTCAAAATTCCTGAGATCATGAACCATACTAGAACTATGCCTGGGTTATTTTTTCCGGGATATTTAGCTGGCTTTCTTGTGAAAGATAAATGAAACACCAAGCCATAACCACTTCAGAGAAGTTGCTTTTCTTCTAAAACACCCAGTATTCTTATTGCACTCGGTATCAGTCAATGATCACCATAATGGCCACTCCAAAAGTTAATAGCATACCAAAATGTTACCATTGTGTTCACAGATTTGCAGGTTGGTTGCATGGCTCTTCTCCACATGTACCTCATTCTTCCGAGGCAACTGGGCTGCCCAGATCATATTTTTAGGAAGTTGCAGAAGCTCAAGAGGGCCAGCCCAGCCATGCAACCTCAATTCATGTCTGCTCCATGCTGTTTGCTAATGTGTCATTGGTCAGAGTGTGTCACATGGCAAGCCCACCCTAAATGCAGCGAGGAAGTACAGCCTGTATCTCATGAGTGGAAGTGAAGATGGCAAAGGGTGTGATGGATACGGAGATGGGAGAAGAATTGGAAGTCTAACATAGGCTCTGTAATCTTTTCAGGGCTTGATATTTATGTTTACATTATACTTTGTAGTCATTAATGTGTATAGACCAGGTCTGTCCAGAAACTACCCAGCCATGTAGTATGAAAAATAGAGACATTTACTGAAGAAGATAAAAGGTACAAGAAGCATTGTACATAGGACAATTACGCTTCAGTCCCCTTCGAAGTAGTCACCTCTGAACCTCAGACAGTTCTTCCAGTTGCCATCAGCTACTCCATCATATTTTCCTGAATCATATCGAGGGTCTGAAATCTCTTCCCTTTCAGAGGTGATTTTCGTTTGGGGAAAAGCCAGAAGTTGCAGGGCACCAAATCTGAGTATAGCAGGGCCGAGTCACCGGGGTGATTTGATGTTTTGGGAAAAACTCTGGACGAGATGTGTTGCAAGAGCAGGTGTATTACATTATTGCTATGAAGGTGTCAGTCACCAGTTGCCCATAGCTGCACCTTCTGAATCATCCGAATAGTTTTTGCGGAGGAATGTTCAAGCTTAACACAAAATTTGATGTGGATTCATCGTTCTATCCACCCAGTCATGCTGAACACCGTGGACACACAGTACACGTGCTCGCTCACTGGAGTCTACCACCCCCACCGACTAGCGCAGTGAGATTGTCTTAGTTCACCTGTGTGCATTCCAGTCCACTCTCCTTGGCTGCCAGGTTATAGCAAGGCCGCGCAAACAGTTCTTGTTATATTAACAATGGTTGGACTTTTTCCAGACAGACTTCATCTACTATTTTGAATTCTATCACTTTTGCTTAATATGATTTTGTAATGTACAGTGTTTGCTTACTCAGACTGTACTTCTAGGTCCATCTGTATCAAAATAATTTGAGATACTTATTAATAAAATCTCTGGGGGTTGAGGCCTGGTAATCTTCATTATTAAAAACTTATCAGATCATTCTTATGCACATTGAAGTTTAGAATCTCTTCCTTAGTGGAAGGACATTTGCACTGTTTCTATTTTCCCACCATTATATATAAGAACCAGCAACATTTGTACAAATTACTAATTTTGCGGAGTTATTCAGTAGTCTTTTCCTGATCCATAATTGAGTAATTTGCAGTTGGGGAAAATATTTGGTGTAAATAATGGAGTTTGGAGTGCTGGTGGTGGTGAGATTACAAACGGTTTAAAATCTTTTAATTATTTTATTATTACTAAAGTAAAACATTGAATTAGATAAGGATTTCTGTAGTATTTTTATACATCTTTAATTTGTAATGTTGGATATTGAGAGTCATGGTTCCATTGCTAATTATTGGTAATTTTTTGAATGAAAGTGGAAAAGTTAACTGGTGTAAAGGGAATTTTATTTTCCTTATATTTCAGCTTCATAAATCTGGCATTTTGATTCTTCAGCGATTTTGATTCTTCATGACATTTTAGATAACCTTGTTTATGTACTTTATTGTGTATGTATTGTTAGATAATATTGGTTATCTTGGCTCTTTAAGAGTTTTATGGAAAAGGAAATTAATTGATGGCATAGTAGATCTATATATATGGCAGATACAATATACATTTTTTTTTCTTATAAACAGAACACTATTTCATTTTGAGAGCAGGTTTTTGCCTAGCTGAAAAGTACATTTCCTAACCTCCTTTAAAACTATGATTTACCATGTGACTTTGTTTTGCTCAATGAGATTTTAAGTAGAAGTTATTTGAATAAATGGGGTGTGTTAAAGGAGGCAGAATCATTTCATAAACACCCTTTGTCCTTGCTCTTTCCTTCATATTACCTAAAACTTGGACAGGATGCTGGAAGAGGAGACATGAAGTGACAGACACTTGATGACTCTCATGTATAAGAATGTTTAGTGGGAAGATAGGAGGAGCTTAGATCTTTGATATCATATGGGATGTCCTTATCAGATCTGGACCGCCACCTACAGCCTGCTTATGTTAGGAAAAAAAGACAGTGCAGTATGTTGAAGCTACTGTTTATTGGGATTCTGTTACATGTAGCTGAATATAATTTCTAAGTTATACATGTGGTTTCTGTAAAAGATTTTTAGACTAGGTTATCTCAAACTAGACTTTAAAGTTACTTTTCTATTTTATTTAATTTTGAAATTTGTTTAGGACTCTTTATCTGAATATATACACATTGTGCATATTTAAATTATCAAGCATGTTTTCAAATGCACATTTCACAATTCTGACATCAATAAATCTGCATGCAGAAACTTTTAAAACTTTTGAAGTAATTTTAAATTTAAAGTTACAAAATTATTATAAAGTACTTTCATAACTTACTTTTTTTCTGAACCATTTGAGAGTAAGCTGCATGCCCCTTTACCACTTAAATACGTTAGGGTATATTTAGGATAGTACAGTCATCAAACTTAGGAATTTAATATTAATACAATTTTGTTACTAAGCAGTCCATATTCATATTTCCCAAGTTGTCTCAATAATATCCTATATGGTTTAATATGAGAAGCAGTCTGGTCTCTCACATTTCATTTGGTTGCCGTGCCTTTTTGGTCCCCTTTAATCTGGAACCTCATCCTTTGTCTTTCACAATGTAGACATTTTGATGATAAAGGTCCCTCAGTTTGGATTTGTCTGATGCTTCCTCAAGGTTAGATTCAGTTTGTGCATTTTTTTGGCAGGAATACCACAGGCTTTTGTCTTCTTGGTGTATCAGTTATATGTCAGGAGGCACACACTATCATTTTAACCCATTACTGGTAATACTAACTTTGATCACTTGGCAGAGTGGTTTCTGTCAGATTTCTTTATAGTTACTCTTTTTCCCTTTATAATTCCTAGAAGGAGAGCTTGAAACTATGTAATTATCCTGTTTCTCATTAAACTTTCACCCAGTAGTTTTAGCATCCATTGATGATTCTTGACTGAACTATTACTGAGATTAATGTAGAACATTTTCAAGAACGATTTTGTCAGATCCCTTAATCTAGCGATGCCTTGTTTTTCATGTCATATCCATTGAACTGAGTTTATTTCATGGTGCTGTCTTGGGAACTTCTTTTAAGAAATACAGAGATGTAAAGAGGAACATGGCTCTTAATTGGGGTAGTTTAAGGAAGGATGTGATAGTGGGATCCTATCCATCCACTACTTTTTCTCTCCAACAGAGTATAAACAGGTTCAGAACACATTTGGGAGAATTATCAATTCTATTTAGAATCTGTTATGACAGATTAGAGAATAAGATGATTCTCTTTTTACTCAAATAGATCTTAGGATCCACATGATGGTTGTAAACCCACCTAATGCATGGCCTGCCAAAAGCTTGCCTTTTTCAAACGTTCCAGGTGCCTGGATGCTGGCTGACCAAAGAGACAGGGAGAAATTACCAGAACTGCTTGATTTCAGTCAGTAGTGCCATCCTCTATTGAAGTAACCCAGTGGAAAGTTCTTGGGCTTAGCCATAATGCGAATCACTCCTTTTCATCTTGGGAGACATAAATGAAGCTGTGAAGAATAGGCTAGAAAGTTAATTCAGTAAGACTTATTCTTGGGGAGTAATGTAAAAGCTCCCTTTTGGTGGAAACATGAGAATGGAATAAGGGCTTCCACAGCAAGGGTTCATTATTCCTAAAAGAATGAAGTTTGTTCTCTTTCAAGTTCTTTTTACTCTAGTTTGCTTTGCATATTCTGCCCCCCCACCAAGTCATTTATATTTTCAAATTTCAGAGTATAATGATTTTGGTTTTTCCCCTCCTCTAGCACCAGCAGACGTTTTTGAATCAGCTGAGAGAAATTACTGGAATTAATGACACCCAGATACTACAGCAAGCCTTGAAGGTATGACCCCTGTTTTATGACATACAGTTTGTGTTACACCCTCATTTCTACTTCCTACCATATTTGAAAGTTGAGCTACAAGAAAGAACTTTTTATAAAGAGCCTTATTTAACATACTACAATTTTGAGCATGTTAGCTTGCAGCAATGTTATGTTTCAAGGTATCATGGAGTGAGAGATAACGCTCTTCCCAAGAAACGCTTTCCATGCAGAGTGAAGGGGTGTGAATCCCAATGCTAATAGCTGGTTTTACGGAAAAGCTATGAGTTAGAGTTTAAATAGGGGTGGAGGGTGGGGTGAGGTAGAGAAACAGGAGGAAGAAGAGGTGGGGGAAGAAGTAGAAAATTAATAGAGGGTCAAAAGTGTACATATTTTTCCTTCCAAGAAAGAGAAATATAAATTGGCTAGCATTCAACTTATTTTACTTATATTCAACAGCAAACTGTTTAGTATATGCAACAAATAAACTGTGTCCTTTTGGTTGAATCTTGTGAAGTACCCTCATTTCCACATAGAGGCACCCAGATGAGTCAGATCACATGGATATGTGAGTTGAAAAAGACCAAGTGCATGAAAGATGCTTAAGAACTAAAACGGCATTGTAAACTTACAGCATTTGTGCCACTATGGGCTTGAACACAGCTTCAGTACTTTGGAAATTGCTCCATGAGATGAAATTGTGTAATTTTTTATTCCGAACCCAAAGTTATTCATTTGTTCCTATAAATAATTTATCTTTTAGATGAGCGTGAGCGTAATCATAATCATAATGATAGTGATCATAACTAGCACTTGTTGAGCATTTACAGTCCTAGGTACTATTCTGAATACTTTATGTGGCTAACATTTTCCTAATAATTCTATGAGGTAGGTATTATTTTCATCCCCTTTTAAAAGATAAGGAAACAGACATTACAGTGACTTGTTCAAGATCATACAACTAGTATATGGAGGAGCTTAGAGTAGAAACCAAGCAGCCTGATTCCAAGGTGCCACACAATTTCTGCTTTTACTAAGCTTTGCTTTAGCTTTTTTCCCCCAGAAAAATGATGAAACAGTATTGTTCAGAGCATTAATGCAGGTTTTATGAAGCCAGTGTAAGTATTTGGAGAGGAAGCATAAGTGTCATACCTCAGTTTTTATGATTATAACATTTAGATGATTCCCAGTGTTTTCTTTATCCTGATAACATGACTTACTCACCCCATGTGTATTTTCAGAAAGCATCTTGCCCATTCTGTGTGACTGAATATGAGTCAACATCTATTACCTTGTCAGGGCAAATTTGGGGAACTTACTTTTTTTTTTAACTTGGGAAACTTAGAATATGTTTAATTAAATAACAATAAGGAATCAAATTAATTCTTTTTCACATTTGCTTTGGGGTAAGTTATGTGACTATAGTTGTTGTTTTGGGTTTTTGGGTTTTTTTGTTTTTTTTTTTTTAGCTTTTGTTTCAGGTACCAGTAGCTGAGAAGGGGGTGGGGGGAAACAGTGTGCTTAAACCTTATCTGTTGTCCAGTATAAATCTGTAAGATGTTTAATAATGACTTAACTCAGTTATACTGACAAAGGAGTTTCATTTTGGAAACCACAGTGTATTCATTTCAGCAGTTTTCTTTAATTTTGGGTATCTATTTTAACCCTCCAAAGTTAGTGACCTTCAGTTGTGTGAATCCTGGTTGCACTCAGTTTGTTACTGTACAAGGTAGTATATGAAAAGCACAGCACATTTATTGGCACATAGTAAGTGTTCAGTGAATGTTAGCCATTATTATTGCAAATTATTTTACAGCGAGTTTACTTATCTAACTATAAAATATGTTATACCCATATTTTGGGTGACTCATTCATTTAAGAATCTTATAGTAATTGTGATAGATAAGAAACTTTAAAATAAGGGTACTTTTCAAACTGCACTCTGACTTTTTTCCCTCCTCACTAGCTACTAGAATTGGAGATGGGGTGGGTTGGGGACTTCATTCTTCCATTGCTTAGGCCTCATATCTTGGAATCGTCCTGATCTTTCTTCTTTCACTCCCCATATTTAGTATGATAGCAAATGATACTGGGCTCTGCTGCTACCCTTTCTGTCCTATAACCTATTCTCAACACAGAGCCAGAGTGGTCCTTTTAAAATGTAAACCATACCGTGTCATTTCTGTCTAATACTCTGTGCTGTCTTCTATTACACGTTGCATTTATGGTTGAGTTCTTAAGATCTGCACAGCTTTATCTGTTCTGGCATTAGTTACAAGGATAACTTCATTATTAATCTCTGTATTTCTTTTTTGTTTTTAAAGATTTTATTTATTTATTTATTGTTAGAGAGGGGAAGGGAGAAAGGGGGAGAGAAACATCAATGTGTGGTTGCCTATCACATGTACCCTGTGGGGAACCTGGCCCAGAACCCAGGAATGTGCCCTGACTGGGAATCGAACCTGCTACCCTTTGGTTCTTAGGTTCTTTGGTTCTTGATCCACTGAGCCACACCAGCTAGGGCTAATATCTGTATTTCTTAATGTTGTTTGAATTAGCTGTCATAGAGTTAGTGGTATATTTATTGTTTAGTGAACAAAGAATATAGAGCTATAACTGGGCAAATCATTATTTTGTTGTTTTAGAAATTCTTAGTTTCCAAGCATCTGCTTTCTTCTAAATTAATGTTAGAATAAAGTGGTGTCCAGGTATGATTTTGATGAGAACTACATAAAATTTATATAGTATTTATAATTTGGGTAGGGTTGTCCTTTTGTCAGTATTGAGTATTTCTGCCTGGGAGTTCTGTGTGTCTCTTATACTACTGTCAAGCTTCTGAACATTTTGCTGTTTTCTTTCAGACAAGCCTTTGACATTTGCTTGCTAAGTTTGCCTATAGGTATGCATTTAGCTTCCATATTAAAGGGAATATTTTTTAATGTCCTCGTTTGCAGAAGTACTGTTATAAATAATTCATTTTTTACCCTTTATATGGCAAGTTCCAGAAAACATTTAAGTTTTTTCTTTTTTTTTAAGATTTTATTTATTTTAAGACAGAGCGGAAGGGAGGGAGGGAGAAAAGCATCAATGTGTGGTTGCCTCTTGCGCACCCCCTACTGGGGACCTGGCCTGCAGCTCAGCTGGTGTGGCTCAGTGGATTGAGCGCCAACCTACGAACCAAAGGGTCGCTGGTTCATTTAAGTGTTTTTCAGTTGTTTAAAAGTATGTTTGTGATTGCCTTTTGTAAAGCAGATATGAAAGTAATGGAAAACTAAGGAATTAATTATAGAAGTGATTTTAACATTATATTAGTAGTTTTAATTAATAGAAACAAGAATTACTATTGATGTACTATACTTCGATATATAATGAATTAACAGTACAAAATTAGTCATAATAATTTCAAATCTGAAAATTATTTTTATTATTAAGTATTGTGGAGAAAATGACATAAATCATGTGAAGATGTATAGAAATTTTTCAAAATATTTGATGTTGTGTTCTTGATATTTGAAGGATAGTAATGGAAACTTGGAATTAGCAGTGGCTTTCCTTACCGCAAAGAATGCCAAGACCCCTCAGCAGGAAGAGACAACTTACTACCAAACAGCGCTTCCTGGCAATGACAGATACATTAGTGTGGGAAGCCAAGCAGACACAAGTAAGTTTACTTTCTCTTTCTTAATATATTATTAAGAATGTAATGAAAAATTTCCTTGGGAATATACTTATTTGGGTACGCAGAGGTGAAGGACAATAAAAGAACTACTTTAAACTTGGGTCTTTTTAGTGTACTTGAAAGGAACAAATGTTTTTATTAGCAGTATTATGTATTTTTTTCCAGTGTAGGAGTAAAAGATTGTATTTGAGTTATTTATCGTGTCATAGAGCATTTCACATAGAGTATTTGTTGTTTTGAACTAGGGAATAGCTACAGATGTTACTAAAGAAATAAACTTTTCTAGAATTTTAAATGGGAACAGTCATTTCTTTTATGGATTATAAGTGTTATTGGAGGCCTTAAGATTATGTTTGAAGATAAAATATTTCTAATTATTGATAGGTTTACCATTTAATAGAATTTCCTTTCCCTCACCTCCCGCCCTCCTCCAAAATAAAAATTCTGGAAAAAGACTTATTACCATGTAACAAAATAAATAAACACATACACATACAGACACAAGCACACATACATTCATATGGAAAGTTTTACATGGGATTCTGATTTTTCTTCATAGTATGAATACTTTATGCTTATATAGCAATGAGTTTTTAAAAATGTGTTGTTACCTCTATATATTATTGTAGTATAATAACTGCACTCAATAAAATATGTGTATGTATTACTCATTCTGGATTTGAGAAGTTTGATTACTAACTTATATTTGGTTTTTGAAGAGAATTCTTGATTTCGTTTATTGACTTTCATAAAATTTTAGAAAGCAGCTAGGAAGAACCCCTTCACATAGATATTTATGGCTGTTGATTGGCAGTAAGCACTGCTTAGCGTTTGTTAATAAAATATTTTCATTTCAGATTTCCAGGGTACTCTTTATATTGTTCCTGCATAAATGATCTTAGGTTAGCCAAAGCTAGGCTACTCTTATCTTACACAGAAAATAGGTGTTTGGGGAAGTTTTATACACCTCAGACAGACCTTGCTTATGTCCAAGTTCAAGACAGACTGTGGTCTGACCTCTGTATCTCGTAACTTCATTTTCTGCTGTTTTCCTCCTTTCACTGTAGACTAATACAGAATGGCTTGATGTTCTCATGCTCCCAGTGGCATTTAATGTCTTTTGTCTTTACATTTGCTGTTCCTTCTGTCTGGAATCCCCTCTAGCCTTTACCTCCAGCCTACGTTCTTCTGGAATGTTTCCCTTGGCCTCTAGGTGGGACCAAGTGTTTCTCTAGTACCGAGAGCGTACTTTTATCTTAAAGAGTACTGTGTTATTTTCACATTATTTGCTTGTGCCTTTTTTGCTTACCAAACTGGAAGCTTAAAAAGGCAAGAGACCATTGATGTTTCACCATAATACTAGATGTCATCGTTTCTCAAAAAGTGTTTGTGGAATTATTTTTACATGTGTAAAAAATCTGTTTCAAAATTGATGAAAGGGAATGAGCTTGTTGCAAGATAAAGAGAAAAAAAATGATTTTTAAAAGGTGAAAAAGAGAAGTGTATAAATAGATGAGGAATTAATATGTGAGAATAACATATCTTTCAAGGTTCTGAGACTTGGGAGGAAAACATAGTTAGGTAGAAAAAGGAAAAATAAGATGATTTTGACTGAAGGTAACTGCTTAAAGTTAAGAAAAGAATAATGATTCAGTGTTCAAGCAGAAAGGATGCGAAGACTTTAGAATGAGAGTTGTGAATTCTTAATATAGTTGGTAGACTTTGTGACATGAAAGAGCATGTATAGGTATTCAGAGGAATTAGGATTATAAGACTGTTATAAACAAAAGAAAAGGTCTTACTTGCTGTGAGAAACTCAGCAAATATTGTTTAAACGAGATGTTAACAGCTGTTCAAGATTTTTGCCAAAGGAATAGCGAAAATGTTATGGATAAAAAGATTTGAATAGGCGCTCTGAGGGAAAGGCAACCTAATTTCAGAAGGCATGTGTCCCATTTGCTCATAATTAAAAAATTTTTTGCATGTTTGTAGCTCTTGAAAAATACCCACTAAGTAATTTTGTATTCCACTGCAAAGAAATGGTAGAGAAATAGAGTTTCTGGTCTCGTTTCAACTGATTAACTATTATATTGAGCAAATTGCTTGCTCTTGTGGTTTCTTTATTGATAAAATGTGCTATTTTTCTAACCATATGCTAATTCATATTTAATGATTCAGTAATTTAGATAGTGTGTGTATAAAGTTGGTGTGAGCCTTGGCTGGTGTGGTTCAGTGGATTGAGTGCTGACCTACAAACTAAAGGGTCGCCAGTTCAGTTCCCAGTCAGGGCACATGCCTGGGTTGCGACCAGGTCCCCAGTGAGGGGTGAGCAAGAGGCAGCCACACATTGGTGTTTCTCTCCCTCTCTTTCTCCCTTCCTTCCTTTCTCTCTAAAAATAAATAAATAAAATCTTTAAAAAATAAAGTTGTTAACAATATTGAGAAAAAAACTCCTTGAAATATAATGTAGTGGTTATATTATTAATAGTATCAAACTTGGAAAAATAGCTAGTGAGGTAACAATAATTCTTTTCAATTTAGCAGATTTGTACCATATCTTATAAAATTTTAAGAGCTACAACTGCCTTTAAGAAGTAGCCCTGATTCAACATTTAAATTTTGTAGTTTCATACTGTTACGTGGTTTACAAGTAAGAAACTAAGACGATGTCATGCCATACATTCAGCAGATTCTTTAAATTACTATGCCATTATTGCTGCAAAGAATCAAAATCTTTTTTATATTTTTAATTCTAGGAAAGAGTGGTAATACATGTGGGTAGGAAAGAGAAATAATTAGAAATGAAAATGTATTCAAATGCAAACCTCTATTAAAAAAACTGCATTGAGTGCTAAAAGAATGTGTAGTATTGGAGTGATGAAAGTATTAGGAAGTTTTTGAGGGATTGTTCTAGATTTAAAAACTCTTTTTGAACATTTTCTTAATTTTATGTGAAATATATTGTTATTTGAAAGTTGACCGTAATTTAGCTTTTTTCACTTAATTTCTTTTAAATATGGCAAGATTTTTTTATTTTTTAATCCCTTTTTTCTTAAGTATATGTCTGTTGCATCCAGGGCTAAATTATAAAAAAAAAAGAACAAGAAAAAACTTTGCTGACTTTAAGGGTGTCATCTATAACAATGTGGACAAAATATCTACTTTGAAATGAAGTCTCTAATGCAAAATACATATGATGCTTTGTTGATCTAAGCTGGAATATAACTTTATAACTATGGGTCTCTATTACAAGAAATAAAACACAATTTTTTAAGTGACTAGAAAAATTTAGCTTTTTAACTAACATCTCATAGAAGTCATGTTTGGGGCTTGTGGGGAAATTTTCATTTATGCATACCCAGGTACATCAGAAGATTAAAAAAAAAGTAAATCATTCCACTTGATTTGAAGTACACGTATTTGTGAATCTCCGTTTAATACTGAAGGAGTAATTACATTTTCAGTAGTTAGTAGGACAGTGATTGACCTTTTCAGTGCATTTTTACCTTTCATTTTTGAGAGAAAAAGGAAACATTTCAAGGAAAACTTATTCTCTGCATATTAAGGACTTAGGAAGTAGTA
The DNA here is from genome assembly GCA_004026545.1 of Mormoops blainvillei. Taxonomy (NCBI): domain Eukaryota; kingdom Metazoa; phylum Chordata; class Mammalia; order Chiroptera; family Mormoopidae; genus Mormoops; species Mormoops blainvillei. The sequence goes on along the minus strand of PVJD01002725.1, from coordinate 35,752 downwards.
TACCTGGTGTCTTGATATTACTTTGGTAATATTCTGTACTGTAATTTAATACTCTGTTGAATTCTGAGAAAATGCCTAAATCATTTGTAGTATATTAGCAAAAATTTTAGACACCTTTTTTTCACAATTGGATATTACGGATTTTCAGATTAGTACTTCTCACCTCCAGCTTAAATTTGAAATAAAATCATGTTGGAATTTTGCAGTAAAAAATACTAATGCAATGGGGTCTAGGAAACAATGCAAGATATTGAGCTATCATAGGTGTACTTAATAGTCAGAGGAGAAATTCTATGAAGTTTTTGTCATGGCAAACTCTGTCATAGACATGACCATACTTGGCTATTACCAATTTGAAATCAGATAATTATATTCTTTCTTTCATGACCATTAAATTCTTTTGAACTTTTTCAAAACAGGAAAAAAACAGTATATGCCTACCAGAACGAGATGTGCCACAATTGAGCAATCAAAGTATGGATCAAAAGATAAGAGAGATTTAGGTAGGTAATTTTAACACAGAAAATAATGCCACCTACTGGCTTAAGTTTTAGAGACCTCGGTGTAACACATTGGAGTAAGCGTTAAGTGGTTGATCCTTCACCAATTTAGCATCACTGTATTCCTGTACCCCCACCCCAGGAACTTGAATACTTTGTAAGGATTGCCTAGAACGTGAGAAAAATGTTGAGGTTACGTCCTAGAGTTGTGGTCTTGTCCTCAGAGTGATTAAAGCACAAGTGATAAATAGATCAAGTCTAGTACTGCCGAGGGTAAATCCCTTATCATAATCAGTGTAGGCATTTATTAATGGAACACTGATGTTTTTTGCATTCCCCAAATTTATTAAATAATTGCGGATAGAAAAAAACATAGTGAAAGTTCAATCTCCTTTACCATAAAGATTTCTGATACATAAAACTGTTTCGAAGATTAACCAAAAACTCAGGTTAATCTTAGAAGATGCTATGGTGGTATGAAGTTAGTTGTAACTGATTGGTTGTGATTAGGTCTGCACCCTATTAGGCATGTACTATCCAATGACTCATGTAACTTTATGAATTTTCTCTAATTTTAGGGCAGACTGGTAGTCACAGCTTTACACTTTTTGGTGACTAATGTAGAATGGAATGTTAACTAATTTTTTTTCACAATCAGAGTTGGAAAACATAGTAAAATTGATGGCAGAACACTGGAATGGCTCATTTACTATTTGTTTTCCTAATCAATGCTACCATTATAATTTTAGCAGCTATTATTAAAATTGAACACGACTATTTAGAGCCAAGCTGTTCATTATAGTTATCAGTAATCACGCGTGGCACCGTCACCGGTGCCGCTCAGTTAGTTGGGTGTTGTCCCGCAAACTGAAAGGTCACAGGTAAAATTTCCAGTCAGGGCACGTGCCTGGGTTACCGGTTCAGTCCTTGGTCAGGGCATGTACGAGATGCAACTGATGAATGTTTCTCTCTCTCACTTTGAGGGTTCTCTCCCTCTCTTCCTCCTTCTCTTCCCCTCTGTCTGTCTATAAATAAATACAGTTTTTTTTTAAAAGTCACATGTGGCAACTTAAATTTAAATATAAATTAAAATTAAGTAATATTAAAATTCAGTTTCTTTGTTTCACCATTTTAAATGTGCAATAGTAGTCACATGTGACTAGTGGCTACTGTATTGGACAGATAATAGTCCAGATAATAGTTATTTCCATTATCACAGAAAGTTCTATTGGACATCACTCTTTCAGAGATCTGAGAAATTCATCAGTGGGAAGATTGGAAAGTAGGAACTTCTTAAGAGAGCTGAGGGCAGAGGAGAATGGGAGAGTGGAGTGCAAAACATAATTTACTTTGCTTATGTTATCCTCTCTTAAGTATTCTCTTAACATGATACCTTATTATGCTATTTGTCCTTTCACTTACTAGAAAAAATTTAGATGGGTAGAGCATGTGTCTGAAGTCTTCTAATTAGTTCTGTCAAGATGCCTTACTAATTTTTATCTCTATTCCACAGTCTCTAGATATTTTTATTTGCTTAACCATTATTTGTCGATTGCCTAATATGTATCAGATATTTTACTTTTTTAGGCCATTAAAAAACATAGTCTCATTTTATATACGGGAAGATAGACATTAAACATTAAATAAATAATGTCAGGTAGTAGTGTTTGATGGAGAACATTAGAGCAGAGTAAAGGGACAGAAGTTGACTGGGATATAGTTGTAGGTCAGGAATGGGATATGGCATTTTATATACAGGGCCAGTCAGGAACGTCTCTTGGATGAGGTCATGTTTTATAGATACCTAAGTGCAGTGAGGGAGTGAACCTCACGGATGTCTGAGAGAAGTGCGTCTCAGGTTAGGGCCTTAAGGCAAGAGTGGATTTGGCTCAGAAGATGAATAGTGAGAACACAACCATGATTGAAGCAGAGTGAGTGAGGATGAGAAGGGTCATATTCTCAGTTCCAACCTTCTGCTCACCATCTCTGTGCTTACACTTGTCTTTCCTTCTACGGGCACTTCCATCCTTCTGTTGGCCCAATGGTGTTTTTTGTTTGTTTTTGTTTTTTCTGTTTTATAGCTCTTCCTAATTTCCCAAAACAACCAATTAATGTACTCTGTGTGTGTGTGCGTGTGCGTGCGCACACGCGTGTGTATTTTTTTTTCTTTCAGTTGCTTCTGCCCTGGTACATATTCATATTACAGCTCTTCTCGAACTCTTGTTCAACACTGTAGCTCCCAATACAGAGCTGTTCCTACTAAAATCACTCCCCTGCCTAGAAATTTTTGCTGGTGGTAAATATAAATTTGGCTTATTAAAAACAAAATGTTTTTCTCCCAGGTTTAACCCCATGTAAATAAGGAAAACAATGGAAAAACTTACTTTTTTCCTTCTGAAATAAAAATCTTTATGAAGATTGTAGTTCAGCTAAATTATGGGCTAAATTAGCTTTTGTCAACTAGTGTAGATGTCTCATTGTCATTGAATATGTTATTTTCATGGGAAATGAATTATGAATTTAACAGTTGCATACATTTGAAGTCTAATTTATTGGTAAATTGATGACTGCCTATCTTTTGGAGTTAGCAGAGAAGTGTTTGGTAGTTAAAGCTTACTCAAATGGTAATTCTATGGAAAGTGAAAGATTTATTAGGGAGACTGTTTAGTATATATATTTCTGACTTTATGGAAAAAATGTTTTAATTTGGGCAGTTTGAAAATGTTGGAGATTGCTGCTTATAGGCTTTTGTACCATGTGATTTTCTGCGGGGTTATTCAGTTAACACATGCTTGCGGCCTTGACTGGGTTCACACTAATATTGGGTTGGCCAAAAAGCTTGTTTTTTTCCATAAGATGGCTCTAGTAGCACTTCATTGTCTTTAACTTCATTCAAAACAATTTTATTATATTGTATTGTGACAGCTGTTGGTATCAGTATGCATTTAAAAATTTATTAAAATTGGTGAATTTTTGTGTAGCCATTTTAATATTGAAGATGGAAGAAACTGTGCAACATTTCTAGCACATTATGCTTTATTACTTCAAGAAAGGTAAAAATGCAACTGAAACGCAAAATAAAAAGATTCGGTAGCGTATGGAGAAGGTGCTGTGACTGATCAAACGTGTCAAAAGTGGTTTACGAAGTTCATGCTGGAGATTTCTCACGAGAGGATGCTCCACAGTCGGGTAGGCCAGTCGAAGTTGATAGCGATCAAACTGAGCCCGTAATTGAGAAGGATCAACCTACCACAGAGGAGAGAGCTGAGATGCTCAAAATAGCCAAATCAATAAAGCTGTTGGTGAAAATGAAAAATGTGTCTTTTTTTTTTTGGAAAAAACCATGTGGACTTTTTGACCAACCCAATAGTAGAGGAGGGAGGGTTAGTTAAAACAAAGTTCAGTGTCTTCCCTTGGCAAAGATATAAAAGTATTCATAATACTTTGGTATTGGATGGAACTGTTACAAAGGCTAAATTTTTATAATTGACTTTTGTGAACTAGAACTAATTTATAGCCACACTTATTCTCTGTTCTCTTTTGTGAGTAAGCATATAAGAAAATCTTAGAGGACTAGTTTTCATTGTGAAATTTATAGCTCATTATGTATTTTATGGAAACCATCCTATGAAGCCAGAAAAAGAAGAAATTTAGGTTTAACTATTTTATTGAAAGAACATTTTTTCCCCCTAATATTGGTCTTATATGTATTTGGTATATGAGTAGGTTATAGTAATCTTCTTTCAGGATTGCCGTTTGTTCTAAAATATCCTATGCAAAGAAGAAGCTTTGTTAAGTAATGAGAATATAATGAAGAAAATTATTGTAGTTACTTTAAAGTTACAGGCAGATAATAAATAAACCATCTTCATTGCTTAAAGGAAGGCAGTCCCAGCTCTTCAGTCGAAGACCAGTAGTTTCTGGTCAACCGACCTTTTTGCATTAATGGTTGCTATTGCTCGTTTCTTTCTCTGCTCAGACTCGATACTTCTGACACCAGATGTGGGAGGTTTTTTCCCCCACACAGCTCTCCAACAGTAGCTGGGTGTCCTACGATTTAATTCAATTCAGAAACTACCTACAGGCTAAGGGCCCAGTCCCACAAGACGGCCACCACTTTAGAAGCTATTCACATGTAATGAGTCCCCATGTTACCCACACGTTGTCTGACTTGGCTACAAATTAGGGGTTCTCACAACCCCTTCCTCAAGTTTGATAATTTGCTATAATGGCTCACAGAACTCAGGGAAACATGTATATTTACTGGTTAATTATATAATAAAGGATATGATAAAAGATCCCGATGAACAGCCAGGTGAAGAGGTCTATAAAGCAAGGTCTGGAAGGGTCCCAAACACAGGAGCTTCTGGCTTGTAGAGTTGGGGTGCACCACTCTCCCAGCATAACATGTGGATATGGTTCACCAACTTAGAAACACTCTGAACCCTGTATTTTAGTTATTTTTCTGGAGGCTTCATCAGAGAGGCATGATTATTAACTTAATCTGAGGCATTCTCTCTTCGCTGGAGGGTAGGATGTGAGGGTCACCTCACTAGAACAAAAGATGCTTCTATCACCCAGGAAATTTCAAGTGATTTAGGAGCACTGCATCAGGAACCAAGGTCAAAGAGCAATTGTTAGAATGGAAGTTGCTCCTAGCAGCTTTATCACTTACTTTGTTCTTTGCATGGCTTTATAGCACCATGAATTGGTAATTTGGAAAATACTTCCTTTTAATTATTGGAGGAATCTATACATTAGAAAACAAATTGACATTTTTTGCATCACTTTATTTCATCAGAAAAGCCTTTAAGTACTGGGAAAATATTAAGTTCATAATGGCGGAAACAAGTTTAACAAAGGTCCAATTTTTGCTGAAATTTTCATGTTAATCATTGCAACAAATACTCTTATTTGTTTTCTTCCAAGTGAAAGGCTCACTTTGTTTACTTTTGAGAAAATGCCTTACAAATACTGAAGTCTGAATATTCATAGTTTGTAGTTTGTTGATTTTTTTTTTTTTTTTAGTAAAAATAGTGTTCTATGAAAAAGTCAGCCAGTTGAGCCTACAAGCTCAAGGATTGCACTAGCGTCTGCTCTAAAGCAGCAACCTGTTCGGATACACAGCCAAAGTACTTCCTATTTTTTGTGAGAGTGTTAAAGAACATGTAAGTCAGTGTTTCAGATTTAGTAAAATTTTCCCTTTTATCAAGGAATTAAGAGAAACTTATTCTTTTTTTTGAACAGTGCATGTGTATAGTTGTGAGGAGTACAATGAATTGTGCACACAACTTGGTTCTGCTGCCTTGATTTGTGCTAAGAAGCAGCAGTTTTAGGCGCCGTTCTACATCATCAGAGCAAATGTGAGCACAGTAGAATAGGCAAATAACGTGGTAGTAATACTGTGAGAATATTTTTCCCTTAGGAACTTCCTTTTCTCATGGTGTCATGGGGATCCCCAAGGACCCATGGACCATACCTGCAGAACTGCTAGTATGCAGAAGAGACCACTTGATTTAATAGTTAAAAGACTTAAATTGAAGCCTGTCTACATTCTTTATTCTTATAATGTTATACTTATTTTCACAACTTCAGTTATCTTATTTATGAAATAGGGTTGAAAACATCATGCCTTGTTATTTTCTTTTTTGTTGCTTGAGTTACAATTGATAAATTATGAGAAGCTCTAAGTATGATCGTTGCTATTCTAATTTAGTTTTCTGCTCTGGCCAGTCTGGCTTACTTGCCAGTCATGAAACAGTAGACACCACTGATCGTTTCAAAGAAGTTTAATAGGGGTTTGGGTTCTTCAGAAATCAGTGAAAGGACTGTAGCTCAGCCTTCTGAAAAGACTCCCAGATTCTTGCTGGATTGACCATGGCACCAGAGAAGCTACTCCCTCGGCCACAGGCAGGATGGGCATGAATCTGCTCCTGGCACCACTGAGTTCAGAAACATGCCTCTGTAGCTGTAGCCCAGGGAGCAGGCTGCCAGGATTAGGTCACAGCCACTGAGCTGTGCCTGGACATCGGCATGTGCAGAGTCTAGTTGCCACTTCTCTATCTCCTGACATCCCATAAACTGGAAACTGGACACTGGGACAACCCATATCTGTTCAGTCGTATTGGACAAAACAACCTAAAGCAGCAGGATAACGGTTTCCCCTCACTTCTGCTTTCCAAATCCCATGTTAGTGCATCCATTTGGTAGACCTAAATTTTACCCAGAACTTTTACCACCAGTGAGCTGGGAAAATAGGTTTGTTTGTTTTAATCTTTACTGCTTCTCTAGTTGGAGAGAGCACACTAGGAGGACGAAAGGAGTCTGAGGGCTAACCGATGATATCCACCAAACCGGTTTTTCTGCTTCTTTGTGCTTTGCAAATTATTTCCTTTACTTCCATTATTCATTCTTTACTCACCCAAGTTATAGTCATTATTTAATGACTCATTTTTATAGACCATTTCTTGCCTCTCCTGTCCTACCTTTTTCTTCATCAGTATTCATACTGATTCACACTGGACTGGATGGCTACACCCAGGTGACATCCATTGGCAGCTGTGCGCCAGGTGGACTTGGATTTTGTAAGTCACTTAGGAAACCTTTGGATGGCTGGTGTAAAGAGGCATGCTTCATCATTTCAGTTACCTTGCTATATAACTTTGTTCCACATTTTATTTGATGGAATTTTTTTTTTATCCTACTTACTACACTTTTCTGAGATTTATTATACTAAAGACATTAAAAAACGTTCCATAGCTAACTATTATTTCTCATATTTTTAATATTCTTGTAAGCTACTCTTTGGAGGAAAAAAGTGTGGATAACAATGGAAGTAGGCTTTTGAAACTGTCAATATACATTATTTCTTACTCATTAAGTGTGGGATGTTCTTTTCTAGTATGTATATAAAAACCTCTGGCCAGATGGTAAAATGTAGGTACCTTATTCCCAACACCCTACCCCATTTTGTCTCATGTAAAATTCCAGGATTACACACAAAAAATTAATTTTTAACGTTTCTCTTATACAAATAAACAATGAATACAAATCTTGTTCAAAATATCAGTAAATATAACCCTAGCAATGCAGAGATAAGGTAATAATAGCTATACTTCTTTCTCTTTGTTTTGTAACCCCCTACTTAGTAACAGTTTATGGTTCCTATCATTGTTTAAATGATAATGGGAAATATTATTGGCATCTTTTGCCTTAAGGAAATTGACCAGTTTACATTGGCAAATTGGATTTTAAAAGTTTTTCTAATGATGGTAATAATTACAGCCTTTATTTTTTGAATAAAGAATACTTAAAGCATCAAGACTATTTTCTAACAAAAGTATCATTTATTTGTATATTTCTTTTGGTGAAATGAAATCTTTTTGTTAAATTTAAAGGACTCCATGTTTATTAGATACTTCAAAGGGTACAGAAGTACTTTTCATAAAAAATAAAAGATCCTTATACTTTCTTATTTCTTAACTCCCCTCCTCAAAATTAACCACTGTTAACAGTTTGGTACATACTTCCAGACTTTTTAAAAAATGTACATTTGTATGTATTTATGTGGATGTGTATTTAGTATATATAATCAGTTTCTGAAACATAATTTTTGAGAGCTCAGTTGTTAATTATGCTATGATAGATAATACCTAGGTGGTTATATGGACGAACTGTAATGTGTGTGTATTTGTGTTAACTTTGGAAAGCATAAATGTGAATGTTTATGTTGATTTTGATTTTTGTTAGTAAAGAAACTTACTAGCTTTTAATCAGAGACTTTGTAAAAAATATTGAGATTCCTCTGCAATGAAAAATATTTATGCTTCTGTTGTTTTAGGTATGTTTTAGAGATCATTAATTTTTTAAGTATTACCAATTTATAATTGGTTTTCATCTCTTCAGAGAGGCTCTTATACAAAATTAAGTGGGTGTTATCTTTGGTTTGAAAGGGTATGTCGGGTATAAAAATCCATGATAAGAATTACCTTCCATTTTGTTTGACTTTTAATTTTGAGTGAGATAGTTTTGCTTTTCAGATGTGATTGATCTCACTGGAGATGATAAAGATGATCTTCAGAGGGCAATTGCCTTGAGTTTGGCGGAATCAAACAGGGCGTTCAGGGAGACTGGAATAACTGATGAGGAGCAAGCCATTAGCAGGTAAAACATAATTTGTATAAAACAGATATAAGTACTACTTATAATAGAAATAATAATTGACTTTAATTTCTAGAGGCACAAAGATATACTTTGTTATGCTAAACAAACTACTAATATACTTCAGTATTGTTTTTATATTTTATATAACCAAAATTTTCATATTCTAATTCCAGTTACATTTGAAGCTTAGACTTTAGGATTGAAAGTGGTAATATGGGGCATACATTTGTGTGTATATTCTAAAATTTCTTTGTTTTTTTCCCCCAAATCCTTTTTTGTGTACATTGTCCAATTTTATTTAGAGTTATTTATAACTGGAATCAGCCAAGTTTATCTGTAAAGGGCCTATAGTACATGATTTAGGTTTTGTTGGCCATATAGTTTCTGTTACAAGCACGCTGCTCTGATGTTGTAGTGCAAAAGCAGCCACAAATCATACATAATTTAATGAGTGTGGGTGTGTTCCAATAAATCTTGATTTACTGAAACAGGCTGCCAACTAGATTTGGCTCATGGTCCATATTTTGCCAACCACTGATCTATATAGTATGAAGGCATAAGGTTTTTATTTATTTATTTTTTTTAAGAAATTGGCAAGATCCCAAGATGTGTGATGAGATGATGGACTGCATCTTTTGATTTAATAATAGCCAAAACTTTTTAGTTTGAAACAATTTGACCCACCAGAGGATTAAATAAGTAAATTTGATTTTATCACACAATTCTAATTTTACAAAAACTTATTTAAATGATAACTAACTATAATCTAAACAACTCTTTGGAGGCATTAGTAACTCTCTTACTGCAGGAGAAATTTATCTTTTAAGAGGTTAAAAGATTTTCCAAAGGTACACAGCTCAGATGGGTCTTATGACGGCAGAGTTCTTTTCCCTATAACACAGGTTGGTAACAAAATACACCAGCTTTTTCAGATAAGTTTTCTTGGCACAATATCAATAGTAAACTTCTCAGTAATCTTAAATTACTGTATAGTAAGAGATATCTCAAAATGCTATGTTTATGCTGTGCATGTAATTTTTCTTAGTAATACTTTTAAAGGTCTTTAAATGTTACTTGGAAAATACCTCTAAGACTTAAATTAAAATGCAAAGACAATTAAAATTCATTAACATCTTTAGTGTGGCTAATATCATATAATGCCACTAATTTTAAATACAAACCAAAAACACATAGGCTCTCTTTAGACATTTTAGTAAGGCTTATTTTGTGAAGGATTTAGAGAAATTTTAAAATTATTTTTTGTCATAAAAAATAGATTGAAATGAAATAGTTGTCTTGAGTAATGATAAAACTTGACAGTAATAAAGCTTTGATAAAAAACATTTTATTTATTTATTTATTTGTTTTTTGGTATATTTTATTGATTATGCTATTACAGTTGTCCCATTCTTTTCTCACCGTTTTCCCCTCCGCCCTGCACCCCATCCCTTTTATCTCCGCCTTCTTAGTCCATGTCTATGGGTTGTACATATCAGTTCTTTGGCTTCTCAGTTTCCTATACTATTCTTACCCTCCCCGTATCAATTTTTTTGTTTGGTTTTGGTTTTTTTGGTCAACATTTTCCTACCACCACTTTCCTCGGCCCCACCCACCCGCAACTCTCACTCTCAATCCTTCCCCCGTTTGGCTTTGTCTATGGGTCCTTTATACATGTTGCTTGATGACCCTTCCCCTTCTTTTCCCCCATTATCCCCCTCCCTCCTCCCCTCTGGTTACTGTCAGTTTCTTTTTTTATTTCAGGGTTGCTGGTTACATTTTGCTTGCTTGATTGTTTTGTTGATTAGGTTCCACTTGTAGATGAGATCATGTGGTATCTGCCTTTCACCGCCTGGTTTATTTTACTTAGTGTAATGCTCTCCAGTTCCATCCATGCTGTTGCAAAGGGTAGTAGCTCTCTTTCTTTCTGATGAATAGTATTCCATTGTGTAAATATACCATAGATTTTTGATCCACTCATTTACTGTTGGGCACTTAGGTTGCTTCCAGTTCTTGGCTATTGTAAATTGTGCTGCTCTGAACATTGAGGTGCATAGGTGCTTTTGAATTGGTGATTCAGGATTCTTAGGGTATAATCTCAGCAGTGGAATTGCTGGGTCAAAAGGCAGTTCCATTTTTAGTTTTCTGAGAATATTCCAAAGTGTTTTCCACAGAGCCTGCACCAGTCTGCATTCCCACCAACAGTGTACTAGGGTTCCCTTTTCTCCACATCCTCGCCAGTATTTGTTGTTTGTTGATTTGTTTATGGTGGCCATTCTGACTGTTGTGAAGTGGTATGTCATTGTGGTTTTAATTTGCATCTCTCTGATGACCGGTGATGCCGAGCATCCTTTCATGTGACATGGGCCATGTGTATGTCCTCCTTGGAGAAGTGTCTGTTCAGGTCCTTTGCCCATTTTTTAATTGGGTTGTTTGTCTTCCTGGAGTAGAGTCGTATGAGCTCTTTATATATGTTGGAGATCAAACCCATGTCTGAGGTATCATTGGCAAATATATTTTCCCATACGGTTGGTTTCCTTTTCATTTTGCTGATGTTTTCTTTAGCTGTGCAGAAGCTTCTTATTTTGAAGAAGTCCTATTTGTTTATTCTTTCCTTTATGTCCCTTGCTCTAGGGGACATATCAGTGAAAATATTGCTGCATAGAATATCTGAGATTTTCCTGCCTATGTTTTTTTTAGGACTTTTATGGTGTCATGACTTATATTTAAGTCTTTTATGCATCTTGAGTTTATTTTTGTGTGTGGTATAAGTTGGTGGTCAGATTTCATTTTTTTGCATGTAGCTGTCCAGATGTCCCAACACCACTTGTCAAAGAGGCTATTTTTACTCCATTTTATGCTCCATCTGGAGCATAAACATGAAATACATGAGATGGGTTTCATATTTAAGGGGAGTGGTGATCTGTTATGTGAAAAAGAGGTTGTGAAATACTGTAAACAGTTTTCTCATTTTAAAATAATATGGCTAATTTGATAATAAACAGTAACAAGGATTTAAAAGGTTAGAGGATTAAGACTGTTTCTAATCTGTTACTAAGTTCAACCTATATGCTATTTATTGTTTTCAATACTCATTTTTGTCCAAATAAGAAAAAAAAATCTTAAAATAATACTTTTTAAAAATGCTTCATCTTTTCATTTTTAGCGTACTTTTAAAATAGTAAGTATTTTATAACTACATTTTATTGTAGATAACATGACAGAAGTTTTGGAATAGTGTGATTTTATGTAAAATTATGAAATTATACTCTGTAGAAATAAAAAGTCATTAATTTAGTGTTGCAAAATGTAAATTTTCTTGGTCTGTGTAGATTTTATAATTTACTGTTTAAAATGTTTAAATTGTACAGTTAATAAACATGTATACATTTTATAATTTATAGTTTAAAAATGTTAAATGCAAAATGTACATTTAATAAGCATATCTATAAATCACATTGTAATCGAAAAAAGGGAATGTGATAATTCTAGCTAAACTTTTGGCAGAGATATGTTTGCTTCTGCTGGTTTTTATTAAGGATAGGACTTAAGTTCAAACAGGAAAATGATGCATTTTAATGGAAAAAAGTTATATGTTGTGCTTAAAAGTAAATTTAAGTATTTGTTTAATACCCAAGTCCAGATGACAGAATTTTGTCAAATTAAATCCTAGAATCATTTGACTCTACTTATATTTTAGTAGACAAACTTTAATTTGAGTTCACACATTTGAAACACTACATCGTTGTGTGAGATAAAGCCTTTCTTTTTATATCTTACAATCCTGTGTTTAGGCACCCATAAATTTCACAGTGTAATTTTTTAAGTTGATTATTTTTATAAGATATGTATGCTCTGTTTACATATAAACTTGAATAAATTTATCTATAATTATATATATCAACTAATGTGTTATATATATCACTTATAAATGTATGCTTACACACATAATTAAGGTGTACTTCTTAATATAATTACTCCTTTCAGGATTGGTTGTATTTGTAATCATCTCTTGGTTGTTATTGTTTAGGTGGGGAATAAGTAGAGTGTGGAAAGTTGAAATTTGCTAATAAACTACATTGTGACCAGTTTAGATCTATGGCATATTTCTTGTAAAAATGGCTTGCCTCATGAAATCACTTTACCTTCATAAGGCTGGTAGGTTCCAGTTAGAATTGTTAAAAATAGCATACCTTCTACTGTTTCAAAAAATATGGTAGACTAAGACACATTTTCTAGTGGAAACAACCAGACCGTGTTGTTTCTGTTGGATATAAAATTTAGTAGTAATATCTTCTTAAAAATATTACAGAATTGGTAAAATGGTAAGATTAAAAATCAACAAGAAAGAAGGAGCCCCAAAAGTAAGTTTGGAATACCAAAAGTCACTGTTTGGCATGATGATTATGCTTGTGTGTATAAACTTGAACTTTATTTATGGCATCCATTAGAATGTGGGGAAAATAAGTTCAGACCATTGTCTATGTAAGGTAGGAAGCTTTAAAAGGAACTCATTCCCCTCATTAAAATGGTTATGCCAAGGGATGACATATTCATAGCAAGGGTGAAATGAGAATTATCCCCCTAAAATCCCCGCAAGCACTATAAAGATAGCTGCCTTGGCTCTGAGGAGTGCTGTTATAAGTAATGGAACTTGTCCCTGAGGAACTGTATCTTGGTTTTGAAGCTGAAATCTGTGTTACTTTAATGGTCCAATCAATCTTAAGTTGGGGATTTAGTTTTAAAGGGTATGATTTGTGTTGTTTCTAACCACTGGCAGAATCAAAAAACCATTCTGTATTTAGGAAGGTGCCTTTATCCTTGGCCTCAGAGGACTCCTTTTGGTAACTTTTGAGGCTCTGTTAGCCCCACCAGTCAAAATTACCAAGTATATCTGGGAAAAAAATTATGCAGCAAAAATGCACTCATTTGTTTAGATATTGTGATTGATAGAATTATGCTTTAACCTTAAACAAAATAAGAAATGCTTGAAAATATGACCTTGCACATTTGAAAAAGAACTGAAAATATCCTTTGGAAATGAAAACTGGAATTACTAAAACAAACAAAACACAGCAAAGGTTTAATGGCAGATCAGAAATAGTTAAAAAACATATTAGTAGACTGGAAGATATATAAGAAGAAATTATCCAACCTGTAATGGATAGCTGTAGAGATGGAAAAAGGTTGCAAGGTTTGGAAAATAAACTGCGTAGGTCTAACATATATTAATTGGTACTATAGGAGAGGAGACAGTGGGTCAGAGGCAAAATGTAAAGAGGTAGTCACTGAGAATTTTTTAGAAGTAAAGAGAAAACCTGTAATTTTATGAAGCCAAACAAATCCCAATCATGAAAATTAAAGGAAACTGATACTTAGAGTCATTATAGTGATACTCCAGAACACTTAAGACTGAGAAAATCTTAAAAGTACTCAGAGGAAAAAGGTAGAATTATCCTAAACATAGTGACAGTGAAAGTGACAAATGACACAAATTGACACAGCAAATAAGACATATGGAAAATATAAAATGATTTCCAGCAAATGGAAACAGAACTTCCAGAATTCTGTGCTGGGTGAAGCAGTGTGGCATAGTCTCATGGCAGCCTTCCTCGTGATGAAGGCTCCAAAGGCACTCCTGAAAGACAAAAGTTATTACTGTCTCTCCCATGTCTCCCCCTTGCCCAGATGTAGGGGGCTTGTACTGCCTCCACTGCTACAAATCAGTGTGTCCCATTACAGTAATAATTTCACCTTTTTTCCCATAAGTTTTCTACTTGCACCCCACCTTTCATTCAGAAAGTCAGGTACAATAGGAACAAAGTCATTTTTATAAAATTATAGGGACTGTTTGTGCCTCCAAATTTGGCCAACATGGGCCACTGATAAGGAACTGGATGAGTAGTGTACTAAACCAAGTAATCATTTTTATACTCTTAAGTCCATTCAGTCCAATAAGGAAATCCAGGGTCTGAACTGGAATTAAGTTTGGGAGCCACCTGAAGGGTTTACCAACCGGAACAACCAGCCTAGGGGAATGAAATGGGTGGAATTTGGGGTCTTTAAAATAGATGTCTATAACTCCCACTCTCTTCATCCTGATCATTACCTAGGAAGCAGCTGTGAGGTGGGACTGCCTTAAGGTGGTGTGTGGAACAGGAGTAGGTGGAGGAAGCAATTATTAATTTTTTTATTCAAGTTGATTTGTGAGGATGGTAAGGAGCATAGAACGTCCATTGAATATTTTGACTGTTCTATTGGAGGGGTTCGGGTGGAAGTGGTCAAAGGTCCGGTGTGATAAGTCTGCCAGAAGTGGGCAGTAGCCACAACTCATACCAAATGACCTTCCTCACTTCCTCTCCTGTGAGAGAAACAGGTCAGCTTTTGGCAGGAGTCATATGTCTGAATGTAGTGGTAACCTCTGGGTCAGAAACATGCGTCCCTCAATTTGTTCTCAGTAAGTGACTGTGGGCATGTTGCCATGTTGGGTATGACGATAGATTACAGCAGTGATGGCAGTCCAGGCGGTACAAGCCTGATGAGTAATCGTATTAAAGAACAGGCACCACTGTGCATCACAATGGCTCAGATTAAAGACCTCTAATCCCAAGTGTTGGTGAGGATGTACAGCAACTGGAATTGTCATATGCTGTTTGTAGAAATGTGTAATGGTATAACCACTTTGGAAAACTGGGAATTTCTAATGAATTTCAACATATACTATGCATTTCCACTCCTAGCTATAGACCCTTGAGAAAGCAGTGCTTGGTAGCTTTGTTGAAAATAAAAACTGTAAAAAACCCAAAAACCCAAATATTCATAACAGCAGAATAGTAAACAGTGGTGGTATATTCATTCAGTGGAATGCTAAGCAAAAAATGGAAAACATTTTCCTGGTACTTGCAAGAATGTGCAGGAATCCTCAGAGCAACACACTGAGTGAAAGAAAGTTGACCTAGAAGAGTAAGTGCTGTGTGATTCCATTTGTGTGATGTTTACAAGTCAAAATGGTGATTATGTGGGAGATGGAGCAGACACTACTGGCTAAAAAGGGCATGAGAGAGTTTTCTGGAATAATGGAAATTTTCTATATCTTGACCTGGGTGGTGGTCACATGGGTGTGTACATATGTAAAAAATGTCACTGACCTGTATATTTAAGATTTATGTATCTTATAATATGTGCATTATTTCTCAATAAAGTATTCTTACCAATAAAAATGTATTTAGCTATGTTAATTGAAAATCGCTATACACAAAATTATATTTCTATATATAAGAATGACTGAGGTGAAATTTTAAAAAGCTATTGTTTATAACACAAAACTATTAAAGACTCAGAATAAATTTATTAAGAAATCTGCAAGAATTTCCAAGAAGAACATTATTAAATATCATTGAGACAGTTCAATGAATGTGTAATAATTGGAAATATATTCTGTTTCACAAATTGGAAGGCTGAACACTGTAAAACTGGTCAATTCTCCTTAAATTAACTTAGGGGTTTGGTGCGGTTCTGATAAAAATACCAATAGACTTTTTTTTAAAGGAAATCAACATGATGATTTCTCCCTCTCTTTTCCTCCCTTCCTTCTTTCTTTTTTGGGTTGGTCTATACAGCTTAAATGAAATGCATGTTTTCCAGTGTGATGCTTCCTCAAAATGGACTTAGATGATCTAAAGGGGATGTTTTCAACATTACTGCTATAATGCAATTTAAATAACAATACAAAACAAAATAAACAGGCAAAATAAAAATGACCCACAATCGGTGCAATGAAAGGTTAATGGGAAGATGAACATTTACCATAAATAGGTTCTTTAAACATTCAGTGTAATGTGTGGAAGGAAGAGACAGCAAACATTTTGTCATCTTTTTATCTGTTTATATTACTGAATGCCATGGTTATGACCCGTGTTGGGAAGATAAGAATGCTTGTGAAGTGTGGTAGGGTTTGATTTGTGGCTTTTGGGATTGCCTTTTGGCATGCTGCATTTTGGTATAAGCTACTTCTGAGTTTGAGATTTGCAATATTTCCTCCGCCCCCCTCTCTGTTTTTCTACTGGCAAACTTAATACCTGGAATGTAGCTGTTCCGTACTTTAAACTTTAAAGCCTGGGTAATACAACTGGCTTTACTTTTGTGAGACCAGAAAAGGTACCCTCAGGTAGAACTTGGCTTTATAGAAAGTTTGTATTCATTACGCCAGTACTGGACTATAGAGTAACAAAGGGCTTGGGAATAGAGTAGTATTTGGGCAACAGGTTGGGGCTTTTGCTTAAGAAAAATAACAAAAAGATTATGTATCTTAATCATCTATTTACTTTAAACACTTATTTAGCCTTACTCTTTATGTGTGCTCCTAGGATGAAACAAATCTATTTCTACCCTCCAGGTACTGAAAAGAGATGGGTCGATAAACAAATGTTTTTGATACAGTGTGATATTATTAAGTCCTTTAGGAGCTGGGAGAAGGTAGGAGGAAGAAACTTACTGAAGCAAGTTTTAAGTCCCTGGTGATAAAAAACTGGATGTGTATAAGTAACCCCCAAATCAAAGAGATTACAAAGGCATGGCATTCTTTCATTCACTACCTTTTAGTGCAGTAATTCTACCATATGGTATGGGTAAGGAATATTAAAATAAGCCTATTTCTTTAAGAACCAATGACTGATGGTATCTACCCTATGACCAAATAGAGCATTACATGAATATTTACTTTTTTATATATGACTCCCCAGGTATACATGCGACTTAGGAACTGTATATTCTTTATATCTTAGGTGACTTTGGGATTCAGTGAGCATGCATCTCTTGAGCCCTGTTCAGTTGTTAGAGTTTGTACCTAATTTTACCTCTGTGAAAAAAAGGTTTATACGGAATGCTGGGGAGATGGTGTCTTCCGCTTCCAACTTCCTTTGTGGAGGAGTAACACAAACAGTGCAGGCAAGCTGCTTGGTACCAGAAAGGACATTTGAGGCCCTACATTCTCCCAAGTCCTGTGCGGGAGAGAGTAGGCAAGGGCACTAAAACACTTTCATTGTCTCATTACATTAGGGTAACAATTTCCAGTACATCATTTGTATGTACACATATAAATGAAGAGGTGTATTATTTTGATGGGAGAGGGGCAGAAGAGGAGGTTGAAGGAGTTACGTATGGAAACGTTAAAAAAACAAACTTCACGGGTTTTAGTAATCTTAACCAGATCCGGAATGAGGCTGCTGTTACCTCGGCGCAGTCTAGATGTAGATTTGGGTTGAGTTGGTGACACCTATGCAGACGTGAGACCTAGTTTTACTCAATCTGGTCCTGAGGATGATCTCACTTTGTTATTATTTCATGTGTCATATATGGATTTTAATTTTGTAGATAGGGTGTATTTTGTAGAAATTAGGTATTCTCAGCTTTCCTATATAATGTCTGTGTGACCCAGTGTGTACTCACGTTGACAAATGTGATCTGGCCTGTTGGCCTTATTAAGAAGGGTTTGTTTCTTATTAGTATTTTATTGTAATTAGTAGTTAAAAATGTATAATGGTAGAGGTTCAGCCACCAGGAGATTCAGGATTGAGAGAAATTCTCCTAGACACTTTTAATCAGTTTACATTTTAAGAATAAACTCTAGAGTCCTCTATTAAGTGGTTATCGTACAAGCCAACTAGTACATGTACAATTGCGAGATGCCTCTTCTCCTCCTATATGTGACCACTGCTGCTTCTTCTCTCCTGTTTGTGGTTTCACTGCTACTTTTCTGAAAACTGATTGCTTGTTTTAGTTCATTGATCTCTAATTACCCAATGGAAATAAGGTTTCTTTATACTTGTAAATATAGATAGGCATTGCAAAGGAAACAAAAATTTCAAAAGAAAATATTCCCATTTATAAGAGTCAGTAAAAAATTAAACATACCATCTTATATACAGCAGTCTTTTGTGTTATATTTACCTTTTGTATACTCTGCATTAACCTACCTTTTTATTTTTTGACATATTTTATTGATTATGCCATTACAGTCATCCCCTTTTTTTCTCCCCTTTATCCCGTACACCTTGCACCCCATTCAGTCATCCCCACACCTCTTAGTTCGTGTTTATGGATTGTATATACCAGTTCTTTGACTCCTCAATTTCCTATACTATTCTAACCTCTCCCTATTTTGAGGGGGAGGGGGTCAACATTTTCCTGCCACCACTTTCCCCAGCCCCACACATCTACACCTCCCACCCTCAATCCTTCCCCCATTTGGCTTTGTCTATGGGTCCTTTATACATGTTCCTTGATGACCCTTCCCATTCTTTAACCCCATTATCCCCCTCCCCCCTCCCCTCTGGTTACTGTCAGTTTCTTTTTTATTTCAGTGTTGCTGGTTACATTTTGCTTGCTTGATTGTTTTGTTGATTAGGTTCCACTTGTAGATGAGATCATGTGGTGTCTGCCTTTTACCGCCTGGCTTATTTCACTTAGCATAATGCTCTCCAGTTCCATCCATGCTGTTGCAAAGGGTAGTAGCTCTCTTTCTTTCTGATGAATAGTATTCCATTGTGTAAATATACCATAGATTTTTGATCCACTCATTTACTGTTGGGCACTTAGGTTGCTTCCAGTTCTTGGCTATTGTAAATTGTACTGCTCTGAACATTCGGGTGCGTAAATGCTTTTGAATTGCTGTTTCAGGATTCTTAGGGTATAATCTCAGCAGTGGAATTGCTGGGTCAAAAGGCAGTTCCATTTTTAGTTTTCTGAGGAAATTCCAGTGTTTTCCACAGAGGCTGCACCAGTCCGCATTCCCATCAGCAGTGTACTAGGGTTCCCTTTTCTCCACATCCTCGCCAGTATTTGTTGTTTGTTGATTTGTTTATGGTGGCCATTCTGACTGTTGTGAAGTGGTATATCATTGTGGTTTTAATTTGCATCTGTCTGATGGCTAGTGATACCGAACATCCTTGCATGTGTTCTTGGGCCCTGTGTATGTCCTCCTTGGAGAAGTGTCTGTTCAGGTCCTTTGCCCATTTTTTAATTGGGTTGTTTGTCTTCCTGGAGTAGAGTCGTGTGAGTTCTTTATATATTTTAGAGATCAAATCCATGTCTGAGGTATTATTGTATTATTGGCAAATATATTTTCCCATACGGTTGGTTTCCTTTTTATTTTGCTGATGTTTTCTTTAGCCGTGCAGAAGCTTCTTATTTTGATGAAGTCCTATTTGTTTATTCTTTCTTTTATGTCCCTTGCTCTAGGGGACATACCAGTGAAACTATTGCTGCGTGGAATATCTGAAATTTTCCTGCCTATGTTCTCTTCTAGGATTTTTATGGTGTCATGATTTATATTTAAGTCTTTTATGCATCTAGAGTTTATTTTTGTGTGTGGTATAAGTTGGTGGTCAGATTGCATTTTTTTGCATGTAAGCTGTCCAGATGTCCCAACACCACTTGTCGAAGAGGCTATTTTTACTCCATTTTATGCTTCTGCCCCTTTGTCAAATATTGATTGACCATAGAGACATGGGTTTATTTCTGGGCTCTCTATTCTGTTTCATTGATCTATGTGTCTGTTCTTATGCCAGTACCAGAGTGTTTTGTTTACAGTGGCCTCATAATATAGTTTGATATCAGGTATTGTGATTCCTCGTATGTTCTTCTTTCTCAAAATTGCTGCAGCTATTTGGGGTCATTTATGATACCATATAAGTTTGTGAAATGTTTGTTCTATATCTGTGAAATATGTCATTGGCATTTTAATAGGGACTGCATTCAACATATAGATTGCTTTGGGTAGTGTGGACATTTTGATGATGTTAACTCTTCCAATCCATGAACATGGAATATGCTTCCATTGATTTGTTTCTTCCGTTGTTTCTTCCTTCAGTGTTGTGTGGTTTTCTGAGTACAGGTCTTTACCCTTCTTGGTTAAGTTTATTCCTCAGTGCTTTATTATTTTTTTTTGTTGCTATAATAAATGGGATATTTTCCCCTGATTTCTGCTTCTGATATTTCATTGTTGGTGTACAAAAATTTCTTCGATTTCCTTATATTGACTTTGTGTCCTGCTGTTTTGCTAAATTTACTCATTAGGCCGAGTAGTGTTTTGATGGGGCCTATAGGGTTTTCTATGTACACTATCATGTCATCTGCAAACAATGACTTCCTCCTTTCCAATTTGGTTGCTTTTATTTCTTTTTCTTGTCTGATGGCTGTGGCTAGGACTTCTAATACTATGTTGAATAGAAGTGGTGAAAGCAGACATCCTTGCCTTGTTCCTTGTCTTGTTGAATAAAAGTGAGAAAGCTTTAAGTTTTTGCCCATTCAATATAATATTGGCTGTTTGTTTCTCATATATAGCCTTTATTATGTTGAGGAATACCTCCTTTATTCCTGCTTTTCTGAGTGTTTTTATCATAAATGGGTACTGCACCTTACCAAATGCTTTTTCTGCATCTATTGATATGATCATGTGTTTTTGTCTTTCCTTTTTATGTCATATAATACATTTATTGATTTGTGAATATTGTACCATCCTTGCACCCCTGGGAAGAATCCAACTTTATCACGGTGTATGATCTTTTTAATGTGTTGCTGGATGTGGTTTGCCAATGTTTTGTTGAGGATTTTAGCACCTATGTTCATCAGTGATATTGACCTGTAGTTTTTTTTCTCTGTTGTGTCTTTTTCTGGTTTTGGGATAGGATGATGCTGGCCTTGTGAAGAGAGTTTGGGAGTCTTCCCACTTCTTGGATATTTTGGAATAGTTCGAGAAGGACAGGAGTTAGCTCTTCCTTAAGTGTTTTGTGAAATTCTCCTGTGAAACCATCTGATCCGGAGCTTTTGTGTGCCTGGAGTTTTTTTAATATTCCTTCAATTTCACCAGCTGTTATTGGTCTGTTTAGGCTTTCTGCTTCTTCTTCATTCAGTTTTGGAAGATTATATTTTTTTAGAAATTTGTCCATTTCACCCAGGTTTTCAAATTTCTTGGCTTATAGTTGTTTGTAGTAATTTCTTACAGTCCTTTGAATTTCTGTAGTATCAGTTGTAATTTCCCCTCTTTCATTTCTGATTTTATTTGGGCCCTTTTGTTCTTGATGAGTCTGCTTAAAGACTGTTGATTTTGTTTATCTTATCAAAGAACCAGCTCCTGGATTTATCGATCCTTTAAATTGTTCTTCGTTCTCTATGTCATTCATTTCTACTCTGGTCTTGATCATTTCCCGCCTTCTGTTCACTCTGGGCTTTGTTTATTGTTGTTTCTCCAGTTCTTGTAGATATAGGGCTAGGTTGCCTATTCGAAATGTTCTTATCTTTTTTAGGTAGGCCTGTGTTGCTATGGACTTTTCTCTCAGGTCTGCCTTTGCTGTGTCCCATAGGTTTAGGACTGTATTATGTTCATTTTCATTTGTTTCCAGAAACTTTTTGATTTCCTCTTTGATCTCATTATTGACCCATTCATTGTTTAATAGTATGCTATTCAGTTTCCATGAGTTCGAATGTTTCTGAGTTTTTTCCATGAGGTTGGTTTCTTGTTTTAGGCCCTTGTGGCCCTTGTGGCTTGATATGATTTCAATGTTCTTAAATTTGTTGAGGCTTGTTTTGTGGCCTGTCTTTGAAAATGTCCCATGTGCATTTGAAAAGAATGTGTAGTTTGCTGCTTTGGAATGAAAGATTCCATATATATCAATTAAGTCCATTTGATCTAGGACATTGTTCAATGCCACAATATCCTTGTTGATATTTTGTTTGGATGACCTATCCATTGTTGACTGTGGGGTGTTAAAATCCCCTACTATAAGTGTGTTGCTGTCTGTATCTCTCTCGAAGTCCTCCAGGCTTTCCCTTATATATCTGGGTGCTCCTGTGTTGGGTGCATATAGGTTTACAATGTTTATGTCTTCTTAATGGATTCTTCCTTTGAGTATTATGAAGTGTCCCTGTGTGTCTCTTTTATGGCCTTTGTTTTGAAGTCTATTTTGTCTGATATAAGGATTGCTACCCCAGCTTTTTTTTTCATGTCCATTTGCTTGGAATATTTTTTTCTACCCCTTTACTTTCAGTGTATGTAGGTTTTTTGTTCTGAGGTGGGTCTCTTGTAGGCAGCATATGTGTGTGTCATGTTTTCTTATCCCCTCAGCTGTTCTATGGCTTTTAATTGAAGGGTTTAATCCCTTTACATTTAAAGTTATTATTGATAGGTACTTACTCGTTTTTTCCCTTTGTACTTGTGTTCCTCTCTCTCTCACTCTTTTTCTTCATCTTCCTAAAGCAGTCCCTTTAGCATATCCTGCAGTGCTGGTTTGGTAGCAGTGTATTCTTTTAGCCTTCTTTTGTCTGAGAAACTCCTTATTTCGCCTTCCACTTTAATTAAGAGCCTTCCTGGGTAGATGAGTCTTGGTGCTGGCCTTTGCATTTCATTACTTGGAATATTTCTTGCGATTCCCTTCTGGCTTGTAGTGCTTTTGTAGAGAAGTCAGCCACTAGCCTTATCGTGACTCCCTTGTATGTTACTTCCTGTTTCTCCCCTGCTGCCTTTAAGATTCTCTTTTTGTGTCCTTGATATATGCCATTTTAATTATGATGTGTCTCGGAGTGGGTCTCTTTGGGTTCCTCTTGATTGGGACCCTCTGTGCTTCCTGGACTTGTGTGACTTTTTCTCTCCTCAAACTAGGTAAGTTTTGCATCATTACTTTTTCAAACAGGTGTTCTATCCCTTGCTCCTCTTTTTCCCCTTCTGGTTTCCCTAGTATATGGATATTATTAATTTCATGTTGACCTACATTTCCCTTTACCCCTCTTCATTCTTTTTGAACCTTTTTGCATTTTTCTTGTTCTTTCTGTAAGTTTTTTTTTACCATGTTCTCCAGCTTGCTGATTCAATCCTCTGCTTCATCTGGCCTGCTTTTAATTCCTTCTAATGTGTTCTTCAATTCAGAAATTGTATTCTTCATTTACTCTTGATTCTGGTTGGTAGTTTCTATGTCCTTTTTCATGCTGATATAGTTTGCAATAAGTTCCTTGTAGTTTCCCTGTATTTTTTTGTAATTCTCACTGAGCTGAGTTCATTGAACTTCCTTATAACCATTGTTTTGAACTCAGTATCTGGTAGTTGACTTGCCTCTATTTCATTAGTAGTCCTTCTGAGGGTCCTCCTTTCCTTTTGATTGGAGGTGGTTTCTTTGTCTTCCCATTATTTGGCTGCCAGAGCAAAACCCCAAAGCCCAGGAACAAACCCATAACTGCAAAAATAACTGCCCCCTGCAATCCCACTATTAACAGCAAATGAACCAGTCAATAAAACTGTAAGGAGATTAAGACTGTTATAAGAAAGGAGAGAAACAAATTATAGTATAAAATCTAGTGACTTAATGTGCACCAAGTTGATGGACAAGAAATGAATGTTAAAAAGCTATGTAATAAAGAAAATATTGCAAATTATGGAGAAGACCACAGCGGATTTCATCTTGGTAGCCTCTAGTATTTACTGCTGTTTTTTTCTTTCTGGATCCACCTCTGGTGATGTCAGATGTTGACCCCGTCTGACCTTAGGCAGACTGTTCGAGACTTCCAGGGTTTTGTCTGTGGCTGTCTCCTTCAGTTGTTAATCTAGTCACTCTGAGCTTAGCAGTCAGGCTTAAGCACCATCAGATGGGTCCGAATCCCTCCTGGGGTTAGGGCTAATGTTTCCCCTCAGGCTGCTGCTGCTTGGAGGGGAGTCGTATGTGTGAGCTTGATGGCTGTTGCCTTATGGGGGATGATACTGCACTAGGATCCCAGAGGCTGTCATCTCAGTTCTCTCCCCGAAGTCTCTGTCCACAGTCTCTCCTCAAGCATCTGTTATCCATTCTGGCCCCTCTCTGCAGGGATCTACTGCTGTGGCTGCCACTCTGCACTGAGCAGTCGGGCTTAAGCACCACAGGACCAGGGGCAGGGGTATTGTTTCCTCTTAGGCTGTCATAGCTCGGGAATGGTCTGCCTGAGCAAGATGGCCGCTGCTGCGTCCTGGGGCGGGGGGAGGGAGGGATGACAGCACCAGCATCCCAGCAGCTACTGCTTCAGTTCTCTCCCCAAAACCTTTGTCCCCAGTCTCTCCTCAGGTGTCTCTAGCCCACTCTTTCCCCATCTCTGCCGGGGATGGAGGCTGCAAATGAAAATTTATGCTTTGGCCCTTTAAACAACTCTTTCTGTCTCCAGCTGCCCATCTCTGGCAGAGAACAACCCTGTTGCTTTTTGCAGCTGACTGTTATCTGTGAACTTTTTAGGCTCTGGTGCTGTAGGCTGGGGATCCCAGCTTATGGTTTATTGAGACCACACTCTTCTCGGGGGGTCCAACTGGCTGCTTAAATATCCTTCTGGCAGTGCCACCTGAGGGCGCCCAGCCAGCCTTCTTGCTCCTCCACCGCACTCCTTACCGGTCAGGTTGTACTGAACTGATTCGTCTGTCTGTCCGAGGTTATAAGGCTTCTCTCTTGCTATTGTTCAGTTGTTTGTTCTGGGTAATTTCTCCATAATTTAGTTGTAATTCCAGATTGGTCCTCTGGTCCTGGGAGGAGGTCATTGTGACTTCCATTCACTCTTCCGCCATCTTGATCCTTTCTCTAACTTTCTATTTTGAGTATAAATTAGTTGCCTTGTACCAATTCAGTTTGTTCCAGTCGATTACTGTTATTGTGTTATATTATGATGAACTGGATAATCTTGAACAGTAGGAAGTCTCAATTGGCTCTTTGACTTTTTATATTCCCTTATGTATTTGAAAGCTTGTTTCTGGCAACATTGGGGTGTTCTAGACAAGTTCTGATTTTATTCTGCCCCAGTTCCTTGAGTTAAATACCATCTAAGGAGTTTATGGTACCTTTCAGTGGTAAATAGTTGGAGAAAAATCCTCTAGCAGCTGAGGTTGCATTTGAGAGTTGATATTATGCAAAGCCTAGTGCTAGCATTTGATCACCCTTAATAGTGAAAGAGATGTAAACTGTTTATTTTTAAATATGTGAGTTTACTTTGATCTTTACATTTTAACATGTTGTTATCTGCTTTTTAAAACTTATTTCCAAAGAAAGACTTTACCCTCTAGTCATGTTATTTTAAGTAATAACTTGGAATTTTATTGCATTGTGTCTAATATAAATAATGCTCTTGGAGATAAAAGAATCATTTACTTTTTCCCCATAATTAAGGAATATAGTTTGATTATTTTTACATTAATCTGATAGTGTAGAGTCATTAGGATAAAGATTGTGAACTCCAAAAGTTGGAAAACTCTATTCTTGCTAAGGTTTTTGTAATTAACAAAATGTGATAAGATACCTAAATATTATTTTTGCTTATTTAGAACAGTAACTAATACATGCCTTGAGTAGACCATATTCTTTGTTAGTTCATATGTGGGATTAGGGTTTTCCAGCATGTTCTTGTAAGAAAACATCATTAAGCAAAGTAGCATTGTTTTTGCCATGTTTAGATATATTTAAGATATTCTCTAGGTGAGTTTATTTGGACGAGGTTCCTGTTTTATTATTCTATACATACATATTTATTTCCCTAGATTTTCCCCCTAGGCAAACTTTTGGGTAAAGAAGTGAACACGTAAGAATTCTCTTCCTTTGTTTAGGTGTCAGTGAGTCATAGGTCCCTAGAACTGAAAGGAACCCTAGCATTTACCTTTACTTTCTTTATAGAAAAGCAAATAAATGGTTAGAGTCATAACAGTGCATTTTGTTCAGCTTTTAGTATTTTCTTGATGATCAATGTAATTGTTATAAAAACTAGTCATTTTGTTATATTGTAAATATACAGTTTAATACAGTGATTAATCAGAATACTTATCTGGGTACTGTATTCCTGGTACTAAGCCTTTACTTTGTTGAAATGTAATTTAACATATTTTCCAGTACAAATATTGTCTTTACATCTGTATTTCCTTTTTCTTGGTTGGGGACAGAAAGAAAGGCCGCATGTCTCTCGATCCTTTGGCATTGCCACTGCTGTATTTTTAAAGAAAACTAACCTCTACCGAGTAAAGATAGCCCTAAATATTACTTCCCCAAGTGTATTATCTAAAGCTTAAGTAATTAAAAATCCTTAGTTTATGCTCTTTCCTAGAGTACAGCACTAAATTAATACTGGTTGTTTTTTGTTTTTTCATTATTTTCTCCCCATTGCTTAAGAGTTCTTGAAGCCAGCATAGCAGAAAACAAAGCATGTTTAAAGAAGACACCTGCAGAAGTTTGGAGGGATTCTCGAAACCCTTATGACAGAAAAAGGCAGGACAAGGCCCCTGTTGGACTAAAGAATGTCGGCAATACTTGCTGGTTCAGTGCTGTTATTCAGGTATGGATCTCCATGCAGATCTTATTTGGCAGGCTAATAGCAGTGGAAAGTGAGTTGGGGTTGTGTTTCTTTTAAACTGTGTACTGGAAACATATTACTGAAGGTTTCAGGATGCTTTTTTGTCTAATGAATTAGTTTAGTGATTACAACCTCCCAGGATGAACCAGTAGCGTGACCTATGCCTTATTTGGAATTATTTGGAATTAATTTCTTATTTGAAACTAATTTCTTCTCCCTCCCTGCTGTTAGGAATTGTTATCAGAGTGGAAAGAAAATATTTCTGTATGTATTTCCTTGCAAATTTAGCGGAAAATATAATCAAGATTTGAAACCAGTCAAATAAGATTTATTTGTATATAATAAAAAATGGCTTTCATAGAATTTCATCCTTTACGTATTATTTTTAACATAAAGGGGGCATTTCATTTGAGGAGGATATACGTTAATAACACATTTTTTTCCTAGCTTGGAAAGACCTTAATAAAATGTTTCCTGAGCCCCTTATTCTAAAATAAAAAATGCTTATATGCATAGATATCCTTGCTCTTCTTAATTTCGACCAGTTTTTCATTTTTATTTTTTTAGTTTTTATGTGATATGACTTAAGAAATTCTTGACCATTCTCTGGCATCAATAATGGTATCCATCAGGTTGCAAAATCTTCAATTAAAGAATCTCCATAAATGAAATAATCCTGGAATAATAACATTCTCTTAATGTTATTACCTGTTAAGAAAATTAATATTTTGTGTTTATTTTCCTAATGCAGTTGAATTACAGCTTATTATTTAGTGTTCCTGATGATTACTTTTTAAATCATTGGATGTGTATGCCATTTCTTTTTATAGTCAGAGTATTTCTTCATTTTGTCGCTTTCCAAACCTGTAAAAGGACAGCATAAACTTGCAATTTACTGGTTTTTACCTTTCCTACAAGATTGTTAATTGTATTTTCTAGGCAATTAATATGTACTGTAACTTTTCTTCTACTTCAGCGGTGCAATTTTGAACCCTCTCCCCTTTTGCTTCTGACACATAATGGCATACGGTTTGATTTCCTTTGGTTTTCTGGATTTAAGCTTCTTCAGTATACTATGGTATACATTAGTTAGTAACTGATATACTGTTGTTTTCCAGGTCATTAAAATGTTAAGGAATACCTGAATTAACATAAATCTGTAGTAATACCTTTTGTTCCCAGCCTTGATTACACATTAATTATTTAGCTACATGCCAACAGTGTCTAAAATTTTATTTGCTATTTTAGAGTCTCTTAGAATAGACTGTCTTGCTTTACTTTACTTTCACTATTAGTAAGTCTTTTGCATTTAATTGTCCAATCCAAATAATTTAGACATCATTTTAAAATAGGAAGCAGTTTTATGGCCGTGATCTGAGTGTTCATGAATATACTTTGCTGCCTATATTTGGACAAGAAAATGCTATTTCTGCACTATTATGACCAATAAATGAGGCTCATTGATTAGAAGCTTCTCTTAGAAAACTGTAAGAAGAAAGCAAGCATTTGCAGATAACCAATATTTGTTACTTAGAATAGGTGCTTTTGACTTCTCCATACCATATTGTAAGAAAGACGTATTTTAAGTGATAATTAAATTAGTATTAATAGGTTTGAAGAGAATCACTGTTTTCATAGAATATACTTCTCTTAGTATCTTAGCTCTAATTCAAAAGAATTGTTCATCTGTTTTTTACTTTGGGTGGTATTTGCTGACAGCTTCTGCCTTCCATTTCAAATTTTGGGTGTTGTTGTTGTTGTTGTTGTTAAGGGGAATGGACTGGAAAAAATTGCTTGTCCTTTCGAACAGTTGGAGTAATTTTAACTAATTTTAAATTTTACTTGCTGCTTAACTGATAGCATGGCTTTACAGCACTCCCAGGCAAGTGTAAGACAGCCGGGGTTACTTATTTCTTCTTTTGGAGAAATCTAGACACCTAGGAGTAACTTCTAACCTTGAAAAAGTTGAGTTATAATGAAATATTAAGATACTAATTTTTGGAGGTATGAAAAAACATTAAGTTTTAGAGTTTGGAAAATTAGGGGTTGAAAGAAAACTTTGAAGATCACTTCAAGTTTTGTTTTCACTGTAATTTTAAAGTCTAGTCTGTTTTAAGTAACTTTTCATATTCACCATACTCATAAATCATGTAATTTCTGTTGACTAAAATACAAACACCTTAAGGGTATCTTCTGGGTTATTCTGTATCAGAATATAGTACAGTGTCTGACACCTAGGAGGAGCCCATTATGTAATTATTGAGTGAGCGAGTGAATGAACCAAAAAAAGGGCATATATAATTTATGGTAGAACTGAAGACTTAAGAAACTTTTATCACCCTAATGATGTAGGGGATTGAAAAGATGCTGCAAGTTTTCAAAAAAATTCAGGAGATCGTTTAACATGTTTATTCACATCACTTGTTTTTATCTCTTTAATGTTCCTCAAAGAACCCGAATACCTAGTTCAATGAGAAAGCTAAGAATTTCATAGCAGTAAAAGGCTTATAGTGAAAAACAGCAATAACCTGTCCTAAACATGCCTACCTAATAGTCCTGTGGCAACTACAACTGGTTCTAGCTGTTTGTCCTGTTATCTTCTTTTTGATAAATGATAATACCTTCCTGCTGAGATAGGTAAGGCTTTAGCTCTTCCACTTCACCCATCTGTAACTGCCTTCTCTTTCATCTATCAACATAGTTAGAGCACAAGTTAAAATAGTAGTCAGTGTTTACATTTTCAGTGGCTTGGTAAATAGTACAGTGATTTTCTACCCTTCAGTTTCCCTTTGTTTTCTTGGAGTTTGCCGCCATTTTTTTTCTATTTTCTATATTCTTATTCTTGAAATTTTCCAAATGCCCAAACATCTCTTAATGGTCTTATCAGTACTATGGCCTATATGCTCAAGTGTATTAGCTCATTTTTTTTTAAGTCTTTTACCCCAGAAGATTTCTCTGTCTCAAAATCAGATTGGATTCTGATTCATTGTGCTTAAGTGTGGTGGCTACCTTTCCAACAGCAGGTCTAGAGAAAAGGGATTGGGGAAGGATCAGTTAGGAGTCTGTCTGAATGTTTTTACTTAATATTCCTATTTGTAGCCCTGAATCTCATCCCCTCTTTCTATCCTGATAAACACTATGACTGATTTTTTAAACCTGTGTCTATTAGGTTCAGTAACATTCAAAGACTAAATCTCCTATATCCCAAAGAAGGAGGTGGTAGTTGTCTGGGGTGGACATAGGCATTTAATTGCTCTGTATATAGACTTTTATCTTTTAATCATTCCATCTGCTTTCCCTACCTCACCTTGAAATTTGTATGATACCATTCTATTTTTTAAATAATCCATCAAGGAGAATGTATCTTGCTTTTCCTTGGTATCTTCTACAATAGGCAATTTATATATCCCTTCGCTCTCTTGTCATCAGTCCTTTTGTTTTTTACAAATTATTTGAACTTTCATCTCTTATAGCTCTGTTATTTGCAAGAACCTAGCCAAACTCCATTTTAACAAGCACTCTTCAAAATTCACGTTTTAGCTTCGGACTGAATACAAGGATACTTACTTTCATTGCGTACCAATCACAAAGACAATTTAGACAGTAGTGGCAATTACCCTATCCTAACCCTTTGGAAGGACTGTGTTGACCAATACTATTATGACTGTGATTTAGGTTATAAAGTATTTGGGACTGAAGAAAAATTAATTTCTATATTTTGTTATAATGGTCACAAGTTCTACTTTGGGTAATAGCTTATTAGTAGGTTGTTTTGATCACCTACCTGGTTATATCTTGCCTGAACCCAAAACAAAACAAAGCAAAAATCACCTTTTTGAAGGCATCACATAATTCTAAAATGGAGGAATTTTGAGGCTTTTCTGAGAGAACAAGATGTTCAGAGAATATGCCCCACGTTATGGGCTGATTTTTATCCTTGAGACAGTTCCAAAAGTGGCTGCTAAGTGGCTGGGAAGCTAAGCACAATTTTGCACCGTCTCGACGACCTAGTGAATACCTCCAACTTTCAGAATACTAAAGGGATAGAAGAACCTAGGATTAACTGAGAACTAAAAATAGTAAAAAATTATGAAAAAATTCACAGTTTTTGAATTCTAACTTCATCTCAGGGTTGATTAGATTACATTGATCTGGGATTTCAAATGGCCCCAGTCTTGTTAGAAGATAGTAAGAACTTCGAATTATCTCCAGTTTTTCACATATAATGTCTAGCGCTCAAATCATTCGTATTGAGTCAGGCCAGGAAGTAGGATGTGTCCAAAAATAAGGCAAAATAATGGGCAGTAGAAATATACCTACTGGGAAACATGAAAATTGAATTGTCATAATAATTATTAATGCAGTCAAGGATTTAAAAGCAAGATTGAGAATTTTGATAGAAAACTATAAAAAGAAAATAGGAATTTTAGGACTGAAAATCGCAATAAATAAGTTAAGAAATCAGTGCATTAGACACAACTGAAGCAAATTAGTCAACTGGACAACTGGTCTGAAGAGTATTTTGAGACTAAAGCCATGAAGTACAAGTGAGAGGATTTAGACGTGTGAATAGTATGACCAGCACAGTGTATTCGAGGTTCCGTAGGGAGAGTAAAGAGGGAAAAGGGAAAAAGCAATATTTGAAGAGACAGCAATATTCCAAACTTGATGAAAGAGATCAAGAAACAGATTTAGGAAAGAATAGAAATCAAGCAATGTAAACATAAAGAACTCTGCACCAAGGCATATCATAGTAAAACAGAAAAAACCATAGACACTACAGACAAAGACAAAGAGAAAATCTGAGAAGTTGCCAGATGGAAAAGATACATCACCTTTATAGGGAACAAAGATAAGGCTTACAGCTGACTTCTCAGCAGAAATGCTGTCTTTAAAGTGCTGGAAGAAATAACTGGCCATCTAGAATTCTGTAAGTAGCAAAAATCTTACCAAATGAAAGCAATTTTCGGTCAATCAGAAGCTGAAATAATTCATCACCAGCAGACCCACACCAGAGGAGATTTCATAATAGGTGTTCAGGAAGAAGGAAAATGTTCTGCAGTGGGAGCTCAGAGCAGAGACGCAAGATTGGGATTCTTCTAATTTATCAGTATTCTCTTTCCTACTTAAATTCCTTCTAGGAACAGTGTGTATTTTGTCTCCCTTACTTATATCCCATTTCTTCAGTACTCATTGCCACTCTTCTTCATGTTCCATTCTACTGAAAACTGATGTCCCAAATGCTGAATCCAAAGGTCATTTTCCTGCCCTTACTTTATTGGAATGTGACCACCTTTGAAAGTATTGCTAATATATTGCTCTTGAAATTTGCCAGTGATTCTTTTTGATGAGAATGTGGTACTTTATATCTTCATTGAGAGGCTCCTTGTGTGGGCATTTCTTTACAGCTTTGCTGTTATTTTGATACTTAGCTATATTTGAAAACCCTTGCTTTTTCTACTCCTTTTTCTTCTTTGATCTCATACCCTACTTCCCTTACTGTTCTTCTTTTTGCCTTTCTCATAACTCTTTTTTTCTGTAGCACTTAAATGCTTCTTTTCCCCTAAGACTCTGGTGTTGATATGCTGTTATTGTATTCAAATTATTTCTGATTTGTAACATTTACTCTCATTGTTTTAACCTGCCATCACAAGATTGTAATCTCCACAGGGGCAGACAGTTGATTTATTTATTACTTGCCTCCTGTCTTCCTTTGCATATAGTGGATGCTCCATAAACATTTGTTGAACGAATGAATAAATGAATTATCTCATGTGTTCCTATCATTTAATTAAGAACTATTTCCAGATCACAGGATAACCAGAATATTTTCCAACATTTTCTATTAGCAGATTTAGAGTTTTACCTTTCATATTTAGGTCTTTAATCCACTTGTATATTTATATATTTATAACTGTTATAGGGGGCCACTTTTCTCAACAGTTAACTACCCCCGAAAAAACAACTTTTGTTTTCTTACTGACTTAGGTGCTGCCTTTATCTTCTATTAAGTTGGCTAACCCATCTTTACTTAGAGTTAATACGTTATCTCTTCCTGTACAGTGACTTTCAAACTTTAAAAGCTGTGACTCACAAAAGGAATACATTTTGCATTGTAAAATACTTTTTATACATACATGTGTATATAAAATATCTGCAATGATATTTATAAAAATACTATGGGGAATTTACTATGTATGATGTGTTCTGATATTTTCCATTGTATTTTGTTTAATTTTTTAAATAAGCATTTATCATGATGACATTAATAGACTATAAGCTATAGTTTAAAATCATCTCAGGAAGTCTTTCCATGGGTACCTTCTATATGCTCTCATTATACACTCTGTGAACAATATTACTACATCTTGGAATCACATTTATATCTGTCTTCTTTCTAGGTTGTGTGTCTCTTTGAACGTAGGGATAATATGTCATTTCTTTGTGTCTCCATCACCAGGCATATGGCCCATAAATTATTTGTACTGTATTTTTATAGAATTGATACCTCTAGATAACTTATAGTGAACATAAGATATTTAAGAAGTTCTGGACTTTTCATTTGCATACCTTTTGTTTTGAGGAAACTGCACATTAGGCACAGAATAACATAAAAAAAGCATTTAAAATATAGTATTTTTTTGAGTTGTCCATGTATAATTTCTGCTTTGCAGTACAATAAGTTTGTTAATGATCAAGAATAGTATGTCCAAATGTAAGTAATTGAACTTTTTCTCGGAGAAAAATACAGGGTCTGGCAGAAGTAACACCTGCTTGAGTGCTGTTGGTAGGGTAATATGGGTGTAATAATTTATAGTTTTAATCTGAACATTTCACCTAAAATGTCATACGTGTGCTTGAGTGTGATATTGTTATGTTACAGAATTACATGCTTATGATTTTGTAATAAAAAGGGGGCGTTATTTGTGCTGGACCCTGTAGGCCATCTTGCACCAATTGCAACAATTCTGTGATAAGGTGTATACTTGTCAAAAATAAATCTCTGAAATGCATCATATTTCTATAGTTCTGCTAATAGAACTTTTCCTTAAGTTTCTTACATTGTTCTTTTTCAGTCATTATTCAATCTTTTGGAATTTAGAAGATTAGTTCTGAATTACAAGCCTCCATCAAATGCTCAAGATTTACCTCGAAATCAAAAGGTAAAGTTAAACAGAGGGTCTTAATTTTTAATCTGTGTTTATTTGGAGGGCACTTGCTTCTCATCAAATCTGAAACATGGTAAAATTTGAATGTTAACTCATTATTCTCAAATACTACTACTTCAGTAATTTTCTGTTCTTTGTCAGTGTATCGTAAATATGAATTTTTCTTCACCTGTGTTGTCAGTATTATGCCAATTTTTTGGTATAATTTTAGGACTTGCTTTTTTCTTTTTCCTTTTGGACTGTCCAATTTCAGTAAACTTTATAGGCTGCAATTTACAATTCAAGACTTTTCTTTGTCTCCTGAAAAATTTTGTTGAAATCAGAAGTTTTTTCACTTGTTTTTCTGTAGACCGGCCCTTTAAAAGCTTAGTGTTGCTCCGGCTGTCTTAGCAGTGCAAATCTGTTTTGTAAGTTAATATTGTTGGGTAATATAATGTGATAGCACAGACAACAAGGCCTAGTTCTGCCTCTGGACCTAAAGCAAGACATAGCACCTTACTTGATCTGTCTCTGCTCAGTTTTCTTGTCTTAAAAGTGTAAATAATAATAGCAGCTATTTTTATCAAGCTGCTATGAGAATTAAATGAGATAAAATATGTAAAGGGTTTAGAAGTGCCTGGGTCATAGTGAGTACCAGATGTCAACTTTTGTTAGTAATTATATTGTTCATATTAGCTTTTCAAAATACTGGACTGATTTGCATGCAGAACTTCATGCTTAATGGAAAAAAATTAATTATGGATATAATATGCTTGATTGTAGGTCTTCAGTGGTCTTCTTATATAGACACTGTAGCCCTAAAGCGAACTAGGTTTCATTAAAGCATTGAACTTTGTGCGACCTATTGTTAGTAGTAATGATAAATTGTTCCATTATGCTTTTCTTTTAGTATATAATTTTGAAAATTACTTTTTCTGCAAACATAGGAAACATAATGCAAGCTAATGGTAATATAGCTTGATTTATAACCAGATTTTCAGGCTATAATCTTTAGATTATAAAGTATCAGGCTGATAAACAAGCCATTTTCAAAAGGAAATGAAGATGACCTGAAAACTCCTCATACCTCTAGAGAAATTAAGCAAAACCCCTCTACCTTTACAATTTTTACATGAAACTTTTTGGATTACTGCTTCCCTTTATCACAGTTTGTAAATATTAACAACCCTCTCTTCTGATGTGTCAGTTGGAGTATATTTATAATTTGCATAACATTATTTCAAAATACTACTTCCAGTTATATATGCATATGTGTCTTGACCTTTTAAGTTTCTGGATTTTAGTGCTATACAGAGTTTTAATTTCTTTTAATCTTCAGAGTGTTAGTGGGACTAGAACCCAGTTACTTTTCTAATCTTACTTAGTAAACAATTGTGATATCCATGTTTATGTACCCAAGCTAGTTTTGGGGTCATGAGAATGTTCACCTAAATGCTAGAGAAATATGTAGGTCCAATCGTTAGCACCTTTCTAGAGAAATTTATTTCTTGCAGTGGAAGGGTCAGCATGTCTAGTTGTCCCTTTAGCTAAAGGAATAAAAAGAACTACTTCTCTTCACCAAAGACAGTTATTGAGAAGCAACCTGCA